>BSBM01001402.1:17910000-18510000 GCA_027924585.1 Larix kaempferi
TTGTTGAATTCAACTATGGGTATTTTAAACTCAAAATCACATTCTATCATCTCAAGGTTTATAGATAAGCAAATAGTTTGTTGTTGTTTCTTCAACTCCTTAAGGTGTTATATAACCTAGTAATTTATGATGGTAAAGGACATTGCCTCAAATGGAAGGATATACCATTCCACTATGAAGACAAAACAATCAAACTAGGTGCAAAATTTAGAATTGATAACATTAAGGGAGAAAGCAAAAAATGCAACTAATTAAGGTTACCTTATTTGATGTAGAAAAACTATCAAACTATTCCCAAGGCATCTCTAGCCATCTCTGTTGTAGGGTGTTACTGCCATAATTTTTATGAATTCATGGCTAGGCAAGACACTAGTTTCTCGTCTCTACACTTGACCAACCATCATCTATATTTATTGGAATTGTAAGGGATAATGATGTTTATTCGAACACAAATAAACCAACATAGTCTGTAGTTGTATATGTTAATTTGTAAAGTGGTAAGCTATGTTGGAATGTGTCAGGTTCATTATATAATGACACTAATATCTTATTTGTTGTTTCTTTTGCAGGGGTAGGCCTGATAGTTGTGTTAAAGAGACTTTTGGAGATGGGAAATTCATGAAACGCAAAAAAATAAAAATAGAAGGAATCTGCCCATTGAAAAGGTCAATGACTTAAGAGAAAAGGCCAAGTTGGGAATGGAAAGATTGAGACATGGTGCTATCATTGCCTCGGATCCTGCCACTGATCCTAACACAATTGTTGACACGACAACCTCTTGTTTAGAACCACGGGTAAAGCGGTCGCGTCTAATGGACCCAACTCAAATTCCAACATCAACACAATCTCCAACCAACAATCCATCAACGAGTCATGCGGAAGTTCCTCACAACACAAGAATTTTGGGAGATGTTGCATGTGTAGAGATGGACATACAAGCCTTGCTTAATTTGCAATCTCCCTAAGAAGACCACAACCATGTCGATCACACTCCCATTGTGGCCCAATCCATGAACGAAGCACCACAACAAACAAGCTCCGGTATTCATGTCTCATGTCCACCCTCCCTACCTCGACTGTCCAGTGCAAGAAGAAGAACTCCTAGACGTATTCATGTGGATGAGAGTGCTATGTCGGGGCTTGAAGGAAAGTTTCCAAAATGCACTATCGAATGGCAATGTAGCAAAATTGTCAAAGAATATTTTGAATCCAAAGGTGATGCAAGTAAATGTCAATTATTGCTATGTTTGTTAAAGTCACATTCTTTAGCTATTGTTAGGAGATTTTTGGCATAAAGATGGTTAAAATTTTAGAGGCCAACAGTCATATTGTTAGAAATCTCCAATTTGCATTTAATGCGATTGGGAAGACGTCTCATATAAAATATCTTTGTGTGGCTTGTCGTGTTTTAGTGGAATTAGTTGTAAGCAAGTCCACAAGGCAACGTCGCCTGCTATCACACACTTCTCACATACTCAAATTAAATAGAAAAACTATTAAAACGTACTCTGTTATAAGAGAAAATATTGACACTCTGGGTGGGAACGATTGTTGGGATTTTGTTGGTAGGTTGCCTCATGCAGATAGGAAGCTAATTGATGCTGTTAAGGAGTTAGTACAATAGTTTTGGCATGATCATACTAGACCTTCATCAAACCAAAGAGACGTGCTAAAACTGAGAAAAGGTTCTACTGAACGTGAACCCCATGTTAAACACTTCCTTGACACCACACAGACTGAACTCTATGAGAGATTCAGGAACGAGCACACTCAATTGAACTTGGGCCAAAGGTCCTTTGAGAAATGAAAACCATGGTACGTTCGTATATGCATTGATCAGAACACTTGTTGTTGTAGATACCACGTAGAATATGAATATTATTATGACACATATAAACATATATTTTGTGATTTGCATACTAACATTGTGCAGGGCTGCAATGAATCCATACTACCACCGAATACATCAAGAGACTTTATCCACAACATCATGTGTCCAAGGCCTGAAGGAAAAAAGTATTATGAAAAATCGTGTCTATATGGGACATGTTCTACGTGTAGTGGGTTTTCTCTTTTGAACCGTTGCATTCATGAAAGCAAGGAACACGAATTTGGCATGATGGGCGTGGAGATGCAGAGCTTCAAGTATGTGACCTATCAATTAGATAGTGTCAAAGAAAGTAAAAAGATTGCATTGGTGAAGTCACAGGCACAAATGAATATTGCATATTTTTCATATTACACGTTCAATTTATGACATATACATTTTTCCAAAGGCCACATTCTAATATTTCCCTTGTTTCCATGGTAACCGGTACCGATATGTGACTTCTTGATAGAGTTCTACGAGAAAACAAAGCAGTATGTTCAACATGTGCATGCAGCACAATGGCAAGATGAGCAGTACAGAAAATGCAGGGACACATTTCCTCTTGGAACCATAGTGTCAATTGTGGATTTTGCAGAAAATTACACCCTTCAGCCACAAAATGAAATCCAGAGTCAATACTACCATTCAAATCAAGTCGGCATCATGGTACATATTATGTATAGGCATGGGCCAAAAAGCAACAATGAAGGGAGGATAATACTGAAGGAGAAAAACTTTTACATAAGTGATGATAGAACCCATGATCTGCATTATGTGCAGCATTGTTTTCAAATTTTCTATGATTAGTTGAAGGAGAGAGATATACAGATGGATCAGCATTGGATATGGTCGGATGGTTGTGCGGGAAAGTTAAAAAATGCCCGAGTATTCCAATGGATGAGTACTTTGCATAAGACTTATAGTGTGCCGCTATTTGGAACTATTTTGAGATCGGGCATGAAAAAGGCGAGCATGATGGGGCTGGTGCATGCATCAAGACCGCACTATGAAGGGAAGAGTTGAGGTTTGACAGGGAACCCCATATCCTAGATGCAAAATCAATAGTTCAATGGTGCTCCACAACAATGTCAGACCGAGCAAGAGATCAACAAACATCATCAGTGGCAGGACGTGTGGTAAGGAATTTCTGGCAGGTGGTTGACATAGACCGATCGTGTTCCTATAGTTGCGGCACAGTACAAGGAACACATGGATTTCATTCAGTTCGAAGCTCAAACAACCCCTTATTTGAAATATGGATGCAAAAGCTTGCATGCTTTCACAACACTTGCAGTAGTGGTGAATAGGATGAATGCGAATGCATGGACTGGGTTGATGAATGGGATCGTGTGTCACTTGCAGTAGACCAACGTGTAGTTGTTGAAACAACCCAGTTAGAGGAGGGCCAGTTAGCGATTTCGATGGACTACGACCATATCTCAGATCTTGTACAACCAGGACACATATACGCAGTTGTTGCACCAGAAGGCAATGAATGGGGTGCGGATTATTGGTTGGCACGGTGCATCCAAGGTAAGCAAACCCTCTACGGATGATTAATCGACGATGAAGGCATTGAATTTCTGACTGGATCGATGGTGGTTAAGGGGGGATATCTTACACTAGATGGGAAGTCAAGAAAGACTAGTGGGCATGTATTCATGGATTACAAACCAGGTTCAGTGGTGTATCACTTCACAAAGTTGATCGTTGGCACAAACATCCATCTACAGACAATGTCAAGCAAGAGCTCAACCAAGGTATGCTACTACCTGCCTCATTCGGAGCATGAGAGATTGATGGAGACAATTAGCAACAGAGAGGATCCAGATGGATTTATTGAATGAGGCCAGTCAACTTTACATAAGAGAAAGAATTACATCAAAGAATGTTATGTTCTACATTGAGGTATGTGTAGTTTTATGTTATTTCATTGGTACATGCATTTTGTGTTAATACATACATACATACATGTCTTTGCTTATGTTTTTTATTTTTCCTATATGTATTAAACTGTCCCATGCTTCTATTTTATGTTGAATAAAATGGTGATGTGATTTGGATCAAATTTGAGTTAGTATTTTCCTAAATATATCTATTTATGTTTGTAGCATTTGAAGATAGCGGTTTTGATAGATTCTCAAGATTAGAATTACCTAGGTTTTAGGAAATTTTTTGAAGTACATAATCTATTACAATGGTCTTGAAAATTTAAATTGGTAGATGAAACCTTCTAGAAATCCATGTATGGATAGAAGGGTCTTCCACTTGGGGTAGGGAGTTATCATAAAGTTTCAAGGGTGGTGTTTTTGAGATCTATACTTGAGAAAAGCATTGGGGAACTGTGAAATTCCTTATAGATCAAATATTTTTTTAGTTTCTCCCTCTTTAGTTTTGTGTCCACCCAAACCTTTTTCATGCTTTGGGTACCTTGAGGTATATCTCCAACCCAAAAAACTCTTCTATTATGATGATTATGTTGGTTTAGGGTTTTGGTTCCCCATGCTCTTATAACCCAAAAAACTCTTATATCCCCAACCTTTTTCATAGATTTGGTTCCCCATGCTCAATGCTCACCCAAATCTAGCTAGATTTGGGGTTTTTTCCCTTATCCAAGCATCGTGTCATCAACCTAGGGTTTCCACTAATATATTTTAACTAGATACTAGAATCTACTTGACCAAATTTGATGGAAAAATGCATAGAGATCTTCTAGACTCTTAGATATGTATCCCATCAATTTATTTAAAAAAATGCTCATTTATGGTTGGAGATTGATGCTTTATTCCTATAGATAACCACTTAGAGGGTCTTGTCATCATCATCATCAACATCATCTCTAGGCTCCTCATCAACATCTCCATCATCATCATCTTCTTCATCATCAGCATCTTCATCACCATCACCATCACCATCATAATCACATCTTCTTCGTCGTCATCATCATCATCTTCATCAACATCACCATCATCATCAACATCTTCATCATCACCACCATCATCATCATCATCATTAACTCTAACTCTAACCCTAATTCAATCTCCTTCTATAACTCTATCCCTAACCCTCACCCAAACCCTAGCACTACGCCATCTTCTTCATCCTCACCATCACCATCACCATCACCATCACCATCACCATCACCATCATGTCTTCATCATCATCACCATCTTCACCATCATTGTCTGCAGGTGTGTCTAGGCAGGTTCCGACTGGGAACGCTAGCTGTAAGTGACCGGCGGACGATTCTGCAGAGTTGACCCCTGTGTGCAAAAATTGCACACTCCCTCACTGAGCAAAACCCTAGTTTCCTAGATGAACTTACAAGATGGAACCCGAGCCACCGGACCGGAGGAGAGGGGTAGCCCTGGTACCATCCCGACGTCCTGAATCCAACGGATTCGATGGTTCATCGATCGGAGCCACAGTCGTCATTCTATGGCTCGTTCCGTCTCACATCCAAAAGGCCTTTAGGGACACCTGTTGGATACCTGTTGGGGGCATAGAAGTGCAACCGTGCAACAAAAGCGGGTTTTGGGGAGTCCTGCAGGTGTGTCTAAGTAGGTTCTGGCTGGGAACGCTAGCCGTAAGTGCCCGACAGATGATTATGCAGAGTTGACCCCCGTGTGCAAAAATTGCACACTCCCTCACTAAGCAAAACCCTAGTTTCCTAGATGGACTTACAAGATGGTACCCAGGCCATGGGACTGAAGGAGAGGGGCACCCCTGGTACTATCACGGTTTCCTGAATTCAACGGAGTTGACGGTTCGTCTATCGAAGCCACAGTCATCATTCTATGGCTCGTTCAGTCTCGCATCCAAAAGGCCTTCAGGGACACCTATTGGATACCTACCGGGGGCATAGAAGTGCAACCATGCAGCAAAATCGGTTTTCAGGGAGTCCTGCAGGTGTGGCTAGGCAGGTTTCAGCTGGGAACACTAGCCGTAAGTTCCCGACGGACGATTCTGCAGAGTTGACCCCCATGTTAAAAAATTGCACACTCCCTCACTAAAAAAAAACCTAGTTTCCTAGATGGACTTACAAGATGGCACCCTGTCCATGGGACCGGAGGAGAGGGGCACCCCTAGCACTATCCCAGTGTCCTGAATCCAACGGAGTCGACGGTTCGTCGATCGGAGCCATGGTAGTCATTATATGGCTCGTTTTATACCCCTACGTCCTGAGAAGGTTGAAGCTGTAAAGCAACAGGTCTCTAGTATTCATCCTGAAGCTCTTTTTTTTATGTCTAAGATAAATAAGCTCTCAGTTCGTGAGCTGGAACATATCGATCTTAACAGGATTTATACAATCTCTGTTTTACGAGAAACTGGCCTTAGAACTTCTTGTAGCAATGACAATGAATCCTTCATTTTGCATTTGTTAGCAGAAGAAGATCAATTTTCGACAAAACAATGTAGTTATTACATGTGGAGGCAACGGTTTCCCATGGAAAGATGTTGGGAAATGGGCTATTACATTATCTTTTCCGATGGGCGTGCGGCTTACTACAGGAAATATGGTGGCTGTAGGTATCTATGCTTTTCTTCAGACGAAAATTGTAACAGGATTTCCATTTATAATACAGGCATATTTTTTACTGGTTTCATCATGAGAAAGTATCATTTTCAATAACAAGTGGAACCAGGGAATCCTTCATTGTGTTCCATTATCCTTTTGTTCGGAATTTCGTGCTCTGGTAAGTGGTAATTCACCTCTATAATTGAAAACTTAGGTCTATAGGTACCTTCCCTTTCATATTCCTCGTAATGTACACATAGTCCATCCTTATCTTGATAGACAAGAGTTTTATAATAGCTTGAATTTTTTGGGTGTGGTTATCTCCCTGTATTCGGTTGTCTGATTGGTTGACAAGCTTGCTTGAAAATCTGTACATTGATCTTCTTTGTTTTATTGCTGAAAATTGGAAGGGATTTTCAAGTCACCTGCAAAATTCTCCTTTGTTGAAATATGTAAGTTCTTCCAACAACATTGATTTGGCTAGTGTATCAAATGCTGCTGTCCACACCAGAATTTATCTTTCGTCAAAGGAGTTGCACATATTGTGGCTGACCAAATGGTATGGGGAGCTTGGAAGTGCTGCCAAATATTATTCCATGCCTGAATCTACTCAGAAGGCAATTATAAATTTAGATCCTCGAGAATGCCTGAATCTACCCAGAAGGCAATTATAAATTTAGATCCTCGAGAATCCCTGAATCTACCCAGAAGGCAATTATAAATTTAGATCCTCGAGAAGGTGAGACACTATATGAGTGGTTGAATCAGTATCCTAAAATTACAGATCTTTCTATCTCAAAGTTTTTTGAGTGGCTCCTGGATGTAGTATTAGACTCAACAGACAGTAAACTTGTTATCACCACTGCACATTTTTTGCACTATTCATCTGCAAATAACTACGTCTGGACCGAAGAGATTACCAGTCTTTGCAAGAATATTCCCCTAGTAGATGAAGGTGTCAAAATCATTAGGGTATGAGGCTCTTTGAAGTTTCTCCAGCCTGCATCCACGAGTAATTAGGCCAAGTTAATTGGGCCAAAGTGTCCCTGAACGGCCCCGTGGTGCCCGACTAGAATGCCCGTAGCTCCTGAACCGTGGCTCGGTTCATGAATCCGTTGATTTCGGTGGGTCCGGGACACCGGGTTGTAGCTAGGGGACCCCCCACAACGTCCCCACAAGACCCAAAAGCGGTGCCCAAGAGCTAGCTCCAAATCTAGGATTCTGCTCAGTGAGGGCCATTCCAAATTTGCTCAAGGGGGCCATTTCTCGTCCAGAGGCACCTGTGAGTGCGTGGCCACCGTGGACAGGTCCACAATGGACACATGGACATGTGGGAGGTGATGGAATCCATGTCCGCTCGCCAGTTTGGGTTCCGTGGCCCCGGGGCAAATCCTCCAAGTGTCCCTGAATGACCCCGAGGTGCCCGACTAGAATGCCCTTATCTCCCGAACCGTGGCTCGGTTCGCAAATCCGTCGATTCCGGTGGGTCCGGGACGCCGTGTTTCAACTAGGGCCCCCCCCACAGTGTCCCCCCAAGACCCAGAAGCGGTGCCAACGAACAACCTCCGGAGCTAGGGTTCTGCTCAGTGAGGGCCATTCCAAATTTGCTCAAGGGGGCCATTTCTCGTCCGGAGGCCCTCCAACGTGCGTGGCCACCATGGACAGGTACACAATGTCCGGATCTAGGGTTCTGCTCAGTGAGGGCCATTCCAAATTTGCTCAAGGGGGCCATTTCGCGTCCGGAGGCCCCCGGGTGTGCGTGGCCACCATGGACAGGTACACAATGTCCACGTGGACGTTGTGTACCTGTCCATGGTGGCCATGCACGCCCGGGGGCCTCCGAACGTGAAATGGCCCCCTTGAGCAAATTTGGAATGGCCCTCACTGAGCAGAACCCTAGCTCCGGAGGTTGCTCGTTGGCAACGCTTTCAAGTCTTGAGGGGACGCTGTGGGGGGGTCCCCTAGCTGAAACCCGACATCTTGGACCCACCGGAATCGACGGATTTGCGAACCGAGCCACGGTTCGGGAGCTAAGGGCATTCTAGTCGGGCACCTCGGGGCCGTTCAGGGACACTTGGAGGATTTGCCTCGGGGCCACGGAACCCAAACTGGCAAGCGGACATGGATTCCGTCACCTCCCACATGGCCATTGTGGACCTGTCCATGGTGGCCACGCATGCCCGGGGGCCTCCAGACAAAAAATGGCCCCCTTAGCAAATTTGGAATGGTCCTCACTGAGCAAAACCTTAGCTCCTGAGGTTGCTCATTGACACCACTTCCGGGTCTTGGGGGGACGCTATGAGGGGTCCCCTTATTGAAACCCGACGTCCGAGACCCTCTGGAATCGATGGATTCATGAACCGAGCCACGGTTCAGAAGCTACGGGCATTCTAGTCGAGCACCCCAGGGCCGTTCAAGGACACCTGGAGGATTTGCACCGGGGCCATGGAACCCAAACCGGCGAGCGGACTTGGATTCCGTCACCTCTCACATGTCCACATGGCCATTGTCGACCTGTCCACGGTGGCCACGCAGGCCTAGGTGCCTTCGGATGAGAAATGGCCCCCTTGAGCAAATTTGGAATGGCCCTCACTGAGCAGAACCCAAGCTCCGGAGATGGCTCTTTGGCACCGCTTCTGGGTCCTGGGGGGATGCTGTGGGGGATACCCTAGCTGAAACCCGGCGTCCGGGACCCACCAGAATCGATGGATTCGCGAACCGAGCCACGCTTTGGGAGCTATGGGCATTCTAGTCAGGCACCCCGGGGCCATTCATGGACACTTGGAGGATTTGCCTCGGGGCCATGGAACCCAAATCGGCGAGCGGAATTGGATTCCGTCACCTCCCACATGTCCACATGGCCATTGTGGACCTATCCATGGTGGCCACGCACGCCCGGGGGCCTCCAGACGAGAAATGGCCCCCTTGAGAAAATTTGGAATGACCCTCATTGAGCAGAACCCTAGCTCCGGAGCTGGCTCGTTGGCACCACTTTCGGGTCTTGGGGGGACGTTGTGGGGGGTCCCCTAGCTGAAACCCAGCGTCTCGGACCCACCGAAATCGATGGATTCACAAACCAAGCCATGGTTAGGGAGCTACGAGCATTCTAGTCGGGCACCCCGGGGCCGTTCAGGGACACTTGGAGGATTTGCCTCGGGGCAACATAACCCAAACCGACGAGCGGACTTGGATTCCGTCGCCTCCCACATGTCCACTTGGCCATTGTGGACCTGTCCACGGTGGCCATGCATGCTCGAGGGCCTCCGGACGAGAAATGGCCCCCTTAAGAAAATTTGGAATGGCCCTCACTAAGCAAAACCCTAGCTCCTGAGGTTGCTCGTTGGCACTGCTTCCGGGTCTTGGGGGGATGCTGTGGGGGTTACCCTAGCTAAAACCCGGCATCTCAGACCCACTGGAATCAATGGATTCGCGAACCGAGCCACCGTTTGGGAGCTACGGGCATTCTAGTCGGGAACCCTGAGGTCGTTCAGGGACACTTGGAGGATTTTCCTGGCCAAACCGGCCAGCGGAATTGGATTCCGTCGCCTCCCACATGTCCACGCACGCCTGGGGGCCTTCGGAGGAGAAATGCCCCCGTTGAGAAAATTTGGAATGGCCCTCATTGAGTAGAACCCTAGCTCCGGAGATGGCTCGTTGGCACCACTTTTGGGTCTTGGGGGGACGCTGTGGGGGGTCCCCTAGCTGAAACCCGACATCTTGGACCCACCGAAATCGATGGATTCGCGAATCGAGCCACGTTTCGGGAGCTATGGGCATTCTAGTCGGGCACCCCAGGGCCGTTCAGGGACACTTGGAGGATTTTCCCCAAGGCCACGGAACCCAAACCGGCATGCGGACTTTGATTCTGTTTCCTTCCACATGTCCACGTGGCCATTGTGGACCTGTCCACAGTGGCCTTGCACGCCTGGGGGCCTTTGGACAAGAAATGCCCCCCTTGAGCAAATTTGGAATGGCCCTCATTGAGCAGAACCCTAGATCCAGAGCTGGCTCATTGGCACCACTTCCGGGTCTTGGGGGGACGCTATGGGGGATCCCCTAGCTGAAACCCGGCGTCCCCGACCCACCAGAATCGACGGATTTGCGAACCGAGCCATGGTTTGGGAGCTATGAGAATTCTAGTCTGGCACCCCGGGACCGTTCAGGGACACTTGGAGGATTTGTCTTGGGGCCACGGAACCCAAACCGGTGAGTGGACTTGGATTCTGTCACTTCCCACATGTCTACGTGGCCATTGTGGACCTATCCACAGTGGCCACACACACCTGGGGGCCTCCAAATGAGAAATGGCCCCCTTGAGCAAATTTGGATGGCCTTCACATTGGGTCAACTTTGCAGAATCGTCCGCCAGGCACTTACGGCTAGCGTTCCCAACCGGAACCTGCCTAGACACACCTACAGGACTCCCCAAAACCTGGTTTTGTTGCACTGTTGGACTTCTATGCCCCTGACAGGTATCCAACAGGTGTCCCTGAAGGCCTTTTGGATGTGAGACAGAACGAGCCATAGAATGACGACCGTGGCTCCAATCGACGAACTGTCGACTTTGTTGGATTCAAGACGCCGAGATAGTGCCAGGGGTGCCCCTCTCCTCTAGTCCCATGGCCCAGGTGCCATCTTGTAAGTCCATCTAGGAAACTAGGGTTTTGCTCAGTGAGGGAGTGTGCAATTTTTGCACACCGGGGTCAACTCTACAGAATCGTCCACCGGGCATGTATGATGATGATGAAGACGTTGATTATGATGGTGATGGTGATGGTGATGAAGATGATGATGATGGAGAAGATGATGATGATGGAGATGTTGATGAGGAACCTAGAGTTAGAGTTAGAGTTAGAGTTAGGGTTAGAGTTAGAGTTAATGATGATGATGGAGATGGTGGTGATGATGAAGACGTTGATGATGATGGTGATGGTGATGGTGATCATGAAGAAGGTGGTTTAGTGCTAGGGTTTGGGTGAGGGTTAGGGCCAGAGTTATAGAAGTAAATTGAATTAGGGTTAGAGTTAGAGTTAATGATGATGATGAAGATGGGGGTGATGATGAAGATGTTGATGGTGATGGTGATGATGAAGAAGATGGTTTAGTGCTAGGGTTTGGGTGAGGGTTAGGGCTAGAGTTATAGAAGGAACTTCAATTAGGTTTAGAGTTAGAGTTAACAATGGCGATGAAGATGGTGATGATGATGAAGACATGATGATGATGGTGATGGTGATGGTGAGGATGATGAAGATGGCTTGGTGCCAAGGTTTGGGTGAGGATTACGACTAGAGTTATAGAAGGAAACTGAATTAGGGTTAGAGTTAGAGTTAATGATGATGATGAAGATGGTGGTGATGATGAAGATGTTGATGGTGATGGTGATGGTGATGGTGATGGTGAGGATGAAGAAGATGGTTTAGTGCTAGGGTTAGGGCTAGAGTTATAGAAGGAAATTGAATTAGGGTTAGAGTTAGAGTTAACAATGATGATGAAGATGGCGATGATGATGAAAACATGATGATGATGGTGATGGTGATGGTGATGGTGAAGAAGATGGCTTAGTGCTAGGGTTTGGGTGAGGGTTAGGGCTAGAGTTATAGAAGGAACTTGAATTAGGTTTAGAGTTAGAGTTAACAATGATGATGAAGATGGTGCTGATGATGAAGACATGATGATGATGGTGATGGTGATGGTGATGGTGATGGTGATGGTGAGGATGAATAAGATGGCTTAGTGCTAGGTTTTGGGTGAGGGTTAGGACTAGAGTTATAGAAGGAAATTGAATTAGGGTTAGAGTTATGGTTAGAGTTAACAATGATGATGAAGATGGTGGTGATGATGAATACATGATGATGATGGTGATGGTGAGAATGAAGAAGATAGCTTGGTGGTAGGGTTTGGGTGAGTGTTACGACTAGAGTTATAGAAGGAAATTGAATTAGGGTTAGAGTTAGAGTTAATGCCGATGATGAATATGGTGGTGATGAGGAAGACGTTGATGGTGATGGTGAGGATGAAGAAGATGGTTTAGTGCTAGGGCTTGGGTATCCTAAGAGTGTAAGGATCTAACTCTAGAGCACCTTGTTTGCATGGATAAATGGGCCAACTAAGTGCACTTGTATTGGGATTATCTGATCCATGCAAGCATGTATCCTCCTAGAGATATGCCCCCCTTAACTTAGACTGTAATCCTCACATATGAGTGCCTAGGGAGCTGCACTCTCTCACTGTGCATGAAATACTAAATAAAGCAAAAAATGCAGAATTAGAACTAAACTGCTAATTTAGGATAAACATCTAAAATGGAAATTAATGGAGGATGGCGCATGCATGCGCTCCCTATCTCTCTCATCCATAAATGCTAGTGCATCCTGTTACATCTTGTTTTCACACCCAAGTGGCAAAGTCCTAATCCTCTAATGCTACAAGTGCGACTTCTGAAGATGATTGCCACTGTCACCTCAGCAAAGATTTTCCCAAGTTTTAGGCCTACTTTAAAGGCCAAGGGAGGCTTCTAGATCAAGGTTGGAGAAAAGGTCTTAGGATTTCAAACTTGTTTGAAGATTAAGATGTGTTTTCCATTAAGTTAAAGTCCCATGTGAGTGCTTAATTCAGAAAGTTGCAAGTGAATTAATCAAATAGACACCTTTCATAAATAAATATTTGCTCATGTGTAAAATGAAATATCATTCATGGATAAATAAAGATATTCACAAAACTTAAATCAACAATGAACCATGATGTTGTAGAATCAAGATTCACATTAAAACATGTTGGCTTATTTCCCAAAATCATCCACAAATGATATTATCTAATAATGCCAAGGTTATAGTTATTAGTTTACGAGTGATTATTGAATGAGACCCTCTTGGAGAGAGTAAAATCTTTGCAAAAGGGTGTCACCCAATCTATTAAGGGTCCAACTAAGTTGTAGTGATTTGAATCACTTCAATAAAGATGGTTTAAATTTTATCTTCACAAACTTAATTAATTAAATGTTTTGCCATATGATACATGAGCATATAAATATAAAAAGATGTGCTGGAGATAAAATCAGTAAACCACTTGCGCAGGTTTGGTAACTTCTAGAATGTAAATGATTAGATGATTGTAAACATTCATTCAATAAGCCATAAACATTTAGGATATGTTGTGTGTAATTGCTTAAGACAAATTTGTGAAATAATAACCATTCAAATAACATGCAATTAACACTATGATCCATAGATGAGAGTTGTGCATCATGATAGACTAGTCATTATATATGTGGCGAGGGTCCTATTTCAAATGGATTAATTTAGGATAATCAAATTATTTTAGGTGTTGTATATGAAGTGGTTATGGACCTAGTAAGTCCAAGGGTGAATCCTATAGATCTCGAGGATGGAAGGGTTGTTTTGGAAAATGATGGTAGTTGGTTGAAGGTTAGAGGGACCATGGTTGAGGTGATGACAATGAGGTTCATATGACTCCAATGAATCTTCCATGGATCATGGGGTAAAATGCTGTCTTGAACCATTGAGTTGACTATGTTCAAAATGTGTCTTGACCTCGAAAAATCCAAGATACTTAAATTACAAAGAGTGATTATCAATATTACCAAAACATTGAAGACATTATCAACACTAACGGTTTATGCCAACTTTTGCAAGTAGTAATTCAACACATTAACCATGCTTTCATTCAAGGCACATACTAACACACAAAGATTGATCCATGTGTAACTACATTAACAATTCTATTTTATTGCTTAATCCAATTTCACCTATGCACACCCCTCATGTTTGAACTAATTCAAGTGATATGGTTAACCCTTCCATCCAAGCACACATATGAACTTCTCATATATCTAGGTTAATTTGATATAATATGTGATGCAATGCTTGTTAGAATTGACTATTATAACCATTACAAGGTTAAGCACAGAAGAAATCATCCTCTCCTATTTTTTTTTTGTAGCCCTAAAGTCACAACACTTTGTAATGTAAATATCAATCCTTTGTTTGCTTGGCTAGGTATGTTGTTGCTTAAAGGAAAAGATGCAAGACCCATTCAAATACAAGGGACACATATTGAGGTCACTTGGTGTCTAGAAATAACATCTATATTTATGTGAGAACTTTTCCATAACATTCTTATCGAAGACAAAATCATGTATGCAAAAATTTAATCAAAGACAAACTCATATACACAAGTGCAGATCCATCTATTAAAATGCAAAAATGATCCAATCATGTACACTTTTTGGAAAAATGGAACATCGTTCCCAGCGTCTATAAAATGGCAACTCGTGCCCTATACAAAAAAAGGCAACTTGTGCCCTCTACAAAAAAAGGCAACTTGTGCCCTATACAAAATATGGCCCATGGTGCCCTATACAAAATATGGCAACTCGTGCCGAAAATGCCACATCGTGGCTAGTGTACATAGGAGGGTCTCTCAATCCTCCTTCCCACCCTCGGAGCTCCCAGGTGCATCTCCAAAATCGATCTTCCTCTTCTTCGTGCTAGAGGAAGCTGTTAGGAACCCATGTCTTTACTTTGTTAGTATATTGTTGTTGGACGCATATGCTTTGTAAGTCGTCCCATAGTATTTGTTGATCAATAGTTTGTGTTATTGTTGTTGGCGCATATGCCTTGTAAGTCACCCGTAGTATTGTTGATCCATAGTTTGTAGTGGCCCATGGTTTTGACCCATAGTATTGGCGCCTAGACTTAGTATATAAGTGTGTGTTGAGACCTATGAAGGCACTGTGAAGTTATTTGTATTGAGCTTGCTCATAGGAGGTTGCCCCCTCGAAGTGTCCTGTGATCAATATAAAAGTGATTCTGAGTTCTGTCATTTCTGCTATTTCGCATATTCTTATTAATTAATTGTTGCAGGTGCATCACATCTGGTATCAGAGCACTTTCTTGGGCTCGCTGGGTGAAATTTCTGCCAAATTTTTTTTCGTATCTGTTGCAGGTTCGGATTTGGGAATAATACCTATCCGCTTAACTGTGGGAAGTACTTGGGAATAAGCCCTAAAACTCATTGTGAGGAGTACCACAGGAACCCCGAAGTAGCTGGCCCATTGAGAGGACCTACCAACGAAAAGGGAAACGACCCCTACTTGATTGACTAGTTCCCACCCATGAGGTAAAACAAGAGCTGTCGTTTGTGGCAAAGCGGTTATCAGTTTTACTTGAGCCATGGAGTGAGGGGTACTGCCCCAATACGCAAGATGTCAGACAGCATTGGTGGATGAGTGAAACCCCTGAACTGTTAGGAAGCCGCACATACCCGGGGTCCATATCTATTTTCAGCTGAACTATTTTCGATCACTGCTACTCTGTTTCAGATCCAACCGTTCCAGATCCAGCCGTTTTCAATCCATTCGGCGTCGTTTCAGATCCCTCTATTTTTGCTCACTTCTGGGCAGTTGCATATTTATCTGTTCCAGATCCCTTCCAAGTCATAGCCGCTCAGATCCCTAGTTATGGTTGTCACCCGTGCAGGAGCAAAAAACCATGGAAGATGCACTTGCAGCCATCCAAGCCAAACTCCAGGATTTAGATGAAAAATTTCTCAGTGTCCATCTTGAACATTCAGCTATGAACAACAAACGGCAGTCCGAGTCTTCATCAGACAATGGGTTCTCTTCTTCCAGCAATTTTCGTGGTCCAAAGCTTGATTTTCCTCACTTCAATGGTACTGATCCAACTGGATGGATCTATTGTGCAGAACAGTATTTCAGTCTGCATAATACTTTTGATGTCAACAAAGTTCCGCTGGCATCCTTTCATTTGGAACAGGAAGCTCTTCAATGGTACCGTTGGTACATCAAGGCTCATGAAGAGCCAAAATGGCCAGACTTTTGCCAGCTCTTTTTGCAACGATTTGGTCCTAGTGCTTTTGATGACTTCACAGGAGCCCTCACTAAACTTCGCCAAATTGGCACTATGAGAGAGTATAAAACCAAATTTGAGAAACTAGCCAACCACACCGAAGGATTGTCTGATGACTTTTACCGGAGTTGTTTTATCAGTGGTCTAAAGGATGCCATCCGCTCTGAGGTCAAAATTTTTTGTCCCAACACAATGATGGAAGCCCTAGGGTTGGCTAAGTTGGCAGAAGACAAGATTGCAGCCCAACAACGCTCCAAGCCCACTTTTGTTCCCTTCTGAAATATGGGTTCTCAACGACCACCTATACCGCAGGCTCCTCGACCAACTCCTATCAAGCGTTTGTCTGAAACAAAGATGCAAGCATGCAGAGAAAAGGGAATTTGCTATAATTGTGATGATAAATTCACTCGGGGACATAGATGTGTTCAACAAAAGCTCTATCTCTTGGATGTGGATTCTTCGCCTGCCTCTGAAATTGGTGACGAAGATCCAGAAACATTGGATGATCCGATCGACATTCAGGAAGCGACTATTGACCCTTCGTCTTAGGATGACCAGCCAGAGATATCTCTCCATGCTTTAGATGGAATCACCACCCCCCAAACAATGCGGGTCAGGGGTTACTTCAAGAAGCTTCCTCTTACAATACTCATTGATTCTGGTAGCACTCATAATTTCATTGACCCTCGGATCACCAAACAAGCTGATTGTTTTATCCATCCTTGCTCCAACTTTGAAGTCATGGTTGCCAATGGGGGAACCTTACCTTGCAAAGGGAAGTGTCAAAATGTGCGTATCTCTATGGGAGATTATACCTTGCGCTCTGACATGTTTGCCTTGACCTTAGGTGGATGTGATGTGGTTCTGGGCGCCCAATGGCTACGCACACTTGGTCCTATCTTATGGGATTTTGCTGAACTTTGGATGCAATTTTCCATCAATGGACAAAAACACACATTGAAAAGCTTACAACCAGGTTCTCTCAGCATCATCAGTTCACATTGCATCAAAAAACTCCTCAAGAAGAATTCACATGGTGTCATCGCTCAGCTCCATTCCATTTAGATGCAACCATCAGCGGTCTCCACTACTCCTTTGGATCTACAACAAATTCTTGATCGATATACAGGTGTCTTTGCTGAACCAGTGGGATTGCCACCTTCCAGGCTAGAAGACCATCGTATTCAGCTCCTTCCTAGAAGCGTTCCTCCCAACATCAGGCCCTATCGCTACCCATTTCACCGAAAAACGGAGATTGAAATGCTCGTTTGGGACTTATTAAAGCAAGGTATTATTCGCCCAAGCACTAGTTCCTTTTCTTCTCCAGTTATTCTTGTCCGCAAAAAAGATGGGTCATGGCGCCTCTGCATTGACTTCCGAGCACTTAATCACATCACCATCAAGGATAGGTTTCCAATTCCTGTTGTTGATGAGCTTCTTGATGAGCTTCATGGGGCTCACTTTTTCTCCAAGTTGGATCTTCGTTCTGGGTATCATCAAATTTGGGTTCATGAGGATGATATACCTAAAACAGCTTTCCACACACATGATGGCCATTATGAGTTTTTGGTCATGCCCTTTGACCTCACTAATGCTCCTTCCACATTCCAGGCCTTAATGAATAAAATATTTCGACCCTACTTGCGGAAATTCATTCTGGTATTCTTTGATGATATCCTCATCTACAGTAAAACTTGGGATGAACATCTCCGGCATCTGGATCTTGTCATGCAACTTTTCTCTGACCATCATCTCCATGCCAAGTAGTCTAAATGTGTTTTTGGACAGAAGGAAGTTGAGTATCTCGGGCACATTATCTTAGCACAAGGGGTTTGCGTGGATCTTGCCAAAATCGATGCCATGAACAATTGGCCGCCTCCTCAGACACTTAAGAGCCTTCGTGGTTTTTTGGGGTTGACTGGATACTACCGCAAATTTGTCAAGGATTATGGGAAGATTGCAGCTCCATTAACTGCTTTATTGAAAAAGGATGCTTTTACATGGACACATGCTGCTCAGTGTGCATTTGACAAACTAAAACAAGCTATGTGTACTACACCTGTTCTAGTTATGCCCAATTTTTCCAAGCCCTTCACTATTGAGAGTGATGCTTGTGGCAATGGACTTGGTGCTGTTCTCCTTCAAGATGAACACCCCATTGCGTTCACCAGCAAATCCCTTTCAGGTAAGAATTTAGCTGCCTCTACCTATGAGAAGGAAATGATGGCTATTTTGCATGCAATACAGAAGTGGCGCCCATACCTATTAGGGAATCATTTCTGCATCAAGACTGATCACCAGAGTCTGAAATATTTCTTGGAACAGCATGTCTCCTCCCCGGCACAACAGAAATGGGTTAGCAAACTCATGGGTTATGACTATGAGATCACTTACAAGAAGGGTAAAGACAATATTGTGGCAGATGCTCTTTCTCGCACATTTGATGCCCAAGGTTCTCTTTTAGCTATTTCTATTCCTGTTCCAAATTGGTTGTAATCTGTTCAATAGGGTTATGTCAATGACTCTTCCTTATCTCAAATCATCCAACACTTGACCAACAACCCTTCTGCTGTACCACATTACCCTTGGGATGGTGCTTCTCTGAGATACAAGGGTCGTCTGGTGCTTCCCCAGAGCACAGATCTTCAACAGGCTGTCTTCTATGAACTCCATGCTTCTCCATCAACAGGGCACTCTGGGTTCCTCAAAACGTATGAACGGGCACAGCGTAACTTCTTTTGGCAGGGCAAGAAAAGGATAATTCAACAGATCGTGGCCGAATGTGATACCTGCCAGCGCAATAAGGGTGAAACAACACTCCTTCCAGGATTGCTCGAACCCTTGCCCATACCTACATGGATTTCGACAGATATTTCTATGGATTTCATTGAAGGGCTCCCTAAATCTGACGAGAAGACAGTGATTCTCGTTGTGGTTGATCGCATCTCCAAATATAGTCATTTTTGTGCTCTCAGCCATCCCTATACAGCCTCCTCAGTCGCTCAAATTTTCCTGGACCAGATCTTTCGTCTTCATGGCATCCCTTCTTCCATTGTCTCGGATCGTGATGCGACTTTCACCAGTCATTTTTGGATAGAACTATTTCGCCACACTGGCACCAAACTGAAGATGAGCTCAGGGTATCACCCACAAACAGATGGTCAGACTGAAATTGTCAATAAATGCTTGGAAACTTATCTTCGTTGCTTCACCTCTGAACAACAACATCAGTGGGCAAAGTGGCTCCCTCTCGCTGAATGGTGGTACAATACCTCTTACCACACTACCTCTAAAATGACCCCATATGAAGTAGTCTATGGTCAGGCACCTCCAGTTCTTCTTCCATACACCCCCACCAGTTCACCAGTTCAGGAAGTTGACACGGTCCTTCGAAACCGCGATCAGATTCTTCGCATTTTGTGGGACAATCTTCACATGGCAAGAAATCGCATGAAGCAACAAGCTGATCAGCACCATTCTGAGTGCACTTTTCAAGTCAGCGATATGATTTTTCTTTGTCTCCATCCGTACAAGCAATCCTCCCTGAAACTCAAAGGGCGTCACAAGCTCGCTCCAAAATTCTATGGGCCATATCGGATTCTTCAGAAGATTGGGTCCATTGCTTATAAATTAGAACTTCCTCCTTCTTCCCGCATTCATCCAGTCTTTCATGTCTCTTATCTAAAGAAAGTTCTTGGCACCAACATCAGTGGACAAACGATTTTACCCGAACTGGATAATGAAGGATCCATCCTTTTGGAGCCAGAGGCCATCCTCAATCGGCGCACTCGTAAGCTTCGCTCTAGCTCTATCACAGAGGTCTTAATTCAGTGGCACGACATGCAACCAGAGGATGCTACATGGGAACCACTCCTTCAGATTCAACAACAATTTCCACATCTACAGATTTGAGGACAAAGCTTTTTTTAAGGAGGAGGGGATGTCAGGAACCCATGTCTTTACTTTGTTAGTATATTGTTGTTAGATGCATATGCTTTGTAAGTCATCCTGTAGTATTTGTTGATCAATAGTTTGTGTTATTGTTGTTGGCGCATATGCCTTGTAAGTCGCCCGTAGTATTGTTGATCCATAGTTTGTAGTGGCCCATGGTTTTGAACCATAGTATTGGCGCCTAGACTTAGTATATAAGTGTGTGTTGAGACCTATGAAGGCACCGTGAAGTTATTTGTATTGAGCTTGCTCATAGGAGGTTGCCCCCTCGAAGTGGCCTGTGATCAATATAAAATTGATTCTGAGTTCTGTCATTTCTTCTATTTTGCATATTCTTATTAATTAATTGTTGTAGGTGCATCACAGAAGCTGGGTCCTTCCAGCGTCTTGCAGCACGTCCCCCTGAGCCCTGAAATGACAACAATAACATGTCAACTTTTTATGTCAATTATACAAGTATAAAACATAATTTCAAAATAAAAATAGTTTTCAAATCTTGGCTAACTCACCGCATGCGAGACTGTAAGTTGTGAGGGGGTCTCCCTCCTCCATGATCCCAATCTCTTGGCAATGCCACCCTGCAGCATTTAGAACAATCAGATAAATGCTGAAACTAGATGCATATAGTAATTTTCATTAGAATTGAATGAGATTTTCATAAACTAGTCAATCTCACTGTGAACACAATTGGTTGGTCTTCGGGGCTGGCGGATGGAGCAGTCAGAGTTGGCGTTGGCGTGTTTAACCAGAAGAAATGCCAAGTATGGGGGCACTGTCATTCATTTTTTTGCACCGTGTACCCACCTGGCATAACATAGAGAATGTCTGACTTCCATTTATATAGATTTAATACACTTCGAGGTTTGGAGCCGTGAGGACTAGTGTTGCATCCACATGATTAGGATAATTATCCTTGTCCAAAATGTTTCTAGTAGTCATAATTGTGATGCAAAGGATGATTCAAATTTTGATTAAGATCAGGCTATTATTATGCAGTCAGTTTCCCAGGAATATCATGAAATGCAGGTTTTTGAAGTTCAAGCGTCATAATTTTTTAAAGATCAGCTTAAGTATAATGAGTATCCGGATGAAGAAGAGCAGTTTTCAAAGTCAACACCTATGGAACCTCTTAGCAATGACATTGTATATGACAACTATGAACCAGTCTCTTGGGAAGCTAGTAAATTTTTGTTTCTAAAAATTCCTATCAGAAGTTTCGTGGATGCATTAAAATCATGTTTCATAAAAGACAAAACTAGTCTATAATAGCCATGGAGCAGAATTTGAAGAAGCCATCGAAAGTTTTTGTCAGGGGTAGAGTTTTACTCAATTTTTTAAAGGTAATGTAAACAGTCCACAATCTCTTGCTATTTCATTTTCAGAATTCCAGACAGAGGAAATTAGTATTGTGAATGATGAAGTGCCATCAACAGAGGATACTCAAACATTATCCTATCTACCAAAGCAAGAAAAGGTATTGGCTAATCATAAAAGTTTTGTTTCTTTTCATTTCTATGATCCTGTGGCATGTTACATGGAGTCAAAATGGAATCATGATTTTTACTTCTTTGACCTTATGAAGACAGAGCTCCAGGGAAGTAAGTATGGGCTATTTGATCTTTACCTTTTATATTTTTTAGTTTCGTCAGTCATTTGTGAGTTCAAATATGGGACCAAAATTATATTAGTTGATGGAATTCTCAAATGGTTATTGTGGAAATTTTCTTATACTTGAGTTAAGTAACTGAGCTGGTTAGAGCAGGTCTATGTATATAAATTATCTCATTTAGAGCATTGGCTTTTCAATTTATAATGGTGTGCAGTTTCTTTTAGCAATTTTCTTACTTGGTGTGATTAGTAGAAATAAAGACTCCATCCCAATGGAGACAGAGCACTGATGCTTCTTATTCTCAGTTGCAGGGCAACCTTGGTTTGTAGAATAGGGTCATTCGACAATCAATGGTTTTAGAGATCGATGAGCAGAACAAGTCACAACTTTCAGAAACAAGTTACAAGTTACAAGATGGTTTTAGGATGAAGGCATGTGGTCTGTGTGTTCTTGAGGCTCACAAGTTTCAGAAACAAGTTACAAGTTACAATATGGTTTCAAGATGAAGGCATGTGGTCGATGTGTTCTTGGAGCCTCACAAGGAGGACTCCATCCCCAGTTGGAGCCAAATGTTAGTACCAAAATCGACCCTATCAAAAAAATTTGCTCATTGTCAATTTTACATCAAACTTTGCCAATCCTCTATCCTCTTAAAACCTTCATCCTGGTTAAGTGCTCGATTTCTGACAACAAAATGATTAAAATCTCATACAACATACATTGTGGGATAAGGCCTATTATGGTAACATGCTCCATGTTCTCATGATATGTTACCTTAGACTTTCACCTTAGTCATGATCATATCTCCATGATAGATATAACGAGACTTGCATATATCCTTATCCTTCTATGTGTCAAAATGGTCTAACCTATCATTCTTTGTTTGAATACTGAAAATCGCTTTTGTCAAGTGTTACCCAAAACTAAAAATCAAAACAAATTATTATTTTAAATCATTTTATAATTTTTATTTTTGACAAAATGAAGATATGGTTTTTATACTCAAATTCCATGCCCAATATTCAAGTTAAAATTTAAATTCACACTTCATGTTATGATTAACATATTCTTCATCAATTGATGAGTATCATAACCAAATGTCAAAAGTTCCAACCATAGTCAACCAACTAGTGTGCCAAGCATCCAAGCCCGCATATGTGGCTTTATGAACAAATGAAAACCATGGAAAACAACTAAACATGGTTTTACATATATTTACAAGATATGGTTTCTAGAAACATGGGATTGTTTTTCAAAACCATGGGTGAAAACAAAAAAAGGTTTTATGGACATAAAGAAGAAATAGTTTATATTTGGGATGATAAATGTGAGGAATCTTCTCATCCAGATTACGGTGGACTCTATATTTATAAAGGCAAACATTCTATGTTGATCCTTTGAAAGGTAACAACGCATCATTAGTTGAAAGAGGCAAGATTCTTACATCTTCCATTATGCTCTCAAGGAATTCATTTATACCATTTGCTTTGGAATACGGCTTTTGTAATGGTGAGATAAAACTTGTAAATTTGGAATATAATAATCCAAATCTTTACGCTAAGAGGATGGATTACAATAATAAATGGTGCACATGTGGATTTTCTATCTCTCACAGGTCCTATACTCTGTTTGGTATAACATACAACATTCAAAGTAACAAAGATTTTTCAGATTACAATAATAAATGGTGCACATGTGGCTTTTCTATCTCTTACAGGTCCTATACTCTGTTTGGCATAACATACGACATTCAAAGTAACAAAGAATTATCAGAGGTGGCATAGTATCAGTATTAAATCAGATGGTTTTAGAATTTCCAGGCAAGGATTAATAGCTTCAAAATTAGATAAGATCGTTCCCATATTTTAAGCAATAGAGAAGGAATATATTCCATGTTTTCCAAATAGGGGATCATTATTTGATGAGTAACAATCTCATATTCAAAGGTACATTTCCAGATTTGAAGTTCAAATCTATATCCCAATTTTCAAAGAAAGAGATCAACATTCATATTGTTTCCATATTTAATAGCATTGATTAAGAACTTGAAAGATAATTTTGGTGAATCAAATCGGATAATTCCATATCTTCAAAATCGAAAAATTGAAAACTCAAGACCCAAGAGGCAGAGGATTGCTCAATTCCAGGAAAAGATGATGATCAACATTAAAATCAGTTTCAAATTATAAGGCATTTGACAGATTTTCTATCCTAGAATTCTAGAAGAGATTTGTTTTTATGGATATATTTTATTTTCCCAGAAAAATCTTGCAATAGCTTAGTGATGTAATTGGGCTATAAAATCTAATGACTAAAATGTAATAAAGGGGATCTTCCTTTGGAAGACAGCTAGGGAGTTCAAAGGGTCGAGAGAGAGGACTATGGGAGCAATTTTATTGTGTATTCATTGTAATAATCAGAGATTCATAAGAATTTTTCATGTAGCATGAATAATTAGAGATTCATAAGAATTAGATGGTAGATTGTGAGCTCCTTTGTTTTTCATTTTTTTGTCTTCTTATTTGAATATATTACAGTTGTTGAGTGTCAACAATTGTCCATGAATTTGGATTCTTTATGTAATGAAGTATTCATTACATTTTCTCGTTATCTGTTCAAGTACCCTTATAGATTATCCAGGAAGTGTTTATGTTTAATGGATATTCTATCTCATGGATCTGTAGGGTTGATCTGATATAGGTCTCTTTGTGATCCATGTTTATTTCCTTGTTATTCTATCTTTCATTATATTATCTTTTTGATCTGGTATCTAGCTTGATGGCCTCTTATTTACGATGAAACTAGGGCTTTATGCTCACTATCTTGATCATTGATTATATATATATTTCCTTGCTTCTCCCTTTCTCATTCAGCCTCTGTGATCCACCATCTATTTCAAAACACACAAACTTAAATAATCAAGTTGATTACTTGAGATGTGTTAGCCATGCTCTTGTTGCAGTCAAAGAGGATCTTTTAGCAAGTTAACAGATCCTATTTCTGCATTATATCTAGGCAAATTAGAAATGATTAGTCCTTGTGTCTTTGTAAATATTTGATCATCGATGTAAAAAGAAATTAGAACATTTGAAGAAAAACCACATGTTATATTTCAGACATAGTGAAAGTTCGATAGATAAGGATGCTAATAGGGTAGCCATGAATTCTTTAAAAAACTACAACAAAACCAATTGAGAGATGGATACTGTGAGTTACGAATTGTTGCAACATTTGGAAAAATTGTTCAAAGTGACATGCTCATTGAAATACACTTATAAACGATCAATATCCTTTATCTTATGAAAATTTTAAGTACATCTTAAATATTATTGTTAAAAATTGTGGCTTCAATCCCATTTTTTACTCCACTCCCACATTGTTAGCTTATTAATCATTAAAGACTAGTTGGTATAAGTGCTAGGAAATTAGGGATTCCAAAGTTTATCTATCATGCAATTATTTCAACTTTAATTTTGGACAATGAACACTAATAAATTGAGACCCCTTTTTAGATATAAAAATGGATTTAACTACATCAAACCATATGTACTAGCAAAAACATTATGGACATGAAGCCAATATCTTTGTATGGTTTTACATAACACAATATGGATTTTTTCACATTTTATAATAATTAGGATGGAATTTTACCTTTGAACATGATAAAAAAAATGTGTATAGAGATATTTCAATGAAGAGATTAGTAACTTTATATATATAGAAACATAAAATTATCAAAATCATTTGATTAGTGCATTACAGATTTCGTTAAAAAAATATAATATAAATTTTAATTTATGATAAATGTATTATAAATTTCAAAAATCATAAAAGGTTAATTTTTAATATATTTATCTCCATAATAACATTGTGTTGATTTTTTTTTACTATATCAATACTATTTAGGAGATAATAGAATTTCTTTATTCATTACATATACTTTATTTTGACATATATCAATACTATTTAAGAGATAATAGAATTTTTTTATTCATTACATATACTTTATTTTGACATAATAGAGTGAAACATTTGAGCCTAGGTGGACAAGACTATGTAGGGAATCGATATACCCCGAAAAAAGGTTGTGGTCTATTTGGGGGTACCACCCAATGTTTAGCTCTCTCCCATAACATAAAGACAGCAACCACTCCCCCAAATCCAATCCCCATTCCTATTCCCAATGCTACCAATGACATTTTTTCATCCACGCAACTTAGCCATCCCACTCTTACATTACTACTCATATTAGCACTATTAGTGCCTTTTTTAGATGGTCTTTCATTTTCATTGCATGGATCTAAAGGACAACCCCACAAGCACTTATTCTTTTGAAATGAAGTTGCATTGAAAGTGGAAAACTGTGTCCCTATTGGGATTCGCCCACAAAGGTTGTTTGATGAAACATCCAGAATGCTCAACCCATATAATTTAGAGAGCTCTTCGGGAATTGGTCCACTCAAATTATTATTTGCTAAGTCCAACTGCTCCAAAGTAGATATGCCACCAAGAGATACAGGTATTTTCCCTTCCAAATGATTTGAAGATAAATTCAATAGCCGCAACAGACTCATGCTTCCTATACTTGTAGGGATTTCTCCTGTAAGATTATTGCAAGACAAATCAAGTATAATGTTTGCATCCCACAAATATGATAAAGTATACTCATGTCTTTTCATCACGATTTCCAAATTTTCATCAATGTCTAATTCTTCATTGTATGGCACAGCTGCAAATCTAGAGAGTCTCTCAAGATGAATTGGTATTCTTCCACTGAATTTGTTGTTGGATAAATCCAACACCTGCAACCTGGTGAGATTTGTGATCTGTTGAGGAATACCGCCATGCAGATTATTATAACCAATGCTTAAAACTATCAAGTGTTGAAAAGATGAGAGGTACTGAGGAAGCTCCCCTGTCAATCCATTTTTCCTTAAATCCAGTAGACGAAGTTGGGTACAATGGGCCAAAGAGGTTGGCAATGCCCCATAGAAGTTATTGGAATGAGGAGAAAACTCTACCATAAAAGTACAATTTCCAATGCCATCAAGAATGGGTCCCTCCAAGTTGTTTTTTGATAAATCTAAGAACCCAAGTGAAACCAAACCATTAATACTATTAGGAAGAGTCCCCGAAAAGTTGTTATTATATATGCTTAGTTCCTTGAGAGCCTTTAGCTGACCTATGTTATATGGGATACACCCGGTTAATTTGTTTGAGTCCAAATATAAATTAGACAGTGAATGAAGCTTTCCTATGGCTCTTGGAATTGTGCCTATAAGATTGTTGTTTGAGAGGTAAAGATATGTAAGCTTCCTTAGACTGGTAATAGCTTCAGGGATGATACCAGTGAGCTTATTTTTAGAAAGAAATAGGCCAGTTAATTGAGTCAAATTGGCAAGGGCTACGAGGATGCTACCGGTGAGCTTGTTTTCAGAAAGATCTAGAGAGGTCAGCTGAGTCAAATTGGCAAGGGCTATGGGGATGCTACCAGCGAGCTTGTTTTTAGATAGATCTAGGGAGGTCAACTGAGTCAAACTGGCAAGGGCTATGGGGATGCTACCGGTGAGCTTGTTTTCCGAAAGATCTAGGGAGGTCAACTGAGTCAAATTGGCAAGGGCTATAGGGAAGCTAGTGAGCTTGTTGTTAGAAAGAGCTAGGGAGATCAATCGAGTCAAATTGCGAAGGGTTATAGAGATGCTACAAGTGAGAATATTTGCAGAAAGATCTAAAGAGGTCAACTGAGATAAATTGGCAATTTCTATAGAGATGTTATTGGTGAGCTCGTTTTGAGAAAAAACTAATTCAGTCAACTTGGTAAAATTGGAAAACACTATAAGATTGCTACAAGTGAACAAGTTTGAGGAAAAATCTAAGTAGGTCACTTTGAGCAAATTGACAATGACTTTAAATATATTGCAAGTGAGTTTATTTTGAGCAAAACTTAAGGTGGTCAACTTAGTCAAATTGACAATGTTTTGGGGTATGTTAGCTTCACTATTTCTATATATCCCTAATTCGGTCAAGAAAGTCAAATTAGCAATGGCTCTAGGTATGCTTAAGCTAAGACCAAGAAAAAGACTTTTAAGGGGCAGCCTAAATATTTAAGAAGGAATGGAACCCGAAATATTATCGCCATAAATTGAGAGGTATGTAAGTCGTGTCAAATTACCCAACTCTCGTGGAATACTACTGCCTGAGAGTTCAAGATAAAGAGTTTCGAGGGGCAGCCTGAATATTTCAAAAGGAATAGAACCCAAAATATCATCACCGTAAATTGATAGGTGTGTGAGGTGAGTCAATTTACCCAACTCTCGTGGAATATTGCCTGAGGGTTCAAGATAAAGAGTTTCGATGGGCAGCCTGAATATTTCAAAAGGAATAGAACTAATATCACCGGAAATTGATAGGTGTGTGAGGTGAGTCAAATTACCCAACTTTCGTGGTATACTCCCTGAAAAATGATTTCCTAAAAGAAACAAAGAATGCAGTAATGACAGGTTTCCTATAGACGGGGAAAGGGTACCTTCCATTTCTTTGCCTTCAAGGTCTATGACGACCACTCTTTTGGTTTGTTTTATGCAGCTGATACCAGACCATGACGAGCATATCTTCTCGGAGTTCTCGGCCCTCCAGTTTGAGAGCACGCCAAATGGATCCCGTGTGATGGCCTTTCGGATTGACAAGAGAGCATCCAACTCCCTCTTCTCGTGAGCCTGTATTGATGATAATATGAATTCATCTTCCTCCACCATCAGTTCAGAATCGGAACGACGTGGAAGCGAATTTAATCCACGTGGCATGTGCTTATATAAACCATCTCCCTTACGATGAATATGGGAACTCAGATACGGACGATGATCTGCATATATTCCATCTTCGTGATGATGAGAAAGGGAATTGCCAGGTGGTGTTGCAGCCATGCAGCAGCACAGATTCAACAATAATATCACAACAACATCCATTTCTACAAAATCCTTCAAAGGCTGTACTGAGTTGTGTGTTCTTCGCTCTGCGCAGCGGTTCACATTTTATAGAGAACACCTCTGTAGAATTCCTCTTTATTCAAACTTTATTCTTTCTTTGTGTCCACAAAATCCCCCCTAAAAGTCAAGTCAATAAGGACGATGATAGAATCTGAATGCTGCGATTGCAATTTTTTGGCATCGAAGAATACCTCCATTCAAGTCAGTCAATACATCTGTAATTGCCTTTTGATATGTCTTCATTCATGGAATCTACCCAACACTTCTCACGAGAGACTCACCCCTCTGCCGCACTGAAGTCAAGTCAACACGCTCACTTCTCTGTAATTTCCGGTCACCCCTCTGCCGCACTGAAGTCAAGTCAAGTCAAGACGCTCAGTTCTCTGTAATTTCCGGTTGCCCCTCTGCGGTTTCTTCGTCCCTCTGCGATGCTTAAGTCAAGTCAAGTTCGTAGATCTTGTAATTGTCTTCATTCATGGAATCTACGCAACACTTCTGCAACACGCTCAGTTCTCTGTAATTTCCGGTTGCCCCGCTGCGATTTCTTCGTCCCTCTGCGATGCTTAAGTCAAGTCAATACTTGCGGTTTCTTCGCCATGCGGGATGCTCAGTCAATACAATACACTCTCTGTAAATTTCCCCGTCGAGTTTGACTGACGATGGAATTTCCAATCATATTCTTTTCGAAGAACCTTCAAAAGCATACGGAGCTTCGACCTTATGATACAGAGGGATTGGGCCTGCTATAATTAAATGAGTTGACCTCATGTCAAGCAATTAATAAAAGCTAAGATTGGATTTATTTAATTCAGTTAGACAATTTAAGAAGGAAACATGATCTAATATAAAATAGGACCGGATTGCGTACATAGAATCGAGAATTCGTTTTATTCAATGGAAGAAAAAGAATAGTAGGGCTCCCCTGTCGTTAAGAAAAAAGATTCTTCCATTTTCTTTAATTTCCAAATTATAAACTTCAATGGGTTTTGCTTTAGATTTGTGTGAAAGTTTCGATTTAGATTTGTTGACCACGTACGTGCTCTGAACGAGAAGTTTGAAATGTCATCGTGGTTGCAATTATTGAATATGTCTTTGATCTTTTTTATCTTTTTAAGAAGTTTCAATAAATAAAGCAATGGACGGGCGATTTATTTGCATCTACATTTGGTTGTTACATCTTTTCTTCAAGTTTTCATGGCAGCCTGTAACCCAAATCCAACAGAGCTCCGCCATGAGCACGAACTCCACCGATTGGAAGACCCCGCGTCTTACAAATGCAGCGGCTGCAAAGAATATGGAGGCAACGTTGTTTACAAGTGCAGGTTTCAAGATTCATGTCACAATTTCGCTCTACACGAGGACTGCGCTACTGTTCCCAGTGTTTTTCAACACCCAAAGCATGGACAGTTTGGATTTCGTCCCAAAACAACATTAAGACATCACTGCGATGCTTGCCGGGATGTGTTGAAAGGTTTTGTGTTTGAAACTGAGAGGCATCACTTAAGGAAAGAGTTCAGGCTTCATCCCTTGTGTATGCTGCTCCCTCCAACACTACACTACAGTGGGCACGCAAATCACAGATTGGTGATGGATGATTTGGAGGTGGATGCATTCACTTGTGATGCCTGCAATAAGCGGATCGATCCTGGTTGTTGGAGATATCGGTGCGAGATATGGGTGTCCGTTTAACGTGGATCTGAGCTGTGCCAAGATAGACATTTATCGACTCTCAGTTCCCAGAATTGCACCCATAAGTCGGAGTAAAAGGGTCATGTCCAAATTATCGAAGCCTGCTAAAGTCATCGCGAAAACCCTTTTAGCCTTAGGGTTGCAAGTAGCCTCAGGCGGGATTCTAAATGAAATAATAGACCGTGGCAATGACCACGACAACGATCGCTGTAGCAACAACAACAATGACCGCGACAACGACCGCAGCAGCGAGTGATGAGGATGGTTATGCCCATTCTGGTTAAATGGAGCATTGGAATAGGACTTGTAACAATTTGATAGGTTTATTTTTTAAATTGTATATTATGAGAAAAAACAAATTTTAAGATGGACAATATTTTGTGAAAACCTATTGTGTTTTTTATTCGGTTGTTTTTGCTGAGTTATTATTGTCAAACATTATTATATAAACGAGAGATGATTATACTTGCCATTAATCAAGCACAATAGTTTCCAATTCAGATTGGAAAATATTTGAGTGACAAATTTTTTATTAAAAAAAATTGTGTATATACTTTTTTTTTATATTAGTAGAAATTCATTAGTACATAGAGAAGAAATTCACAAATAAAATGAAAGTTGAATTACCCAATGCATATGCTTGAAAAGAATGAAATGAAGATAATTTTAAATGATAAAAACTTACAAAATAAAATGTTTGCAAAATTTAGAATTTAGAAATTGGAATATAGTATAATTTAAAAAAAAAAGAGCTTTAAATGAGCATTTATGTGGTGTTTAACAATATCATTTTGTATTATGATTAGTATAGATTTATTTTAATTTTAAATTTATTTAGTCTAGAAATTCCTTAAGATGCAAACATTTCCTCAAATTTTACACTCTAGAAAAGGTTTGCACCTTAAAGGATTTACAGTGGTCTAGTATGTAAATCCCTTGGATATAAATTCATGATTTAAAGTCCATGGTTAATGATGAGATGCCTCAACTTCAAATTAGCATCTAGCTAAAAGTATCTAAGTTCTATTCAACTTTTTAGTTTTAATTAATTTAAATATATATCTTTTTGTTTTTAAACTTTAGGTTAGGATAGACATTATAAAATTTATATTTTCTAAATATTTTAATTTAATAATATATCACCACCATATAACCATATAGTACTGAAATACACTCCTAGTTCATAATAATTGTAAAAACACTTCTTAAAACAATAACTATTTAACTATAATATGTCACATACCCAAACTCTAGACATTTTATGTTATGCAGAAAACATTATGTTTTATTTTTATTGTAAAGTTTTATGACTATTGACCAAGTGGGGTCATGGATGACTGTAATTAATTACTTTGAATATTTAATTATAAATAAATAAAAGTGGAGTTAATCATCCAAAGGAGACTGTTGAATGAGTGTTCATTGACCCACTAAGAGGAATGGGCTGTGGTGGAGAGCAATATGACACTTGGCAACATCCTCAACTCACTCTAACTGTTGTAGGGGGAAACTTCCCTACTTTTATGGTCATGTTCCCCAAGAAAGTGGAACTGAGGAGGTGGCTAATTTATTGAAATAAACTGACCAAAGACCTAGGCATGCTACTTATCTACGGGCATCAAATTAAGCAGAGGGCTGTTCATTCTTACCATGTGATAATTTTCTGAGCACAAGAGATTTGATGAGGGGAAAGTTAGAAGTGATTGAGTGAATTAAGATTGAATTCTGAACAAGTGCAGCCACATTGTTGAGTTCAATATTGCTAAAAGCAGGAAGTAAGTTATTGTTGAGTTGCAAAGGAATTTATTCCATTACTCCACACAGCATCTTCGTCCTGGTAGTTCAGTGAACAGGCTCGGGTGTCCTAAGGCAAGTAACTTGGTTGTCTTCAGGAGCAGGTTGGGTGGAACGAGCTCCTTTGGTTGTTTGTTTCTTTTACAAGTTACCGGGTTTATCTTATGTTATCTTATTTTACTTCTGGCAAGATTATTAGTACAGATCTGATGTTATTATGCTGTTAGCTTTCCATTTCATCATTAGATATTCTAGTATGTCAACAAATGTTTCTTTCTACAAATTATCTAATCTGAAAGATTTAACAGCTGCTAGATTTAGTTGATAAATGGTTAGTTAAGATTTATTTAAAGAGTAATAGAAACAAATTTCTTCCCTGCATTTTTCCACACATTGTTTAAAATGTCGTACTCTAGTACAAAAAAGACACAATTAAAGTAGATTCGACTAATATGTTGTAAATGGATTTTGAAATACTGAAAGTTTATACAAATCTATTTTATTTCCTTTCTTTGCAAGTATACTGTCATTCAGGTAACTATTACATAAATTAACTAGGAATCATAAGTTTTATCATGCTTAGGTTTAGCAGTAAAATTCTTGATTCTCATTCACAATAGTTTAAATATACTAAGTATTTATTTATTGAATGCTAAACCACAACAAGTACACTTATCAGAATTAAATATGTTTGTATACATATACAGAAATTTAATTTAGATACTAACTTACTAATTATATATATACTAGTAATACTTTAATTATCGATTCATTTCTTAAAACATCATCATATAATATTATCATAATTAAAATAATGACTTTACAAACCATGATCTTAGATTTTCATAAATGATCTTGAAATTTTAAATAACTGTAAATAGGTCTAACTATATTTCCCTATGTAGTACTAGGATACGATTATCATCACTTACACTATTAAATGGATAAACTATGAAAAACTAAAACCCAGCCTTATAGTTTTTTTTTGCAAAGAATGATTAAAAACGTACAGACATCTTGTTGTTCCACTTTTAGTAATTCAATACAAAACTCACACCCACGGCCATTTTTCTTCTATAACAAACTTAAACAAAACCCCAAGTATTTTCTTTATTTACAGTACAGGTTCGAGGGTTCGATCCTCGGAAACCTTAAAACCACATATAAAAGAAAACACAGAAATCTTTTAGTAGGGTTTTGATCCAGGCTCGCGGCCATCTTTACCACAAACAAAGTAAAACATTATTATTACCGGGCTTTTCCCTAAAAAAAATTAAATTGCTAAGTCTTTGACCAAAGAACCATACTCGCTTCTGTAGAAGAGAACAATCCTATTTTATATATTTATATAAACATTATTTTTACACAGTACCAAATAAAGGGAAAACGTTGGGAACTAAAGAGAGCATTATAGCTCGGAAGCGAAAACCTTCCATTTCAAAAATTTCCCATTAGGCATCTTAAAGATTCAAACATTGCCAACAGTGAACTTGACTTGGAGTCTATTCCAAACTGTAAGCTAAACATTTACAACTGGAAGCATTGCCTTAAACTATCACCATTTTTCTTCCCTACTTCAGAATCTCAGCGTGAAGAGCCATGGAGGACACTGAGGCTTACCATGGTCCATGTGAAATAGGATAAACTCCCACGACCAACTTCGACTAAAAGAAACTGGTTCACCTTGCAACCAACAATCGCAACTGTGAGGGTTCAATTATTATCATAAAGATCTACATATTTTAAAACTATAACATGAAACAATGTTTTAGTAATCTTTTTCCTTACCTACTAGGCTAAAGCCAGGGCGTCGAACCATTGCTTTCCAGTCCAATTACTGTATCATTAACCTCCTTCATCAAACCATCAAGGGGTGTTACGCACTCTGTATTACAACAACCAGTTGAGTTACAAATCAAACCCTTAAACCCTGTAAGAAAAGCCTAGATTTTAAACTGTGCAGAATCAAGGTCTCGGCATCGAAACCCCGGGAGAAAATGGAGCCATGCTCCAAACCCCGAAAAAATTGCAGATCCTGTCGGCCTAACTTCTCTAACTTCAAGTGAAACAACTCACAACAGTGTTGGTGATATCAATGCGGGCTAGGGTTAAACCCAAAACCCGAGACCAACTTGGAGATCAACAGTGTGGATCATGCCACAAGGATGAGCCATCTTATGACCAACAACTCCATTAAATGGAATTTAAAACCTCAACTCAGTGCATTTCCAACACACCATCCCACCCATACATCTTCCATGGACAACTAAATGTGTAAGTATTACGTCGCAGAGGTGTGCCACCCTCATGCAAAGCTTAGCATGTGAAGGTCTTCCACAAAGGCTGCCAATAGGAGTTCCACCAAGTTGAAATTTAATAAACCATAATTACCTTGCTTCCAGTCACCAACCTACCAACGCACAATCCACTTCCATGTTACCTACCATTAATACTTTGCATACATGATTTACTAGGTATAAAAATTTAGGTGGTATCATTATCGAGGTTAATCCATATCATACGTTAATTATGATACTTTGCCATAGTACCCATGCATAAGGTTTATGCATTTAAGACATGCATATAAACATAGCTTTAAATTTATGATAATGCATTTGGATCCTAATAAGTTATGTATCATTTCAAAGTCCATGCAAGTTGGAATGCATTACATTGTACCCATTTTCCATAGTTAGAACCTAAAAATATGTAATTTTAATACAATTATTGTCTCCATAGTTTTTCCAAAGGCATGTTTTATTACACAACAAAGTTAATATATTTATAATCTATGGATATAATGAAATACTACATTATTTTTTCCATAGTTGGATGAAATAATATGTCTTGCAAATACAGTACAATTTACCATAGTTGTGAATACAATAGTAGACACTTTTAAAACATCGATTTCTGTGTAATTAGGATAACATAGAAAAAATTACGATAGTGGAAATAGAAAACCATTTTTGGTTCTAAATCAACCATTAATTTGTATACAAATCACTTATACCTAACATATGAGAATAATGTTAAAACCCATAAAAGAAGTATTGTAATTTTATTATCCTATTAGATTGAGATATTAAAACGTAAGCATAAAAACTCATGCCAAGGACGGATAATTAATTTTGAGAATGATACTCTAGCTAGGATCGGTCGTACCTAAATATAGGATAAGAATGTTCTCATACTCTTAATAAACATTAAGATGAATTATGGTGCAACTTTTACCAATGTGATGTTGCAATTGAATTTAGTCTCTTACCTGTAATCTGTATGTAGAATTCGTAGAGTGTTAGCTATCAAAAGCTAAGTAAGCCTCGGGGCGTGCTTAAGGGCCTAAGCAGTTAGTCTACAAAATAAAATTTATCACTAAAACCAAAGTGACGATATGTAATCAGAAAACAAAGTACATATTGTAAACATTTGAAATAATTAGCATCTTGATGTTTGTTTGACGATATTGATGTTACGACATTTAAGACAGATATTAAGTTAACAGCTGACATTACAATTTTGTTAAGTCACTTTGTTTAGTGTTCAGTTGTGTTTAAGTTAATACTTTTTATTTCCGCATAGCGAACACAAGCATTTATTGCTACTTGAAAAGTTTTAAATTTTTAGTGAATTTTTGGAGTGAATTTAGAAGATGTTACATAATAAAATTAAAAAAAAACAAATAACAAAAATAAAGCAAGACAAAAGACCTTAAATAACTCCATTTTCATCCATCCGAGTGTTAAATTCAACAATTTCCACGTCCAATCTATCTACTACATATGTATTATATTATCATTAAAACATATGCAGTATATATATTCTGATTAATAGTGCAACTCCTTACAACAGGTTTCACTCTTCCTATTCTCATTGCCTGGATTTTGATCACCTTCAATGAACAATAAAATAAGAATTTGTGTTTGTGAATTCTTGTCGACAAATTTGAACAATAAAATAAGAATTTTGTGGACAAATATGGTTATTCGATTGTGAATTGGGTGAACTAAATTTTAACATTCATGTTTGTGAAACCATTTCCACAAATAGGGTTATTCCATTCTGAAATCGTTGTAAGTTAATCATATTAAACTTAATAATTAGTTTGATTTTTCTATAACAATAATTATATTAATAGGTATCTTTATTTTAGAATTTTGGGGTACGACGATGGTGTTGGCTCTCGATAGCATCCACACGTGAGTTGAAAGCCCGTTCAGCTTTACTTAGGTGGGCGTGAAGTCGTATGGGTGAGACCATAATGGTTTGGTTGCAAACGAGGTTAAGGGGTGCACAGTAAGAATGGACTTACTCCTCAGTTCCATTAGTCTTACATAGAGTGTAGCCGGATGATTTATGGTAATCGTTCCTAAAATCACTACACAGAATCCCAACACAACAATAAAATGAGAAATTATTATCTAAAGGACCCGAAGATGTGGTACCTAGACAGTAAAATGAGAAATTATTGTTGGAAGGACCCAATGATGTGGTACCTAGACAATTAAGGAAAGAAAGTGTTGTCAGAAGGAACCGGCGAATAAAGGAAATTGATAAATGAACACCTATGTATTTGGAATATAGTATTGCATTAGATTATTTGTACATGAAATGACTATTTATAATTATTGTAGTTACCTCACTCTATGGAAATGTGAGCAATTTTTTTTTTAATTTGTTAATTCTTCTTAAGGTTTCCATTCTCTTACCCAAGTTGTTAGTGACCTTATAAAAGCAATATTTAACAACCATATATAAATGCAGAATAATTCTCAGAGCTTTTACATCAACCTAAAATAAATATTACATAAATCAAAACCTTGGTTATTCTCGATTTCATATTAATCACATAGATATATCAGTAGTTAGATAGTAAATATGGTGAAATGAATTACATATATTTTATGTAATTCTCAGCGAATTTCATAACTAAATCAATTGGATAATATTTTAAATTCAAGAGTAAGTAATGACATAACTATATCATTAGTTAGGCATTAATTTATTATCAACTAAACTATATATATTACCATTGATTCTCTACAAGGCCCATAACTATTTCGATGGGCTAATTATTGACTTCAATTCCTAGTAATAGAGAAACAAATCATTAGTTCAACAACATCAATCAAATTATATATATATATATATATATATATATATATGTATGTATATATATTCTAATTTTTCTTCTATAGTTCTTATAAATAATTCGTTCTTGGACATTCACTAAATTCCAATTCAATTGGATCACAGCATCAACAATTAATTGGGCAGCATGATTCTATTGATGACATACATGCATTTCATTTCATTTGTTATAGATCTCATAACTAAATCGGTGGGTAATTATTGAATTCAAATGCAAGTTAAATAACATAGATAAACCATTTATTTGACTTTATCTATGGCATGCATATAGATCTAATAACGATAGCATTGAGATATTAATTAAAATTTCAATGCAATTAATAACAAAACTACTATTATTCAAAATCATGGAGATATTAATAAAATTCCAGTGCAATAAATAACAGAACTAAACTATTATTCGACAGTGAATATTTCATCAACAGAATTGTATATTGATCTCATACGAAATCATTGAGATATTAATAAAATTCCAAAGCAATAATTTAACAAAAATAAATTATTATTTTGAACAGTGAAGATTTATCAATGGGATTGCATATCGGTCCCATAGCGAAATGATTAAGATACTAATAAAATTCCAATATAATCAACAACAAAACTAAACTATTATTAATAAAATTCCAATGCAATTAATATTAGAACTAAACTATTATTTGACAATGAATATTTCATCACCTGAATTACATATGGATCTCATAACGAAATCGTTGAGATATGAATAAAATTCCCAAGCAATAAATAACAGAACTAAACTATCATTAATAAAATTCCAATGCAATTAATATCAAAACTAAACTATTATTAGACAAGGAAGATTTCATCACCGAAATTAGATACCAATCTCATAACGAAATCGTTGAGATACGAATAAAATTCCAAAGCAATAAATAACAGAACGAAACTATGATTTGACAGTGAAGATTTCATCATTGGAATCGCATATTGATCTGATACCGAAATCATTGAGATATTAATAAAATTCTAATGCAATAAATAACAAAACTAAACTATCATTAATAAAATTCCAATGAAATTAATAATAGGGATTAAATAATTACTTCAGCAGGGAATATCTTATCAATTGAAATTAGTATATCCCATTGAGTTCACTAGCAAGAGACTATATTGAAATCATTGATGGGAATTCTGGATTGATGGTGGAGATTTACCAAAGGTTGGTATCCCACAGGGATGACCTAACATTCACATGATTCCATTCAAAGAGTGATGATGCAAAGTAGCCACTTTTTCTCCGTGAGACACGTCGTTCGAGACCATATATGCTTCAAGCAACGAGAGTCCAACTGTTCTTGATCAATGGTGAAAGAAGATGTTAGTTGACGAAAGTTAAACGCTAAGGTCGAATGAAACAAACCACGACCCTTAAAACAAAAAGAGTCATTCATGAATCTCGTAGTTACATACTCTAGTTGGGTCGCAAGGGTCAAACTAACCTAAGTTGTAGGTTGAAGCAAACTCTAGCCGCTCATTTCTGTATATACTATAACGCATATTAGATCCACGCAGGAGATCGGGACCGATGTCCTATATCTACACACTGGAGTAGTAATTCCATCATGAATGTGTTAAGGTTTCTACTAAGGGTCGTTCTTCGAAGGGGAATGATTCCATAAAATGTTAATTACAGATTCGATCATACTTCTTCAAGATAAACGTTGAAGGGTTTGCTCAGATCAAGGATACACTTTCCGCAAAGTCTTCAAGGCAGGTAAGTGATGGATATTAGCAGCATTTATATAGATGAGTTTTTAAGTAACAAGTCAAACAAACCTCCAGGGGTAACAATACATGCTTCATATAGAGATCACCATATTCAAGGAAGATGGAGTAATGAAATCGCACCACGCTGCAAACAACTGTCCAATACTAACTGTGTAGTAAGAGAGAGTTAAGGAAGATTTACTCATCACAAGCATTCCTCCAGGGGTCTATACTTGGAGTCATAGTATTTTCTTTTTTACTTGAACCGGGGTTTAAAGGATACGCATTATATCCATTTCTACATATAGTATACCAACAGCGTAGCTATGATAATATCATCTTTGAAATCTATAAAAATGATATTAATAATTGGTAGAATCGATTTCAACATTAACATTTTAAAATTTCATAACAAAATAATAGAAACAGGATCAACATTCTTCATATAAACATAAGTAAGCATCAAACCTGATTCTGACAATTAAAGACGGAGCTATTGTGTTGTAGATCATATCTTAGAGAGAAGCAGCTATTGTAGAGGCTATTCCTTCTCACGTCTGATCCAAATAGCCAACTGAACCCTCTGTTGACCTCCCTACCTTTCTAGGATTATTCTTCTTCCACCCAAAACCCCAAGCAATGGGGCCGTAGAGAACACACACACACAATAAGAATCCAGAAATGAGAATCCCCCCTCACCAGAATTATTTCCAAACTCACAATAGAAGCATAATCATAACTTCGATACCATTACGACAGTCATCCAACAATAGGGTCCTTTCCCTTTCTTCTTGTCTTGCTTTAATAGGTAATTTCAGTGCGACACATGTCACTTCATGCAAAATAACTTTTATTTCTAATTACTTAATTACAATCCCCTCACCCAGCCATGTGTTGCTCTCCCATGAGAGTGCAAATGGGTGTTAGGATATCACACCATCATTTTTATGTTTACATGCATTTTGCATGCATCCCAATCATCAGTATGGTATCTCCCAGCACCTAGTCCCTAGTTTACTAGCCTCGGGAGCTTATTTATGCTCAGTTCCATCCCTCCTAGTCCATCATGCGCCTTGTTTTCATCTCCTATGACCAAGTGCGCCCTCTCTTACCTACCACCAGTGGCACACTCAGTTAGTTGCTTGATTTGTGGATTTGTTTCTTGATTTGAGGACATATTGACTAGTTAACTAACTGAAACACTCCGTTGGACATCCAGAGAGACTAGTTTGACTATTCTGACTCCTGCCAACTACTCATGCGCCCTCCTTGGATTCTCCTTCACTACATTAGTGCTCCATGCATTAGTTACACCTACTTACATTCAGTTAGACTCAGTTTGACACCTGGTTGACCGTTACTTGTGCATTGATGACACTACCACTGATTGATGATGAGGATTCCTAGTGCAGACCAACTACACCATGCAAGCTATTCAAATGAACTCCTTGGTTAATTCAAATTATTCAGTCATTGTTATTGTATTGTATTGTATTCTACTTCTGAGTTCAATAGAGCACTGCTGCAAGTCTTTTGCATAGTTTTCCACATATTATTTTGCATGCATCTCTTGTAATGTTTCTCTTGTTCCATAGATCTGCTGTGCTTGAATTTCATATGGTATCAGAGCCATGGCACGGACAAGCCAACTATTTTGAACTGCATGCATATTCTGCACTTCATGCCGATTCTGCACTGCATGTCGATTCTGCACTAGTGATTCTGCATTGCATGCCATTTTTCCAATTCTACACCATAAGCCGAGAGTTTCCACATAATTTCTGGATATTGATCATTGGATATTCGTGTTTGCTCGATATTCTATGCCAGGTGTGATGCAACTTGAAAAGTGCAGGTTGTCGACCTAAAGGTTCTTGTTTGTTTTGTGATTTCCAGGTTCTCTCCCCCTCCTATTTGCATTCGCACTTCTTGAAGATGGACACTTCTTCATCAAATCTCCTCACTGCCTTCAACTATTATTAATGGAAGGCTGATATGGAGATAATATTGCACTCTAAGGGCTTCTATAGAGTCACCATGGGCCTAGAAGTCGAAGCTACATCTACAAGAGAGATGGAAAAATACCTCAATAAGCTTGATAAAGCTTATGGTTTCCATTGTCTCAACATTTCTAAGGATCTTCTTTTCCATCTTAGTGGATTGACTACTCACAAAGAGGTGTGGGATCAACTTGCCATCTCTTTGGAAAGCAATATGAAATGAGATCCTATCAGCTAGAAAATGAATTGACTGCAGTCAATCCTAATAATTTCGAGACCATCAATGACTTCTTCACTAAGTTTAAGCACTTGGTAATGCTATTGAAGCAATGTGGAGTGGAAAATAAATATGACCAGTTGATTCTTTATATCCTCACGAAGCTTGGAAGAGATTATTCAATTTTTATTTCCACTTAATATACGGGAAAGCTCACAACTCCTAATTGGAAGATGCCTACCTTGAATGCCTTCATTGAATCCTTAACAAAAGAGCATGATAAGCTTGTTCGAATGGGGTCCATCCACTCCAAAGATCAAGCCATTTTTGCTGGAGGATCCAAAGCTACGAATGGAAAAGGGAAGCAAAAGAAAGAGAAGCCAAATCTTGATCATCCAAAGCAAAAGGAGAAGACAAATCAGTCACATGAGCCATCCGGTTCAAGAAAAGACAAACAAAAGGGCAAAGAGAAGACTAAATTTTCTTATTGCAGCAAGGGATTTCATCCTGAAATCTCATGCATGAAGAACACCATATATCAGGTGGCCCTTCCATTGGAGAAAAACAACATTTCTCTTCCCAATGGCACAAGGAAGAAGGACAACAATGATCATACAGAAAAAGGTCATGCACTCATGGCTAGTGTTTCGAATTCCACCTCTTCTCATAGATTCAAGAGCTTCGAATCACATGGATGCAAACAAAGATTATTTTTCTTCATTGGACTCCAACAGCACCATATCCATCCACATGGGAGATGACTTACAAATTTCTTTGAATGGCAAAGGTACTATTCATTTAGAACATGGCAGTTTTCAAAATGTTCTCTATGTTCCCTCTCTAGCAACGAACTTGCTTTCTGTGTATCAAATGACACAAACTGGTTTACCAAAGAAGGTTTTATTTAGCCCCATTGATGTTGAAATTTCTGATATTTCCACCAGAAAGCTCATTGCAATAGGAAAGGCAAATCATGCTGCAAAAACATATGAGTTTTCTCACTTTTTACCACATTCAAAGCCTAGTGCTCTTCTGACTCATGGAAATGAGGTTAGTAGGCTATTGCATGAGAGGTTTGGACACCTAAATTATAAATATTTGTAGCTGCTACAAAATAAATTCATGGTTGAGGGCCTTGCGAAGATCAAATCCTCGAAGGGAATATGCAAGGGTTGCATCATTGGGAAGCACCTAGAGCACAAGTTTGAACGCGGAAACTCTAGTAGAGATTCTTGTATTTTGGGGCTGATTCATTCTTATATTAGTGGTATGCAGCCACATACGTCCCTGAATAGCTTAAGGTATGTTCTGACATTTATTGATGACTTCTCTAGATTCACATGGGTCTTTTTTCTCAAAAACAAGTTAGAAGTGCTAGAAAAATTCAAGATTTTAAAGGCTTCTGTTGAGACTGCCACCAAAAGCAAGATCAAAGCTCTTAGATCTGATAATGGAGGTGAATATATCAAATCATAGCTACTGCAACTTTGTGCAGAAAATGGAATTCAGATCCTGCAAAATGTTCCCTACACACCTCAGCAGAACGGTGTAGCGGAAAAGGAAGAACCAATCGTGAAAGAAATGACAACCTGTATGCTTGAGTCAAAGGGTTTGGCTATAAATATTTGGGCTAAGGCCATGAATGTTGCTGCATACATTCAAAACAGAGTTCCACACTCATCCGTGAAAGGTACTACTCCCTTCGAAGCCTATACTGGTCACAAGCATGATGTGTCCAATCTCAGGGTTTTTGGCTCAACTGCATGGGCTAGAATTCCGACTGAGAAGAGAAAATATTGTTAAATTTTCAGAATTTACTTCAATCTGATCTAGGATATTAACTAAGAGAACAACATGTACAGCATATCTACAGCATATCAATCATGGAGACAATAATGCAAGCACACAAGAGACACAAAGATTTACTTGGGGAAAACCATAAAGGTGAAAAACCCCAATAACTTCCTCAGAGATAGATAGAGCAATGATACAACCAACCATAAGAGATAGACACAACCTAGCAGCAGATCCTCCTCCTCCATAAGTGCGCCACTCCTCCTTGAGTGCATGAGTGAGAAGTGAGTGAGTAAATAGAGTGCCTCCCGCACTCTATTTATACTTGACTTGACTTGCCTTTTTACCTAACTCATGTAGGCTCAAACTTAACCACATAACATAATGCTGAGTGGGCCGACCCCCAATAGGGTGGTCTAATAACCCTTTGACCCACATGGCCGACCCCCAATAGGGTGGTCTAATAACCCTTTGACCCACATGACTTATACAGGGCCGACCCCAAACAAGGTGGTCTAATAACCCATCAAGTATAAGTTACGACACTTACAATATAAATGACGACACTTCCTTATAGAGGAATAATACCATCTCTATAGGAATACAATATACATATATGTGAAATACATTCCGAAGTTACATATACATCAACACTCCCTCTTAACTAGGAAGGTATTTCTCAGCACAGTTCTTCTCTGGATCATCGTCACTAGATAATCGTCATCGAGTCATCATCATCGTCACTGTTGCTGCTATCTCAATCAATCTCTGAATCTACTCGTCATAGGAAGTTCTACAGAGCCAGTCCTTTTTCATACTGGATGTAGGCCCACCACCTGCAGGTCTTCGTCATCACTGGCCATACTGTGGAATCCTCAGGACTTATTACGTGCATCACAAAACCTCGAAAGAGCATCCTAGGATGTTATGGGTACACAACTCCGACCTGTAGGATCTCCCAGGGCGCTATTACATGTGACCCCACCACAAAACTTCGAAAGAGCATCTCAGGATGTTACGGGTACACAACTCCGACCTGAAATCTCCCAAGGCACAAATTACATGTGGTCCACCACAAAACCTCGCAAGAGCATCTCAGGATGTTACGGGTACACAACTCCAACCTGAAATCTCCCAGGGCGCTATTACATGTGGTCATGGCAAAACCTCGAAAGAGCATCTCAGGATGTTACGGGTACACAACTCTGACCTGAAATCTCCCAGGGCGCTATTACATGCCATAAGACAAAACCTCGCAAGAGCATCTGCCAGATATCCCAGGGCGCTATTACATGCCATAGGCAAAACCTCGAAAGACTATCTGCAGATCTCCCAGGGCACTGAATTACATGTCCTCCCAGAGCAAAACCTTGAAAGAGCATTTGCCATATGTCCCAGGGCACCGATATTACATGCCATAGGCAAAACCTCGAAAGACCATCTGCAAATCTCCCAGGGCACCGGATTACATGCTCATCTGCACAACCTGATCCACGGCCACAGAGTATCAACCTGATACTCACCATACATCATCCTGATGTATCCATGATCATCCTGATCATCATCACTGCAACATCCTGCTGCATGTCATCTGGAGCAACATCCTGAAGCTCGTCATCTATGATCATCCTGATCATCATTGCAACATCCTGCTGCATGTCATCTGGAGCAACATCCTGAAGCTCGTCATCTATGATCATCCTAATCATCACTGCAACATCCTGCTGCATGTCATCTGGAGCAACATCCTGAAGCTCATCATCTATGATCATCCTGATCATCACTGCATCTACCTGATGCATACCAAGTATCTACCTGATACATATCATCATACATGATCCTCCTGATCATCAATGTATCCACCTGATACAAATACAAATACATGATACATATCACCATACATGATCCACCTTATCATACAATGTATCCACCTGATACATATATAGATACATGATACATATCACCATACATGATCCACCTGATCATACAATGTATCCACCTGATACATATACAGATACATGGTCCAAGCATCCAACAGGATGCATATACAAAATACATACACATGATCCAACTGATCATATCCAGCATCTAACATGATGCATACATACATAAATAAAAATGATCCAACTGATCATATCAAGCAGAAACCAGAACATCATCCTGATGTTCATCATCCAGCGCTTACATCCACAGCCATGTGAAGGATCCTCCTTCCAACATGCTTGGAATGGCTTCAGCAAATGTGTCCATCACTTCTTCCTCGAAGTGTCCTCGATCTGAAGAACGCCAAGCCTCTCTCTGAAGTACTCGAACTTCACCCTGGCTAGTGGCTTCGTCAGCACATCTGCAATCTGCTCGTCCGTCGCAACATATAGGAGCTTCACAGCTCCTCTCTGCACCATATCCCTGATATAGTGATATTTGATCTCTATGTGTTTCGACTTGTCATGAAACACAGGGTTCTCGGACAGCTTCACACAGCTCTGGTTATCACAGAAGATACCAGTAGCCTCCAATGGGAGATCAAATAGCTCAGACAGTAGCTTCCGTAGCCATACTGCCTCACAACTAGCTGAACAGGCTGCAACATACTCTGCCTCAGCTGTACTCAGTGCTACGCAGGACTGCTTCCTGCTAAACCAAGAGATCACACCTGATCTCATATTGAAGTAGCACCCAGATGTGCTCTTCCTATCTGCAGTACTTCCAACCCAATCTGAATCAACATAACCCTGCAGGTTAAACTTTTGATTCGCTTCATACTTGAGCCCATAATCCACTGTACCCTTCAGGTACCTCAGAACATGCTTTACAGCAACCAGGTGAACACTCCTTGGATCCGTCAGGAATTGGCTCAATGTGTTCACAGCAAAGCAAATGTCTGGTATCGTGTTCGTCAGGTACATCAAGGACCCAATCATCTAACGATACATGGAGACATCAACTGGCTCAGATGAAGCATCACATAGAAGCTTTAGATTCGATGCCATAGGTGTGGCCATGGCCTTGCAATCCATCATCCTGAACCTCTTCAGGATCTCTTACTGCATACTTCCCTTGTCCAAGGAAGATTCCATCTACACTCTGCCACACCTCCATGCCAAAAACAAATAGTGCATCATCCCCAAGTTCCTCATCTCTAACTCGGTAGTAAGCTTCCGCTGCGTGTCGGCAATCAATCTATCTTCACCATACCAAGTTCTGCACATATATGATTTCCTATCATGTGTCTCAGAACCAAGTGGCTGCTCCACATACACTTCTTCTTAAACTACACCATTCAAGAAAGCTGTCTTGAATCCATCTGGTGTATCTTCTGTTTCATCACTTTTATATTTCTCTATGCTGCCATCTGCAACATGCTTGATCTGATAGTTCCATATGGAAGTCATAACAAACTTCCCTTCAGGTCTTGGGATTACATCCCAAACATCATTCTTCATGATCGATGGAACATGGCATTCCATTTCTTCATCCCAGATCCTGGGAACTTCAATATCTTCAATATCTTCAATAGATATCTTTGTTGTTGGAACAAATGTTGTAGTCCTTTTGTAGGTGAAGATATACGGTCTTTCCTACAAAACAGGTTAAATTGCATGATTAGAAACATCTCATAATTTTCAGAACAAATTCTTACACATAAAGAAATATGTCATACAATCATGCAATTATCATAGCCAATGCTTCAATACAACATTTATCCATATTCCGTAACTTTCTAGATGCCTTCCAGTCTCTACCAGAACATTGTCAAGAGTGTGCACAACTCCCAACATGTCAGCAAAGAGGTTTCATTCTAGATAAGTAGCAATGGAATGTTGTACAGTGCCATAGGCCACTTACCTATGTATATTAGTAGTATACTATTCATCAATGCAACTATTCTAATATGCACAATACATATCCTAAGTCTAGGAACATGATCATATACATCTTTGAACAATTTTATTTAAACAAACACATATGCAAGAAATGATAATTAAAATACTTATCTTTGTTTGTTCGTTGGGTGGACTCCCTCTGAGTCTTCGCTTGCTTACAGGAGTTGCTGGAGTCCTAATCTGCAGTAGCTTCTTCTACAACTTTTTGTTGTGGAATGTAGAGAGATGGTAAACTCCCTCTGAATATCTGCATCCTTTCATAAACCACTGGAGTGTACTCCCTCTTGATCTTTGCTTCTTGGATTACCTATTCTTCAACTCATATTCATCCTTGGTCCCTATGCATGCTTATTAGTATCATGATTGAGTTATCCTTGTGATCTCATATAAAATCATACATTCATTAGTATACTATTAAAACACAATAATCTCAAGCATGTATAAAACATAAAATAATAAGCATTAGCATTCAAGGTTTATGTAGGATTCTTATGGTTAGTCGAATCGTAAGAAACATAACATGTCTAAACCTGTAATTACTCAAACCTATGACTCTTCGGGTTAGTTGAATCATCAATCAAGATAAGAGATATAATATGCATAAAACCTGTGATTATTCAAAGCTATACCTTCATGATTCTTCTGGTTAGTCATATCATCAATTATGGTAAGAAACATAATATGCATACAACCATGATTATTCAAACCTATGACTCTTCAGGAATAATCATTATCAAAAACAGTATAAGATCCTAACACAAGGTAGGATTCTAGCTTGATATAGGAAAAACATACCTGGATTAGCATGCTAGCTATTTATGTCTAACATACTCACATGATGTCTTCTTGTTCTTCTTCAATGACTTGTGCTAGTAACCTGTATATCTCATAGGTTAACTATTACAAAACCAAGTTATACATACCTAGTAAATGGATCTTCTATGAGATCCATGACAATGGATGAATCTTTGTCCTCATGTTATCATGATCATATGTTCTTGGACCAGGACATGATTTGTCTTTCTTGGTGTACCTTTCATGTTAGTAGACAACATAAACCTCATACAACACCATAATGCATTAGTATAATCATAAGTGTCAACACCCTAACCAATGAATATCTTCTATCATGCATTCATAATTTTGTTAAGGTGATACGACAAATCTAAAATCAAAATTGTACTAACCGTAATAACATGAAGACAAACATACCATAAACTTAATCAAGAACAAATCTCAAAACATACCTCGATGAGTCATACCTGTCGAGATCGCTTGTAATCTTCTTATGTAAAGCCTTAGCCTTATCTCCCTCTGAAACAGGAACTCCTTCACTTATGCAGGTGACCAATCCATCTTCTTCTAGGATTAACCCAATCCACTTGATTTGCAAGAACTGGACTTCGAGCTGGATATGGGTTTGTCAGAGAAACCCCAAAAATTCAAACTTCCGAAAGGATAGAAATATGCGCCTTGATGAGCTAATCAAGTTGGTATATTCAGAATTTGAAAACTGCAAAGTTTCACTCCTCAATTTTGCCTTTGAAACTTCCGGATTCACTGGACGTGACCCTGAACTGGGGTTTGATGAAGCCCACTCTTCTGCCCAATCAAAATGTTTGATCCAAAGCTCTAAGCTTCTATTTTTCTGAGGAGCTTCCAGCCGTGGTCACAGATTTCAAAAATTCCCATTTTTACAGAAGCCCTAATTTTCCACTTTTCTGATCAAAGTCCCGAACTAGGGTCTAATCAAGCCCGGCCTTCTGCCCAACCAAAAATTCTAATATTGGTCTCTAAATTTCTATTTTGATGAGTAGCATCCAGCCGTGGTCTCGGATTACAAAAATTCCAACATTCTATGAAGCCCTAAATTCCGGAAGCCATGAATGAAGGTACTCAAAAATAATTCTGTTTTGACAGAAATATGTACCTGATTGTTTTTGGTGTACCTCCGAATTTTTCGATCCACAGGGTCTGAAAAGGTTTCTTGAGATAGCCTGACCTGTTATCTCTCCATCCCGATAGGTCTGACCTCAATTGGATTCTCTGAGAGAGAGTTATGCCAAATGTCGCAACGTGACCTGTTTTGGGATAAAACAGGAGAGCGAACTTGTACGGCGTGCCACGTGTCACTGTTTTAACTTCGGCCTCTGAAAACGTTTCCTGAGATAGCTCGGCCTGTTACCTTTCCATCCTGATAGGTCTGACCTCAATTGGACTCTCTGAGAGAGAGTTATGCTAAATGTCGCAACATGGCCTGTTTATGGGATAATACAGGAGAGCGCACTTGTACGGAGTGCCACGTGTCACTGGTTCAACTTCGGCCTCTGAAAAAGTTATCTGAGATAGTACAGTCTGTTTACTACCTGTCACTTTTGACGAAATTTCATTTGGAGCTTCCTATCCCAAGTCATGACCTTTTCCCCAAGGTCACCTGATTTTGACTCAGATCTGGAAGAGGCAGAAACCCTATATTGTACAGATCATAAATCACAAAGTACAACGAATTAGAGGTTTTCCTTTGGACACAAGGTACATGGGGATCTTAGCTTCGACCTGTAACAATTTCAGATCTGAAAAATTTTCCAAAACGGATTTATAGTGAAAGTGCTACAACGACTGGTTTTTGCTATATCAAGCCCTAGCATCGTAAGTGCAACAAGTGTCATACATGCCATATCATGCCTTCTTTCAGGCTAGCTCTGATACCATGTTAAATTTTCAGAATTTAATTCAATCTGATCTAGGATCTTAACTGAGAGAACAACATGTACAACATATCTACAGCATATCAATCATGGAGACAATAATGCAAGCACACAAGAGACACAAAGATTTACTTGGGGAAAACCATAAAGGTGAAAAACCCCAATAACTTCCTCAGAGATAGATAGAGCAATGATACAACCAACCATAAGAGATAGACACAACCTAGCAGCAGATCCTCCTCCTCCATAAGTGCGCCACTCCTCCTTGAGTGCATGAGTGAGAAGTGAGTGAGTAAATAGAGTGCCTCCCGCACTCTATTTATACTTGACTTGACTTGCCTTTTTACCTAACTCATGTAGGCTCGAACTTAACCACATAACATAATGCTGAGTGGGACGACCCCCAATAGGGTGGTCTAATAACCCTTTGACCCACATGGCCGACCCCCAATAGGGTGGTCTAATAACCCTTTGACCCACATGACTTATACAGGGCCGACCCCAAACAAGGTGGTCTAATAACCCATCAAGTATAAGTTACAACACTTACAATATAAATGACGACACTTCCTTATAGAGGAATAATACCATCTCTATAGGAATACAATATACATATATGTGAAATACATTCCGAAGTTACATATACATCAACAAATATTTGGATGCGCAAAGTATTGAGTGCATTCTAATTGGATATGATGAAGAATAAAAAGGCTACAAACTCATGGATATCAGATCCAAAAATATATTCGTTGAGTGAAGTGTCAGATTTGAAGAACCGCTTCAAGATCTAAAACTAGTCGAGGAAGAAACTGTTGAATTGTCTCCTTTACAAGAAGAACATTTGGAAGAAGATAATGATAGTTTGTTTTATGATATTTATGATATTTTATCAAAGGTCAATGACCATGAAATATTAGGTTCAGATGAAGATCCAGAAGATCCCCAACAATTTCCAAAGTGGGCCCAAAATACTCTCCAATCTGTTGGTTCTAACATTGGAAATCCTGCTGATCCAAGGAGAACTCGAGCAGACTTTCAAAGAGCAGGTATGGATCTTTTGTTTTCTGATCCTTTACTGTCTGATTTGTTTTTTTTTTATGATAGGTTCAGATCCTAAATCATACTATCATGCCCATCGATATCCGAGATGTCAAACCTCTATGGATGAAGAGTACAGTTCTCTTTAGAAAAATGCTACATGGGAGCTAGTTTCTCTTCCACCTGGGAGGGAATTAGTCCAATGCAAACAAATTGGTCTACCACACAAAGGTTGTTGATGATGGATCAACCTGAAAATAAAAATCTAGTTTGGTTTCAAAAGGCTTCTCCCAAGTCCAAGGAGTGGGCTACAGCGAGACCTTTGCACCTGTTGCAAAGATGGATTCTATCTGCCTAGTTTGGGAAATTTCCGCATCTAAGCACTAGGAAGTTCACCATATGGATTTGAAGAGTGAATTTATTCATGGAGATATGAAAGAAGAGATTTAAATGAAGAAGCCTTAAGGATACATATCAGATCCGACATTAGTGTGCAGACTGAAGAAATCATTGTATGGTTTAAAACATGCCCCAAGAGCTTGGTATGCAAAGATGGATTCCTTCCTTCTGTCACAAAATTTTTCAAGGTGAAAATTAGATCCAAATGTGTACCTACAGCAGCATGAGGGTAATTTTTTATCATTTTCCTTTATGTTGATGACCTTTTGAGAACTGGAAGCAATCTTGCTTCAATCGGTAACACAAAAATTGCTTTAAATCTAGCTTTTGACATGACTGATTTGGGCTTGTTGAAGTAATTCCTTGGGCTAGAGATTGCTCAAAATTTTGATGGGATTACCATATCTCAGCAAAAATATGTTTTAGACCTGATAAACAAATTTAATATGTCAGATTGTAAGGAAGCACCATTCCCATTCCTCTCGGGAATAAGACTCGAGGATGCTTATTCCACACCATTGGTGGATTCTACACTTTATCGACAGTTGATTGGTAGTCTTCTATACTTGAATCACTCAAGGCATGATATTTATTATGCCGTGAGTGTCGTGTCAAGATATCTACAACAGCCCCATGAGATTCATTGGAGGGAAGCCAAAAGAATCTTTCACTATGTGCAGTCAATTTGGCATACACTATGCTGCAGATTTCGAGCTAGGTTTGGTGGGATTCACTGATTCATATTGGGCGGGTGATAGCATTGATAGGAAGTACACTTATGGATATGTTTTCATGATTGGAATAGGGCCTATTTTCTGGTCAGGAAAAAATCAGGCTTCCATTTCCTTATCTTCAGCAGAGGTAGAGTATCGAGGAGCGGTCAACGCTTGCATTCATGTAGTTTGGTTGCAGGGTATTCTAGCAGAGTTTGATATTGGCAGCACCACTTCGACTGTCATCTTTTGTGACAATCAAAGTGCTATCAAGATATTGATGGATCCAGTTCAAAGACAGAGGACCAAGCATATCGAGATCCACATGCACTACATCAAAGAGCTTGTGCATGGCATAACCATTGTACTACAATATTGCCCTACAGAAGAGAAAATTGCGGACATCTTCACCAAGAGCTTCACTAAGAAGAATTTATCTTACCTCTGTTCACTGTTGGGGGTGAGTTCTACTATGGTGGAGATAGATTAGATCCTTTAGTGTTCAACTTGAGGGGGGAATTTCTTCCCACTGGGTTTTCCCTTTTTCCTCACTTAGATTTTTTCTAGCATTTTTGGATTATCTTCTGTAGTGGGGTGACCTTCGGTCTCAGTTACCAAGGCCCTATCTTTTATTTTTACCTCATAGTATAGCTTGTGGGGGGGTGTTATGATATCTCACCATCATTTTTATGTTTTCATGCATTATGCATGCATCCCAGTCATCATTATGGTGTCTCCCAACACCTAGTCCCTACTTTACTAGCCCTGGGAGCTTATTTCTGCTCACTTCCATCCCTCCTAGTCCATCATGCGCCTTGTTTTCATATCCTATGACCAAGTGAGCCCTCTATTACCTACCACCAGTGACACACTCAGTTAGTTGTTTGATTTGAGGACAGATTGACTAGTTAACTAACTGAAACACTCTGTTGGACATCCAAAGAGACTAATTTGGCTATTCTGACTCCAGACAACTCCTCATGTTCCCTCCTTGGATTCTCCTTCACTACATTAGTTCTCCATGCATCAGTTACACCTACCTACATTCAGTTAGACTCAGTTTGACACCTAGTTGACCATTACTTATGCACTGATGACACTACCCCTGATTGATGATGGCGACTCCTAATGCAAACTAGCCACACCATGCAGGCTATTCAAATGACCTCCTTGGTTAATTCGAATTATTCCTTCATTGTTAATGTATTGTATTGTATTCTAATTCTGAGCTCAATAGAGCATTGTTGCAAGTCTTTTGCACAGTTTTCCACATATCATTATGCATGCATCTCTTGTAATGTTTCTCTTGTTCTATAGATTTGATGTGCTTGAATTTCATAATGGGATGGTGAAAGCTAATGCTGGCCACTCATGATGCATTAGTCGCAATGGACTTTTGGAAAAACAGAAATTTGAACATCAAAAAGTAATATTAGAGCTACCTACACAACTTTTTGGAATATGGCGTAAGAAGATGAAACGTAGACAATCAGATTACCTTATGGAATATATAACTATTATTTGTGGAAACTAAGTATAAATCCCAAAAAAATGGGGTTCTCCTAAGGTTGGTATGTTATTTTTTAAGAAAACATCATGAATATGTTTGCATTGGGCCCCGGTTTTGGTATGCAAATGGTGGAATTTTGTGAAAAAATTATATACAGTGGTAGATAACAGATCGTTCTGGTGCAATGTTTATTTTCCATATTTATTTATGTTAATGTTAATTTTTTTAAAATTAAGGAAGTCAGTCATGCCCTAAAATGACTAGGTTGAGTGTTGGGCTCCAACATCATGGTCTTAACATAATCAATGGACTTTTTTTTTAGGATGTAGGTATTTGTGTGTGCTTGTGCGGGTTCTTTTCCATTTTCAAAATAGGTGAGCCAATCAGAAGTTATAGCCAAAAGAAATGACCTGCTTTTGTGTAAGATTGATGTTAGTGCAATAAAAATTAAATAAAAAATAGAAAAAAATAGATTTAATAAAAAATTACATATTCGGAATCTGCACACATTGTTCTACAAGTGTGTGCAATTTCATTAGTAGTGGACAAGTGTAGCATACACAGAATCATGCTCGAAATAGAAGAAGTTATAGAATAAGATGTATTTTGTTATAACACAGTCCAAGCCACTTGGTTTCGAAACCCGAACCTAAAACCAAAGCGGCCAAGTCATCCACCATGTTGGTGGGAAAGGAATTGCTAGCCAAAATTTAGAAATTTAAATGGTGCGTATGTGTTATTTTAAATACATGTGTATGCACTAAGAGCACGTATGCATAAATAGAGCGTATGCACTAAACAGTGCGTATGCTCTATTTAGTTTGTACGCACTCTTAGTGCGTACGCACTATTTAGTGCGTACACGTTCTTAGTACGTACATGCTATTTAGTGCGTACGTGCTAGTAACACGCGCGCACATTTTTTACCAATCTGAAATGTAGTTTTGTTTTCATCTTCATCTATCTCAAACCCCCCCCTACCACCCCTCTCACTAACTCTAATCCTCCTCCTCTCCTTTGTCTTTTCCTGTCCATCTCTAACCCTCCTCCCATCCACCCCATTTCAACCCCTCTATCTCTCTCTCTTTCTCTTGCCCCCCCCTTCAATCCTCCTCTATCTCCCTACCTACCTGAGCTTCTTCTTCTTCTCCCTCTCCATCCCCTCTAGCTAAAATTTAAATTCTCCTTCTCACTCTCCTTCCTATATCCATCTCTCTAACCATAACCATCATCATCTCTCTCTTACTCATCTCTTCTTAAGCCCCCTCATGCCCCTCCCCCTCCCCCCCTCTCTCACTATCTCCTTAATGATTCTCCCCTCTACCCCTACCCCTCATCTTCTCACTCTCTCTCTATAACAGTTATATATATCTCTCTCTACTTAACCCTCCTCCCCCTCTTCTCCCCCCTATGTCCCTATCTCTCTCTCTTTCTCTCTCGTTAATCCGTTAATCTTCCTCTCTCTCTCTCTCACTACAAGGGAAAGACCTTGTAGTGGAGGTTTCCTGCAAATTGGCCTTTTATACTGCCCCTGAACAAATGCTCAAGGATTTATTGAGAAGCATAGGGAGGAGGAGGATGACTTGGCCTTCGAAAAAACTTAGGGGATTATCTATAGAGAAGACAAATACAGGAAAAGGAGGTGTAATATAGCTAATTTCACTGGCATAATGATTCCTTCTCCATAGGTGACAAGACCCCCGATGCCTCTATCTGGACGTATGTTGATATCATGTAGTAGAGGCCCTCAAGAGGGAAAAGGAAGAAACCCTAAGGCTAGTTGCAAAGAAGAACCAGGAAGAAGATCAACATAAGGTGAAGGATAAAGATGGGGTCACTCAGGCCCTGGTGGTGCAGCTTTCCTAGAAGTGAAAGAATCGATGGGACCAAGTTCAGCATTAGGAAAATGCTATGAAGAAGGCAGAGGATTCGTTGGAATAGGATGCCCCTAATGCCACTCCTTGGATTAGCAGGTGGGATGGTACACCTACTGTATGAAGGATGAATAGTGATGTGACTTTGGGCATTGATTGGTGTAACATATTAGTAGGTGGGATGCTTCACCTACCCCAGGAAGGGTTAATACTGATATGACTCCTAAGTATCTACCAAGTGGTTAACTGCTCAAATAGAAGATGAAACGGTTCCTTGGTAAGAATGTAAACCTATAACATTGGAAGTTGAACAGTCTTGCTATCTGTTGGAATTCCTCCAACCATGTGAAATATGTAAAAGTTGTATGCGAGGAGGGATAGGAGGAAGCAACCATAGAGGGAGTAAAGGAGAAGTTTTGTAAAGATGAGAAGTAGAGCCATGGCAGTGATGTTTGGTTCTCCATTATGCCAATGTATAGGTTGGGCTTGAAGTAGTAGTGCATCGCCCTATTAATGTAATTTGGAGCGGCATGAGTAATGAATAAAAACTTTCATACATTTCCTTATTCGCGTTAGTTGCACAATGTTGGTATTTATTGTGTGTCTCTATGCTTGTATATATTGAATTGGAAGTTGGTTCAATGGTAGTTTTGTTGTCCATGTTTGTAGCATCTTATTTGCTACGTTACCCCCCTTCTCTCTCTCTCTCTCTCTCTCTCTCTCTCTCTCTCTCTCTCTCTCTCTCTCATACACACACACACACAGAACATGTCACCCTATCTCGCTCATTTCTCTCCTTAACCCCCCCCCCCTCTCTCTCTCTCCTTAAACTTCCTCCCCCTCTCGCTCTAACACTCTTCACCCATCTCACTCTATCATTATTTGGTAAACCTCCTCTATCTGTAGTGCACAGATCCCCACTCATGACACCCATATCCCATTTAAAGGCCTATAAAGAGATCGTACAAGGGGAATACCATTTGATCTATCCATGGTCGCATGTGTTTGTCTAAGGATGTGCTCTTGGTGCTTAAACTTGAGAATCTATGCTTAGGGCCCAAGGTTGTTGTTTGCCTCCCCCAACCATGATAAAGGGATAGAGGCTCTTGTTTCATTACCACAACCATGATCAAGGCATGAAGACCCATCCATGGTGCACAAACCATCTTAAGGGCACCGATACATAAATCCTAGGCCAAATACTCCTGAATGAGGGCTCATGTGGTTTCTAGGTGGTTTTTATGCTTCATGACCTCAAAAAGGTTCAATTAATGTTTAAACCCCATGTTTAACCCTTCACCATATTTAGGTGTCAACACCCATTTCTAGTGCACAATACTTTTGCATGGTCCTTATATCCTACTTGGATGCCTACAAAGAACCCTTACAAAAGACTCTTGTGTTGGTCCATGGACTTAAAGAAACGAAGTCCAAGAAGTTTCAACAATATCTTGAGGCACTTAAAGTTTCCTTCCTTGACCATGGTCAAGGGTCCACAACTCATCCTTTTTAAGAAAACCTTCTAATGATATCCATATCAAACTTTGATTGTAAAGACCCCTTAGAGAGGGTCCATGCCATTATTTACACATGTTGTTGATGGCAATTGAACCAAAGAGACTATGTTTAATCCCTGAGGATGAAGTGTTTTCCTCCCCAAACCATGGTAGTTGAGCTTGAAAAGGTTACTTTATGGTTGAAGCCTTTTGTTCCACCTAGGCATGTTTAGGCCTATAGACCCATTCCCAATTCATGAAACCTACTCATGTTGCATGTATCCCATTAACATACTCAACAACGCTATCCATGGCCTTGACAAGCATTCCCAGCATGGGTCGAAGACATAATCTTGTTTAAGGCATGCGATGTAGCCTAATCATGGTATATGCATCCCTTTGCATTTGCTAGAGATACGCCATAAGGGTTATGTGTGGTGGTTTGAAGAAGCAATCAACATCGTATCCTAAGAATCTTCTTGAGTTGTAGGTGTTGTTCATGGTGCTTGATCCTGAGAAGCTTCATTTAAGGCATGAGGAGATTCTTCTTGTTCCTATACCTTGGTCAAACCTTGACACCCATTTTTGGTTCACAACTAACCTAGTCATGGCACACATAACACACTTGAAGTTGACTAATACCCTATAGATTTCATATGTGGTGGTCTAGGGACTCTTTCATGGTGTTTGTTCCTAATAAGCAAGAGTTAGTGTTGGAGGCTCTTGTTTCCCTCCACTAGCCATGGTTAAGGAGACAAGATAAATCCTTGATGCCAAAGACATCATAATGGAAGCCATATTCAATTCATATGCAAAATACTCCTTGTAGAGGGCTAGTGTCATGGATTCTATGTGTTATTAAAGACGCTTGCGGTCAAGAAGTTTCAATTAAGGCTCAAGTGGAATTCAATTGAGCTCATTGTGCTTCAATAAGATCTCAAGGAACTTGTTTTTATTCTTTCGCGTTGTTCAAGGCCTTGCAACATATCCATGGTATTGCATGGTAGTCGGAGGATGCATTCATTGCATTTGATCTTGACAAAACATGTTTTAGGTCTAATATTGTTAGTTCCCTCCATAAACCATGGCCAAGGGCTTGAGGCTATTGTTTTTCTACCAAGACTAGGGTTAAGGGCCCAAGAACCATCCACAGTGCATAAAGCATGTTATGGATAATCTATATTGGACAACTAATCATGTCCATATGCCTAAGAAGAAAATATTATTGACAAAGACTCTTGTTTAATACTCGTACATGATTCCCAAGACATTGTAATGACACTCGCATTCAAATTTGATTCCAAAGACACCTTATAGATGGCTCACATCGTGGCTTTTAGGTTTTTTTCATGGCACTTGAGGTTGAGAGGGTCATTGAGGGATTAAAGCCCTTGTTTCAGTTCACAAAACCTACTCATGTCTCATGTATCCCACTTTTGTGACCACAACACACCCCCATGGAAAATCTAGGGGCCCCTTACAATTTATTTTTAAAGTTGGACTTACCAGAGGGTTTTTTTGGTATTATTTCCTTACTCGGCCATGTTTGAGGCCCTATGGGCCATCTTTCGTGTGAAAAACATTCATATCCAAATTATTTAGGGCCCAAGGCCCAAATCATTTCATCCCCATATCATAGCTCCTAAGTTATGAAATGTTCATTTAGGTCTCAATCCTCTTCTTTCACCCTCTAAGCATGTTTACATTTCAAATCCTGTGTGGTGTTGCACTAAGCGCGACCCTTGCAGGTATGACATGGGATGCTACTGCTCTCCCCTTAACCCCATGATCTCTTTCTCTCTATCTTTCCAATATCCCATATGCCATTTCTCTATCTCTCTCTCTCTCTCTCTCTCTACCTCTCACTCTCCCTAAAGCACTACATCCCTTAACCCCTAAACCATTCAACCATTCAACCTGTAATCCCACAACCCTAACTCCTAAAAAACCTAAACCACAATCCTTAAAGTCCAAATACCTAATACTTTATGCCTTAAGTCCTAAACCCTTAAATCCCTATAAGCCTTAACCCCCTCTCTTTAGCCATTCATTTATCCACTTTTGAAGTATAGTCCAATGTATGCAATTTATTAGCCTTTTCCAATAATACATATGCAACATCATCTAGTATAAGTCTCATGTACCACATTACAAATCACAAACCATTGCCAAGTATGAAGGAACATCATCATAATTAAGGAATACCAACACCATAATAAACACAATCAATAAATATCATAGTTAAGGTCTATAAACATTATAATCAATTATCAATGATCATCATTAATGAATATCCCAAGCAACCATATAGTTCTCCATGTCTAAGTTAGTTATGCATAATAACCAAGACTATCAAGGTTTAAGTAACCAATACTAATACATGCACATGTACACTAAAACATGGGTCATTATAACCTCATGAATCATAATGCATCAAATGTCAAGGATGCAATATTTTTGAAGTATTGAACGTTTGGCATTAAATGGCATAAACGTTGGTCAATTAATGGTGTAAACGTTATGCATGGGTGTGTGCATGTGTTTTAGCGCATACACGCTGATGGCATGTACGGGCTACAAACACACATGCGCGCATGTAAACATGCATGCATGCGTCTGCTGCTAGTTTAAAAAAATAGAGTTTTATGTTCTCGGGAATGCTACCAAAAAACACAGGATTTTCACTCTTTCGCAAGTTCAAGCTCTTCCAGGTTGCTTATTGGCTCACATTCATTGATATTTTGGACACTGATTGATCTATTTGACACAAAATCACTCTTGGAATCTAACAAACATCTTCAGTGGTTTTGGAATCTAGTGGATACATTCAAGCTACCATTTTCCATTGCAAGTGGATATCATTTCTATAGGTATGGTGAATTGTAAATAACTATTTTCATGCACAATATTTGAGATTCTCCCATGCCTTTTTGTTTTATCATATGCCTACATCAATATCCATGTATAGACAACAATGAATTTGACAAGAATAATTCCCAAGTTCACATCTAAAAAAAACTCATAGTCAGTAGACAAGATGAAGTATGCAATGTAAACCAATAATTATTTCCATGAATATATTTTGATTTCACACAAGGATGGCATAAATGAGGTTCTCTCTTGAGACTCTTCAATTTGAATAAAATCCTAAGAAGCAATCATGGGAGAGGGTCATCTTGAATAGTTCATGAAATTTTTTCCATGCTCTTCTCTTCATTCTACATTTATCATAATGTTTCTTTAATATCGTTCCTTTGAGCTTGACCACTTGCCTCTACCTCATTGAATTCTCCTTCCTTGGGGGGATTTGCAACCTCCTCATTGTGTAATTAGTAAACTTATTCTCTTTATCTTATTTGATGTAGAAAAAATATCAAACTATTCCCAATACATCCTTAGGCATCTTTGTTGTAGGGTGTTATTACCAAATTTTTTATGAATTCATAGCTAGGGAAGACACTAGTTTCTCCATTCTACACTTTACCAACCATCATCTATATTGATCAGAATTGTAAAGGATAATTATGTTTATCTAATGACTTGGATGGGAAATAAATTTAGAGTGATAGCCAAACACCATGTTGTGTATGGCCTCATAGGTAATGCAATTTATTACGTGTAATGTCATCTCATCCTAGCGTGTTGGAAAGAAAGAATATTTCAATCCTCTTCTTGTGACCTCCACTACGTTTTTGAACACAAAGGAGATAGTACTAGTCCTATAACTATAATACCTGCAAACACATGAATACTCTATTGTACACTTGAGTTCTCAACTCGGTCTAGACACTTCAGTTCATGACTTGGATTAGACATGCTTGAGTTCTCAACTCAGAAAACAGTTTGATTTGATTTTGCATGGGAAACTCGATTTAGATAACTTGATAACTCAAACTTCATGTGACTTCAACTTTGCATGGCTTACATAACTCGCTATATCATTTCAATATATATAATTTGTTATACATGATAAGGAAGGTAGTTTGTCTTTATGTCTCTTTGATAGTTTTTTTCTTTAATAATTATGAAACCCCTAGGATACCATATTATTTCCATCTGAACCCTATCCTAGGCTAATTTACCTATTCTTAGCATACTACACCCTAACCCCTTTCCTTAGGTATGTGTCCTAACACAAATAAACCAACATAGTTTGTAGTTGCATGTGTTAATTTGTAAAGTGATAAGTTATGTTGGAATGTGTCAAGTTCATTGTATAATGGAACTAATATCTTATTCGTTGTTTCTTTTGTAGGGGTAGACCTCATAGTTTTGTTAAAGAGACTTTTGGAGATGGGAAACTCACATAATAGAGAAGAAAAATTTAGAAGGAATCTGCCCATTTAAAAGGTCAATGACGTAAGAGAAAAGGCCAGGTTGGAAATGGAAGGAGTGAGACATGATCCTGCCACTGATCCTTCCATTTATACTAACATGGTTGTTGACATGACAACCTATTGTTCAAAACCACAAGTAAAGTAGTTGCGTCCAACGGACCCAACTCAAATTCCAACATCAACACAATCTCCAACCAACAATCCATCAACGAGTCATGCTGAAGTTCCTCACGACATAGGAATATTGGGAGATGCTGCATGTGTAGATATGGACATACAAGTAGTGCTTAATTTGGAATCTCCCCAAGAAGAACAAAACCATGTCGAGCACACTCCCATTATGGCCCAATGTGTGAACAAAGCACCACAACAAACAAGCTCTGGTATTCATGTCTCATGTCCACCTTCCCTACCTCGACTGTCCAGTGCAAGATAGTTAAAATTTCAGAGGCTAGCAGGCATATGGTTAGAAATCTCCAATCTTCATTTAATGTGATTGGGAAGACGTGTCATACAAAATATCTCTGTGCGGCTCGTCATGTGTTAGCAGAATTAGTTGTAAGCAAGTCCACAAGGAAACGTCTCCTGCTATCACACACTTCTCACATACTTAATTAAATAGAAAAAATATTAAAAAGTACTGTGTTATAAGAGAAAATCTTGACACATCGGGTGGAAACGATTGTTGGGATTTTGTTGGTAGGTTGCCTCATGGATATAGGAAGCTAATTGATGCTGTTAAGTAGTTAGTACAAAATTTTTTACATGATCATACCAGACCTTCATCAAACCAAGGAAACATGCTAAAGCTAAGAAAAGGTTCTATTGAACATGAACCCCATGTTAAACACTTCCTTGACACCACACAGACTGAACTCTATGAGATATTTAGGAATGGGCACACACAATTGAACCTGGGCCAAAAGTTCTTTGAAAAATGAAAACCATGGTACGTTCGTATATGCGTTGATCGGAACACCTGTTGTTGTAGATACCACGTAGAATATGAATTTTATTACGACACATAAACATATATTTTGTGATTTACATACTAACATTGTGCAAGGCTTCAATGAACCCATACTCCCACCGAATGCCTCAAGAGACTTTATCCACAACATCATGTGTCCAAGGCTCGAAGGACAAAAATATTATGAAAAATCATGTTTATATGGGACATGTTCTAGGTGTAGTGGGTTTTCTCTTTTGAACCATTGCATTCATGAAAGTGAGGAGCACTAATTTGGTAGGATAGTCTAGGAGATGCAAAGCTTCAAGTACGTAACCTATCAATTAGACAGTGCCAGGGAAAGTAAAAGTATTGCATTAGTGAAGTCACACGTACAAATGAATATTGCATATTTTTCATATTACAAGTTCAATTTATGACATATACATTTTTCCAAAGGCCACATTGTAATATTGCCCTTGCTTTCATGGAAACAGGAACGGGTATGTGACTTCTTGACGGAATCCTACATGAGAAAAGAGAAGTATATTCAACATGTGTGTGTAGCGCGATGGCAAGACGAGCAGTATAGAAAATGCAGGGACACATTTCCCGTTGGAACCATAGTGTCAATTGTGGATTTTGCAGAAAATTACACCCTTCATCCACAAAATGAAATCCAGAGTCAATACTACCATTCAAACTAAGTCAGCATCATGGTACATATTATGTATAGGCATGGGCCATAGAGAAGCAATGACATGAGGATAATATGGAAGGATACAAATTTTTACATAAGTGATGATAGAACCCATGATCCGCATTATGTGCAACATTGTTTTCAAATTTTCTATGATCGGTTGAAGGAGAGAGATATACAGATGGATCAAAATTGGATATGGTCGGATGGTTGTGTGAGATAGTTCAAAAATGCCCAAGTATTCCAATGGATGAGTATTTTGCATAAGACTTATAATGTGTCGCATATCTGGAACTATTTTGAGACTAGGTATGGAAAAGATGAGCATGATGGGGCCGGTGCATGAATCAAGACCGCACTACGAAGGGAAGAGATGAGGTTTAACACAAACCCTCATATCCGAGATGTAGAATCCATAGTTTAATGGTGCTCTACAACAATGTCAAACTGAGCAAGAGATCAACAAACATCATCAATGCCAAGACGTGTGGTAAGAAATTTTGGGCAAGTGGTTGACATAGATCGATCTCATTCCTATAGTTGCAGCACAATACAAGAAACATGTGGATTTCATTCAGTTCGAAGCTCAAACAACCCCTTATTTGAAATATGGACGCAAAACATTGCTTGTTTTTGTATCCCTTGTAGGAATGGAGAATGGGAAGAATGAGAATGCATCAACTGGGTGCATGAATGGGATCGTGTGTCACTTGCATTAGACCAATGCTCAGTTGTTGAAACAACCCAGTTAGAGGAGGGTTAGTCAGTGATTTCGAAAGACTAGGACCATATCTCAAATCTTGTATAACCAGGACACATAAACGCAGTTGTTGCCCCAAAAGACAATGAATTGGGAACATATTATTGGTTGGCACGGTGCATCCAAGGTAAGAAAACCCTCTACGGATCATTAATCGATGATGAAGGCAATGAATTTCCTATTGGTTCGATGGTGGTTAAGGGGGAATGTATTACACTAGATGGGATGTCAAGAAAGACTAGTGGGTATGTATTCATGGATTATAGACCAGGTTCAGTGGTGTATCACTTCACAAACTTGATCGTTGGCACAAACATCCATCTATAGACAATGTCAAGAAAGAGCTCAACCAAGGTATGCTACTACCTGCCTCATTTAGAGCACAAGATATTGATGGAGACCATTAGAAACAAAGAGGATCCAAATGGATTTATTGAATGAGGTCAATCAACTTTACATAAGAGAAAGAATTGCATCAAAGAATGATATGTTCTACATCGAGGTATGTGTAGTTTTATGTTATTTTTTTTGTACATGCATGTTTTGTTGATACATACATACATACATGTGTTATTTTTCATGTTTTAATGTAATACAAAAAACAAAGCTTGTTGTGCATTTTTCCAATATTTTATCAAACCCTAGTTGGATGCCCTCTTTGTATTTTGATTAAGAAACCCTCTTGGGGAGAAAAATCCTTGTTTTCTTATGTTTTATCAAGTCTACAAAAACCCCTTAGGAAATCACTAAAATCCAGCTAAGTCATCCTAAAACCATCCTCCATCACACCGCTTCTATCTCCCCCCACTTAGCTCCACCCATACACACTTTGCAGTCATCAAACATTAACAAAGATACTCCATAGTCACTTGTATCCTACCCATAAATAAATAATTTGAGGTGTACATGTGTGTCTACTTCTAATTCATGTACATGTGTGTCTTGCATTGGTGGAACAACTCCGCAAAACCATGTGTCGAGCAATTGGGAGTGTCTTTCCCATGCCGGCCTAGCCCATGCCGACCCTTCTCGGTTTGCTTTTTGTACCCCGAGCTCGAATTGATATTGTAATACTCACATTATCTAAGACTCTTGAATCACCCTCAACAATGTCCTACATTAAGGCATCACACATCCCTAATGAATAAGTAGAACCTAGGTCACCTAACACGAGGACACGAGAGAACTCTAGTTAACTAGTGGACATCATCAAAGTAAACAATTCGAGTTATCTCTTAATTAAGTGAAGTCTTTATTAATCATTGAAGTGAACAATTCGAGTTCTCTATTATCTTAACATTTCTAATTTTAAATCCACCATCCATTAATTGTTTTGGGTACTCTACTTCCTACCTCATTCAGAGCACGAGAGATTGATAGAGACAATTAGCAATAGAGAGGATCCATATGGATTTATAGAATGAGGTTATTCAACTTTACTTAAGAGATATAATTTTTTGCGCAAAAACCCCGTAGTACATCCCTAAGAGCCTGCTAAGTCATCCTAAAACCATCCTCCATCACACTACTTCCATCTCCCCTCACTTAGCTCCACTCATACACACTTTACAGTAATCAAACATTAAAAAAGATACTTCATAGTCACTTGTGTCCTACCCCTGAATCAATATTTCGAGGTGTACATGTGTGTCTACTTCTAATTCATGTACATGTGTGTCTCACATTGGTGGACCTACAGGAGCTGATAGAATCCCATTACGCTTCCCGGTTTTCTTTTTCCACCCAAGCTCGAATTGACCTTGTAATACTCACATTATCTAACACTCTTGAATCACCCTCAATAGCATCCTCCGTTAAGGCATCACACCTCTCTAATGAATAAGTAGAACCTAGGTTACCTGACACAAGGACACGGGACACGAAGGAGACGTAACCTGGACCCGGATACCTAAGGCTCCCGAGCATGCGTGGACATCATGAGCATGTCCACAATGGCCATGTGCACCTATGGGTGCCGATGAAATCCAATTCCGGTCATCGGTTTGGGTTCTGCGGCCCTGGAGCAAATCCCTAAAGTGCCCATGAATGGCCCCGCGATCCCCGACGAAAATGCCCGTTGCACCCAAATCGTGACTCCGATCGTGAATCCATCTATTCCGATGGATCTGGGATGCCAGGTTTCAGCTAGCCCCCCCCCCCAAACCATGCCTCGAAGTCTCGAAAATGGTGCCAATGTGCCATCTTCGAAGCTAGTGTTTTTCTTAGTGAGGGCCATTCCAATTTTGCTCAAGGGGGTCATTTATCATATGAAGGATCCCAAGCATGTGTGGCCACCATGAACACATCCACAATGTCCATGTGCACCTATGGGAGTTGACGTAATCCAAGTCCGCTCGCTGGTTTGGGTTCTATGGCCTCGGAGCAAATCCTCAAAGTGTCCCCAAATGGCCCGGGGTTCCTGACGAAAATTATCGTTGCACCCAAACCATGACTTTGATCGTGAATCCATCAATTCCAATGGATATGGGGTGCCAGGTTTCAGCTAGGGGAGCTCCCACACCATGCCTCGAAGTCTCAGAAATGGTGTTATTATGCCATTTACAGAGCTAGGGTTTTGCTCAGTGAGGGCCATTTTGATTTCGCTCAAGGGGGTTATTTCTCATCCGAAGGCTCTCGGGCATGTGTGGCCATCATGAAAACGTCCACAATGGCCACTTGCACCTGTGGGAGCCAACAAAATCCAAGTCCGCTCGCCGGTTTGGGTTCCGTGGCCCTGGAGAAAATCCGCTCTTCGGTTTGGGTTCAGGGACACTTTGAGGATTTTCTATGGGGCCAATTTATCGATTCGAGCCACAGTCGTCATTCAATGGCTCATTCCATCTCGCATCCAAAAGACCTTCAAGGACACCTGTTGGATACCTACTTGGGCCATCGAATTCCAACCGTGCAACAAAACCGGGTTCCGGGGAGTCTTGCAAGTGTGTCTAGGAAGGTTCCAGCTGGGAATACTAGCCATAAGTCCTTGGTCGATGATTTTGCAAATTTTACCCCCATGTGCAAAAATTGCACACTCCCTTACTCAACAAAACCCTAGTTTCCAAAATGCACCTACAAGTGACACATGGGCCATGTGATCGAAGGAGAGGGGCACCCCTAGCACTCTCTCAATGTCCTGAATCCAACTAAGTCGATGGTTTGTCGATCCAATCCATGGTCGTCATTCTATGGCTCATTCCATCTCGCATCCAAAAGGCCTTTAGGGACACCTGTTGGATACCTACCGGGGCCATAGAATTCCACTCGTGAAACAAAAATGGGTTCCAGGGAGTCGTGCAAGTGTGTCTGGGATGGTTCCAATCGGGAATGCTAGCAATAAGTCCCCGGTTGATGATTTTGCAAAGTTGACCCCCATGTGCAAAAATTGCACAGTCCCTTACTAAGCAAAACCCTAGTTTCCAAAATGGACCTACAAGTGATGATGTGGCATGTGTGATGAAGCTGGAAAGACACATGATGGTGTTCTGGTGCAATCATTAAGTCAGTGTTGCAATATGACATCATTCTTGAAAAGTTTGGCAAGTTTGTGAAACTTTGGAAATTGACTAAGTATGGAAAAAGTAGTCAAAATTGCTTTAAGAGAATGCCTGCCATAATTCATGGTTTGATAAAAATGCACGCACCATCATATCAGACTATGTCTTGTTGAAGTGGCTATCTAGTCATGGTATTAGTTCTCCATAAGCATGTATGAGGAGAAATTTATAAGTCTTCCAAAATAGGGTTTTAGGATAAACTTTGGAGAAGTTCTTGAAAATGGCTAAGTGTTGGAAAACTAGTCCAAGTGGCCTTGGAAAAATGCCCACCATAATTCAAGGTTTGAGAAAAATGCATGCACCATCATATCAGGATATAGGTTGTTGAAGTGGCTATCTAGTCATGGTCTCATTTCTCCATAAACATGTCTGAGGAGAAATTTATCAGTCTGCCAAAGTAGTGTTTCAGGATAAACTTTGGAGAAGTTCTTGAAAATGGTTAAGTGTTGGAAAACTAGTCCATGTGGCCTTGCGAAAATTCCTTCCAGAATTCAAGGTTTGAGAAAAATGCATGCACCATCATATTGGGTTATAGCTTGTTGAAGTGTCTATCTATTCATGGTCTCAGTTCTCCATAAGCATGTCTGAGGATAAATTTATAAGTCTCCCAAAATAGGGTTTCAGGATAAACTTTGGAGAAGTTCTTGAAAATGGCTGTGTTGGAAAACTAGTCGAGGTGGCCTTGGGAAAATGCCCGCCATAATTCATGGTTTGAGAAAAATGAATGCACCATCATATCCGGCTAAATCTTGGTGAAGTGGCTATCTAGTCCTGGTCTTAGTTCTCCATAAGCATGTCCGAGGAGAAAGTTATAAGTCTTCCAAAATAGGGTTCAAGGATAAACTTTGGAGAAGTTATTGAAAATGGCTAAGTGTTGGAAAACTAGTCCAGGTGTCCTTGGGAAAATGCCCGCCATAATTCATGGTTTGAGAAAAATGCAGGCACCATCATATCATACTATAACTTGTTGAAGTGGCTATCTATTCATGGTCCCAGTTCTCCATAAGCATGTCTGAGGAGAAAGTTATAAGTCTGCCAAAATAGGGTTTCAGGATAAACTTTGTAGAAGTTCTTGAAAATGGCCAAGCGTTGGAAAACTATAAATTCCTGCCATAATTCATGGTTTGAGAAAAATGCATGCACCATCATATAAGGCTATAGCTTGTTGAAGTGCCTATCTAGTCATGGTCTCAGTTCTCCATAAGCATGTTTGAGGAGAAAGTTATAATTATGCCAAAATGAGAAAAAGGTTGTTTTAGAAATTGCATTTTTCAAAAGCCTATTTAAATATTGAGTTTCCAAAGGGATGCCATACTTGTGGGATGGAAATGGAGACTTGTACACGAAGGAATACTATTAGGAAATGCTTAATCGGAAGAAGAATGAAGAAAGAAAATTCGAGGATTAGATCATCATTTAAAAGGGGTTGTCATTGTTCATCAGTTGACAAGGGAGTTTGAATTATGGACTAGTCTAAAAAACAATTTTAATATTTTGGGACATATTTCTTATGATAATTTTACAAATGCTGAGTTAGCAATGGACTCCATGAGAATTCACAAATATCCATGGGATAAGATTCATAACAAATTGATAAATACCATAAAATTGCCATACCCTATATAGTGCATCCCACTTTAGTGGGGTAGACATCTGATAAGACATCATGGAAGACACCTAAGTAAAGGTCCACTCAAAAGGGATCAACTCATCAAAGGTGAATCCAAAATTTCAGTTGGGAGGTTAACACCAGTATCCTTAATAGAAAGTGAAAGAGACAGAAGAGAAAGATAGTTAGTAGATCAAACTGGGTGGTTAGAAGAATCAGAAAGATGGTAACAAGAAGGACTCCATCCTATATAAGTGAATTTGAAGAGGACGTAGAGGCTAGCATATTTTTTGAAGGGTATCTTGAAGAGTATACATAGAATGAGATTTTGAGATTAAGATCTTGATGCATATCAACATGTTTTTCCCCTTTTAATTTGTTCTTCTACTATTAATTCCATACATATTCTATGTCCATGTAAATTCTCTTGATATAATAAAAAGATATGAGTAGCAAGCTTTACACCACGTTTATAGCATTTGGATATGAATTTATGCTAGGTATTATGACTAGAATGAAGATTTCATGCTCTGATCTTTGTCCCTGTATCTGTGTTCACTGTTGAATAGTAATTGAAGTTTTATTTTGTTGTTTAAATATCTAAATATCTAAGCTTCCATTGTTATGCATTAATAAAGAATTATTTGAATTTTTTTAACTACTAAATTCTCCATTACTTAGTTTGTTTTATTTCACCCTTGATGTGTAAGACTTGTCTAAATGGAACCTCACACACTTCACTTGTGTTACCAATTTCTCAATTCACCATCACCTACATTTAACTGCCGAATATTCACCTTGAAATTCCTTTCGAGTAAAATGCCTTCATTGTCACATTTCATTGACGCTTTGACACAGGAATGGGATAATCTTAGTTGGATGGGCATAATCAAGGGCCCCAAGGAACATGCACTTGCTTTGCGTTATGGCAGCAACTCTCGAGATCCCAAATCCAAACCGGAAGGAAAAGGAAAGGCACATGTAGAGTAATAGAAGGAAGGGTACTCCAAACCCTTCAACGATTCCTTCAGTTCCAAAAATGGAAAAGGAAAGAAAGGGAAGAAGTTTGGTTGTTGCAATCATTGGAGCCATCCAAAATACAAATGCATGAAGAAGCAAATAGATCTTATGGTGCAAATATTCAGAAGAACAATCTTGGGGACTTCATTCCTGAGGCTGCCAAGAAGAATTCATAAAATCAATCCCCTAAGAAAGGTAATACCCATGTATTAATAACTATTCAATCTTCCCCTAACACATGGATTATAGATTTAGGTGCTTCACATCACATCGAAACCACAAAGTATATTCTATCTTCTATAACTACATGCACAGGGCCTCCCATCCTCATGGGGGATGGCTCTCTAGTTGAGGTCACTGGAAAAGGGAGAGTGGAACTAGATCATGGAATCTTTGAGAATGTGATGTATGTTTCTCAACTTTCTGTGAATCTTCTCCCGGTGTACCAGATTACACACTCAAGCTCAGGAAGAAAGGTGGATTTCACACCAAACTCCATATCTATATTTGACATATAAGACAACTCCAAAATTGTTGAAGAGGAGGTAAATCATAAATATTGGTTATATACTTTCTCTAAGTTTATTGAACATGATTCCTATGTACTACTTATGCATGTTGATGAAACTCACAAAGATATGGATATTGATTAGATAGAAGTAGGTCCATTGAGAAAAGGCGCTAAAACAGAGGCAGAATCATGGGTTGATTAGAGTATGGTGGGATAGACATAGGTCGAATATTTGTCCAGTGAGTCAGAAGCAGCACTACAACTACAACAAAAAAGTAAAAATATACCCCTTTTCACCATAACACATTACCCTACATTGGTGTTGGCCCCCCCTCAACCACAAGAAGGCTCCTTTTCCATATGATCGGCCCAAGGGTATCCAACACTGTATATACAATATGTGGTATGAAGAAAGCAAAGCATGGACCCAATAAATGAGCAAAATGGTCAAATAGATCCATAAGAGAAGGGAATGTTGGTAGTGGTAGACCAGAAAGATAACACTCCGCGAATGGAAATTCTGGATCCTAAGGTCCCCACATACAAAACACTTCATGACTACAAAGTAGAAGAATAGAAATTTGAGTTTGGTCAATTCAGCCCTTTGGATACATTTTATTTATATAGATAGTCCAGTGACTTATTGTGTAAGGATGTGTTGAATTCATCATTCGGTGAAAATAAAATGTGCCTAGCAATACAAAATATGGATAGGTCTCTAAAGGAAGAGAAATTAGCCAACAAAACTAAGAAGGTCACCATCAGAGAGTTGGAGAGTAAATTATTGCACTAGGAATTAACCCAGCTGATACCACTCCTATACAATCTCTCTTAAAACATAAAGATAATGAGATTGCTACATTAAAGAAGAATCACAATCTTCCTAACATAGAACATGTTTAGACCGCTAAATTGATGACATTGCAAAAACAAAAAAAAACATGTTGCATTGCAAATAATAGATGGTGGAATATATGAAAAATGTAGATGACTTGGAATTAAAAATCTCATGGATAAAATTGGAGAAAACATCTCTGTCTACCCAAAAAACTCCTCAGACAATAGAAGAGGTTGAGGAAGCCCCAATAAACCAAGCCACTAAGAATATCGAAGAAGATGCTCCACCAAACTAGTTAACGGAGAAAGACAACAATATTGCGGAGCTCAAGACTGATATAAAGGATAAAGAATACCTTATTGATGATTTGGAAGATAAAAGTGATAAGATAAAAAAGAAGGTTTAAAAATTAGATACAAACTTATTTGGGAAAGGACCCCTAAAAGGAGCTAAGAAAGTACTATGGGAGAAAATAGTAGAAGAATTCATTCAACATTGGGATCATTTTGAACTAATAAAGGATGATTAGAACTGGCCACCAGTTCCACTACAGAAATAAAAAGGACAAAAGATGAGCTTGAATCCAAGCCAAGCATAGCGAGTGATGTAGTTAAGTTCTTAAATAGTAGTACTAAAGGGAAATTGGAAAACTAAGGAGTAAGAAACGTGACTTATATGGTAAAGGAAGCTAACCAAGTAATTAGCAAAATAGATCTAATGAATAGGGATAAAAAAAGGATAGGCATCATAGTTTTAGAAATTGCATTTTTCAAAATCCTGACGCAAGGTCACCTCGACAAGGTTCTTGCTTAACAATAACACACGACACAACCACACGTTCACATGAACTAGATGTAAACAAGATGCCAAAAGTGGCTTCTATTACTTCAAATCAAATTGGTTACAATGTGAAATGCAAGAGATGTAAACAACTAAACTATGTCGGCCTCAACCTTTTACAATAAAGAAGTAAATGGTGTGCTCTCTCTGTGTGTCGACCTTCACCCTGTCACAAACTCTATTGAATGCATGCGCTCGCTAAGCTATGGATCTGATATTTTCTCTATTCGATTGATGTGTGACTGTTATCTCCAATCTATCATCAACTACCTGAACTCTGCTCTGCTCTCCGATCCTCTGCCGATTGAACTAAACCGCTCCTTCGTTTCCTTTGTGCCTACGCACAAGTCTTCTACCCTGTTGCTGCTGCGCATCCCAAGGTCTACTTCAACACCTGAGAGACTCTTCCTCTGTCCGTCGAATCCTCCAGATCCTGCATACCTGCAATTGTTAGCGCTTCTACTATGCTGCACAATCTCTTCCTGTGGTGACATTTGTCGCAATCACAACCAGCTGCAATAACTGCTCATAACTTCCTTAGCAACCCCGAATGGTTACAAAGTACTCGCTTTGACTTATGCACTTCTCTGATAGTGCTATAGTAGTTGGACCTACGTCTTGACCATACTACATTCCGTTAGCACTCTGTCAGCTTCACTTCTCGTCTTAGGCTTCGCCAGTCCACCCCTTCCTCCTTGCTTGGCTCATGCCCAAAACCTGTCGGTGTCGTGGTTCGACACATGTCAACCTACGATGCCTTCCACTGCATTCCTGTCATTTGTTGGTATTTGACATGTCAAATCTTGACCTTTGCATCATTTTTTTGATCGCATATCGACTGCTGTTGCTCGACTCATTGACTTTGACAACCAATCTTCCTTCGTGCCAGTGGTCGTCGACACTCCCCTGGTCGACTGCTCATGTCGATCAACTTCGACTGATCTGCCTAGGCCTTGATGCTCCTGCATCAAAGCCTATTTAAAGATTCAATTGCCAAAGGGATACCATACTTGTGGGATGGAAATGGAGACTTGTACACGAAGGAATACTATTAGGAAATGCTTAATCGAAAGAAGAATGAAGAAAGAAAATTTGAGGATTAGATCATCATTTAAAAGGGGTTTTCATTGTTCATCAGTTGACAAGGGAGTTTGAATTATGGACTAGTCTAAAAATCATTTTTAAGATTTTGGCACATATTTCTTATGATAATTTTACAAATGTTGAGTTAGCAATGGACTCCATGAGAATTCACAAATATCCATGGGCAAAGATTCATAACAAATTGATAAATACCATAGAATTGTCATGCCCTATATAGTGCATCCCACTTTAGTGGGGTAGACATCTGAGAAGACATCATGGAAGACACCTAAGTAGGGGTCCATTCAAAAGGGATTGACTCATCAAAGGTGAAGCAAAAATTTCATTTGGGAAGTTAACATCGGTAGCCTTAATAGAAAGTGAAAGAGACAGAAGAGAAAGGGAGTTGTTTGAACAAACTGGGGAGTTAGAAGAAACAGAAAGATGGTAACAAGAAGGAATCCCTCCTATATAAGTGAATTCGAAGAGGACGTATAGACTAGCATATTTTTTAAAGGGTCTCTTGAAGAGTTGTTGAGTCAATTTTGAGATCTAACATATGTATACATAGAATGAGCTTTTGAGATTAAGATCTTAATGCATATCAACATGTTTTTCACCTTTTAATTTGTTCTTCTACTATGAATTCCATACATGTTCTATGTCCATGTAAATTCTCTCGGTATAATAAAAGGATATGAGTAGCAAGCTTTGCACCACATTTATAGAATTTTGATATGAATGTATGCTAGGTATAATGATTGGAATGAAGATTTCATGCTCTGATATCTGTCCTTTTATATGTGTTCATTGTTGAAGAGTAATTGAAGTTTTATTTTGTTGTTTAAATATCTAAATATGTAAGCTTCCATTGTTATACATTAATAAAGAATGATTTTCATTTTTTTAACTAAATTCTCCATTACTTAGTTTGTTTTATTTCACCCTTTATGTGTAAGACTTGTCTAAATGGAACCTCACACACTTCACTTGTGTTACCAATTTCTCAATTCACCATCACCTACATTTAACCATTGAATATTCACCTTGAAATTCCTCTCGAGCAAAATCCCCGATGAACTGTTTTTCTACCATCTCCATATTTGCAAATTTTCACGTGCAAACTATCCATATCATATTGCAAGAAATATTAAGATCTAAGTCGTTAAAATTGAGCCTCACCACGCTCTGGAATAGTCCAAATTCATCCTTGGAGCATCCCAAGGGATAACACCTTGATAGTTTATCATCTGGATGTGGGAGAATTTCCCATGAGAAATTGATACGAACTTCACTAAATTATCCTTCATTTAGATCAATTTTTACCAAGACCTACACAATAGTCAATACTCTAGTCAAGAGATAGGAGATATCATCCCTAATAAATTCTCCTAACACATTCTGTATATCCTTGAAAACTTGGGGTGACTAGAAATCCAAGCGAAAAGAAGGGAGTTTTACCCAGACCATAGATGTCTCTAGATGTTCTTTACGAGCATCGAAAATGGGACTCCACCATTTAATATTGAGCAAGGATGAGTTCCATGACCACACATCCTACAAAATTGTATCCAAATCCTCTTTCTTTCTGAATTTAGAAAAATCCATCCATGTGCCAGAAGGAGGACCTCATAGTTATAACTAGAAAGTGCATCCATGTTACACTTATCCACTCTTTGAGAGGTTTCAAACTGCATCAACATCCATGGAAATGCCCAACCAAATTCATCTATGTGGTTTCTACTACCTCATTAATTTGGACATCATTCCCCAAAACAAGATTCAACATTGAATCCTTCTGATTGATACAACTTTTATTAATCCTCAAGCATTTTTCTTTAGACTAAACTAGTGTTATGCGATCTGCAAGAATGAAGGGAATGAGTGTCACATACCTAAAATATGAACATTTTATGTTATGAGAAAAAAATTATGTTATATGTTATTGTAAATTTTTTATTATTATTGACCAAGTGGGGTGAAGGATGACTATAATTAATTTCTCAAATATTTTATTATTAATAAATAAAAGAGGAGACAAATATCCCAAGGAGACTGTTGAAAAAGTGTTCACTAACCCACTAGGATGAATGAACTGGGGTGGAGAGCAAATTGACAATTGGCAGCATCATCAATGCACTTCTAGTTGTTGCAGGTGGCAACTTCCCTACATTTATAGTCATGTTCCTCAAGGAAGTGGAACAGAGTAGGTGGCTCAATAATTGTAAAACTGCCCAAAGACCTAGGCAATCTATTACACCCATCGAATTGGAGTAGGAGACAAAAAATAAAAAAATAAAGTTTACCTTGTGATAATTCTGAACACAGAAGGAAAGAGGAATACGCAAGAGATTTGATGAGGGGAAGGCTAGAGTGTTTGATTGAGATAAGTATGTTAATATGAGTTAGTACTGTTATATGCATAACTCAATATTGTTGAAAAGTAGAAGTCTCATTTTGGAGTATTGTCAACATCACTGCTGAGTTGCAGAGGATACCATTTGCTTCCACACATCATCTTCGTCCTAGTGGTTCAGTGAATAGGCTCAAGGGTCCTAAGGAAAGTGACTTGGCTGTCTTCATGAGAAGGTTGGGTGGAACGGGCTCCCTTGGGTGTTTGTTTCCCTCTTCAGTTATCAGGTTCTTATTGCCTCATTGTTTTATTTATACTATATATCTATTTCTGGAAATGTTTAAATGTATCATGAACTCTAGATTTGTTTGGTTAGTATAAAGGATAATTATCTAAATATGGTTTGTATTGTGAATAGAAGAATAGATTAGAACGTAGTATGATTGAACGAAATACTTCTTTGTATTTTTCCACACACAGTTAAGTGTCGTACTCTAGTACAGAGAAGTTAAATTATAAATAGATAAAAAAGATTTGAATATCATAGATAGAAGTTGTTTTCTAAAGATCTGTATCAGTGAATCTATTTTGTTTTAAAACGCAGTAAAATATTACTCATTTATAAGACAAAACCTTTATTGGAAAAACCCTACTGTCAAAATCATAAAAATTAGCTAATTAGTAACTATTTACATGTAACAAAATAACTGTAAGAACAAATCCAAGTTATGAGTTCGATAATCTTTTTACACTGTAGATATTTTATAAAACATAGTTAAATAAAAAAGCTATTTATATTATCAATATTTTAGATAGGAGTACAGTATCAAACCATCCAAATCTTATAAACATAATCAGGGTAATATACAGTTGAATTACACATTTCTCAAAATAACAACTATTATCGCGATAATATACATAACACCTACATAAAAACCTAGAAATACAGAATTTTAATATTCTGTTTATCCATAGATGAAAACTTCTGGTATAAATGTATCATAAAAAAGTATATTTAAGGCTAAGTATTGTTTGAACCAAGCATACAGAGTATCGAATAATATACATCAACAACATAGTAACTAGGGCTTATTAAATAAAAACCCTATCTTTAATTCGTACTCAACAAAGTCCATTTTCAAAGTATTCTACAAGTATCTAGCTTACAAACTAAATACAACTTTAAAACTCCCAATCCGAAATTGGAATCACACATGCAAGAAGTAACTTAACTAATACAGACTGATAAATCTTTTATATCATTCAAGATGCTTTCCATTTCTATATTTAATAAACCCTCGAAATTTCATTAACTCTATAACAAGTTATGACTATAGCAAAGTAATTCAAAGTATCATCCATCATCACGATATCAAATAACAATAACAAGTTTTTCCCTTAGACAGAGCACAACGTCACCCATCAATGGTTTTGTTTGCCATAACAAATAATGACATCAAATGAATTCATTTAAATGGTCATTGGGTTCGAGTCTCTTAAATGAGCTCGCCCAACCATTAACTATTTAAGAAATAAATTATAGACAGGGTTTAGGTTTCAGTCTCTTAGTTTACCCTTAACGTCGAACTCTTAAGTTTTGGGGCTTTTGCCCAGACTTTTTCGATGCATACAAATAATTTAAGGAACCATAAAATTATTCACCAATTCAAAATAATATGCAGTAACCATTTAAGAATGTAGCCAAAAACCTAAAACATAGAGTTACTGTAAGGGTTTGCCCGGAATCAAATTCCAAATACCAATTCATCTATTTTCACTTACAAGACACATTTCATTTTAGTCCAGAGCCGTAACTCGAAGGAATCAATTGTAACCATTTCAAGTCAATACTCATGGCCACTTCACTAAACAGAAATACCATAAATATGAATTCAAAAGAAACGTTGAGAAACCAATGCAAGCCAAAGGATTGAGGGTTCAACCCTTTTAGTTTACAAAATGCCATACGGCTTTCAAGAAGTAAAACCAACTGTGAAAACCAAATATAGGTGGTAACCGCATCTCGAGAAAGTTACAGACTGGTATTTTTTCCCTATCACCATCCTTTACATAGCAGAGAGTACAACGTAGGTTTCCAAAAGAACCACCGAGGCTTACCAGGGCGTCTACGCAGTGTTACTATAGCAAGAAGCTCCTTTATCTCTCGGAGGGAATTTTCGAAACAAACCTGTAACCCAACTTCCAAACCAAGCAACAAGATTGCTGATAGTCTTTGAGGTAGGTTTACATAAAAAAAATATAGAAGAATCAACACTTAAATTACGGGTTAAGCTTACCTTCTTTGTCACACTGTCAAGCCTTGGAACCGCCATTGAGAAACCCTGGAAACGCTCAAAACTCCAACCCTAAACAGTCGAGAGCCTGTTGGCCTCCCCTACCACTACATTGAAAAATGAAATGAGGTACAAGGGATTGATAGTCATTCAATGTTCGGTTAGGGTTTATCCCAAAACCCAAAGCCATCACTTGAAGCCATGCCACTAGGTTTCCAACGTGCATTCCACTACGACCTCATTTAATCAACATTAAATTTTAATCTGTCACTTGCCAATGAAGAGATTCACTAAGTCTCTAATTTTCGTGGTCCATGCTTTGCATAGTTTGGTATAGTTATGTCGTATTACAACGCTTCACGTGGACTAAGACATGCTGGTTCGACACCCTGTTTCCACTAGCATTTAAATATAATGTATGTGCATATAGTTTAGAACCTGTTGAGTTTCAAATGAAATCAAATACTTATAAATAGCAAAAATATAACAATGATATATATAGGCTGGCGCCTTACCAAATGCTATGTACTTTATAAATTCAATAACTTAGCATATAGTCTATACATTATACGAAATCATAAGAAATCTATGTATCAGAGACATAGTTACATTATTCACCATTGAATACCATAATATTTATAAGAACAATGTTTGAATGATAAGTAGAATAGTGAAACCTCTAAGCATAAGTGTAAACAAACGCTTTTAATACATTGATGGTGATCCGGATCTTGGGAGCTGAAAACCGGAAGGCTTGAATGCCGAGAGAGGAGGAGATTAAGCATGCAAATCTGTCATAAAATTCACATGAAAACCCTAATATTGCATAAGAATAAGCATGAACAAAAACACATGAAGTGAATGGGAGGTGAGGCTCAAAGAGGAGCCCCACCTCTAAAACTAATTACCAATAACTCACTTAGAACTAAATAATCTCACAATGAACAATAGAAAATATGAGAGAAACCAAATGAGTAACTTGATATCATGAGAAGGCTTGCTAGGCCTTTATATAGCATTATTACAATGTGTTTTGAGGCTATACCATGGGCCAAATCTATGTGCTACTAAATACCATGGATGAGAGAGGGTGGCCTCTCTATTTAATACTTTTATGGCTTATACATCCGAATTTAGACCATATGCCCCCTAAAATTCGGATCAGATGGTTAGGGTGTGTACCCTAGACCCTTATAATCTTATGTGTGCATGACAGGATGTTAAAATCCAGCCTAAGAATAACTTCGATTTAACGTTGATTGCTACTTTAACCTTGATCTTTAAAACTTGTATAAACTTGGGAGTATATCTCTTACCTGCGATCTATACAGGAATAGTAAGAGCATTAGCTATAAAATAGCTAAGTAAGCCTCGGGGTATTCATAGGACCCCTTCAAAGCAAAGGAAACAAACAATTAGTATTCATGATCAAAATTATACATAGTAAGAGATAAACAAACGACGATGTATACATTAAACAATTAGAATATTCAGACAACAAAGTTGAGATATAAATAAATGTTATATCTTTGAATTCAGATAGTAAATGACACATACATAATAATATTACTGCGTTGAAACAACTAGTATAATTACTCAGACAATAGCATGTATTAAAAGATAGTTACGACAAAGTAAAGAAATTTAAGCATGTAGACGAAGCAAGGCATTTACAAGATTGACGACAGTTGAAGTATGTGTCATCATATGCATAACTCAAATGCTATTGAAAGAGTAAACTATCATTATCATACCTTCCGCATAATGAATATTAGCATTTATTCCTACAAAGAAAATTTTAAATTTTTGGTAATTTTTGGGGATGTTACAATGAGCGGGGATATTTCACGTGCATAGACTGAAGGCTTGATACAATTTTTATTAATCCTCAAGCATATTTCTTTAGAGTGGACTGGTGCTATGTTCAAGTGCATAAACCAAAAGCTGAGATAGATGTTCCAATAGTCTCATTCCAAATGGAAGAGTATAAAAAAGGGAGACAAAAGGTGAAATATATTCATTTAAACTTCCTAAATTATATAATTCTAATTTTCAAAAATAGCAAATAAAAAATTATCGAATTTTTTTTGTAGTTGGTCTGAGTAGAGGTTAACTATCAATCATCATATCATACACACTATAATTCCATTTTTTTTTACTTAAAATAAAAACTTTAATTTAAAATCAAACTCTATATATTTTATGAAAAAACATTAATTTTCAATAACTAGGGAGTCAAAACTTATATGTTTGATTATTGGTTAAGAAAGAGAGAAAGTCCCACTAACCATTTAACTTTATGTTTCATTATTGGTTAAGAAAAAGAAAAAATGTCACTTTCCATTTAATTAGATTCAATTAAGAAAATGCAAATTCCACTTGCTCTCTAATTAAATTTAATTTTAAAAAAATTCCCACTTAGAGACTTATTCTCTAATTAAATTTAATTTTAAAAAATTTCCCACTTCTCATTTTATATTCTTCCCTTTTACTCTTCTAAGTTTAAATCCATAGTTTTAAATTAAGCTTATATGTTTGAGTATTGGTTAATTCTTCCCTTTTACTCTTCTAAGTTTAAATCCATAGTTTTAAATTAAGCTTATATGTTTGAGTATTGGTTAAGGAAAAGAGAAAGTTCCACTTATATTTTAACTTATATGCTGGATTATTAACAAAAAAAATTCCACTAGATATTTATTTAAACTCAATTAAGAAAAAGAAAATCCCATTCGCTATCTAATTAAATTTAATTTTTAAAAAAGTCCCACTCGCCATATTAGATTCTTCATTTTTTTTGTTTAAGTTTAAAAATATATATACTTAAATATGTTCATCTTCCTTATTTTACAAATTGTGTAAAATTTACCATTTATTTAAACTTAATCAAGGAAAAGAAAATCCCACTTGCTATAATTAAATTAATAATATTTTTAAAAATTCCACGTGCCATTTAAGATTCGTCTCTTTACATCAATTTAGGTATTAAAATATATATACTCAAATCGGCTCTTCTTACTTATTTTAATAAAAATGTGGAAAATTTGACAGCGATGGACTCCGATTGGTTGCAGTGGATTTCGATGAGTTGATTTGAAGTCAGGGACCACGTGCTTTGAACGAGACGTGTTAGAAATGTCATCGCCGTTTTAATTATCGAATCAGGGATCAAATTTGAAGGGCTGGTCTTAATTTAAAATAGAGGGGTATATATTAATGCAGCTTTTTTACAATGAAAAGTTTTTAAAAAAATTACATTTAAATTGATGATAATAAATTAATTCAGCATTTTATAAAAATATTGTAAATAAAATATTACATTTTTAATCAATTATTTTAACTTAAAAATTGATAAATCTAAGTGCAATTACATGATACTACTTTCCTAAAAAAAATATCTCAGCATTTCATAAAAAAAATAAAAAATATCTCAGCATTTCATAAAAAAATTGGTAAATAAAATATTACATTTTTAATCAATTTTTTCAATTAAAAAATTGATAAATCCAAGTGCAATTACATGATACTACTTTCCTAAAAATAGATTTATTTATGGAATAGAACTTTTCAAATACTGATTTCAACACTAAAAAAAAAAAGGAAAAAAGAGAAATAGAACTTTTCAAATACTGATTTCAATACTGAAAAAAATTGAAAAAAACAGAAATAGAACTTTTCAAATACTGATTTCAACACTGAAAAAAATAGGAAAAAAGAGAAGTGAGATAACAGTCTACCTTGAATCCATATGTGGACAGAAATCAGTAGGTAATCCAAAATGTCATCAAAAGAGGCCGTTTCATTTTAATCGCTTACATTTATCCATTTCGCAGATTCTAAAGCATAGCAACGTGCTCTAGTCTGCATCCTTCCTTAGCAAAAAGAAAAAATGATTCCAAAAAATAAACTCTTCAAAAAAAATGCTGCAACTCAAAATCTTGCAAATAAAAAATGGCTTAGCATGATTAAAAAATGTTGCAACTTCGTATCCCGGGTCCTTGGCTATTATGGAACATCAGATTGGGGTTAGACAGTTTTGAATTCTTCTATAAAGCCATCCTTAAAAACCGCAATATGAAAATGTGACCAACATTTCCAGATCCTTACACATGAAGCAAAACCCAATCTTCAATCATCTACGTCAGTCAAGACAAGACACACAATTTATTCATAACCCTCCATTGATAGAAAAGTCGGTAAGGCAAGCTTTGGCATGTCTGGAGGACTTTCTACTGCTGCTAAATTTCACCGACACCTCTCTAATGACCAGTCTCCATATGTTTCTCCCGAGTCTCTAATGACTAGTCTCCATACATGGCGACCTGTTATGATGCGTATTTTTATGGCTCATTTGCGGCGGTAAAGACATCTACAGAGGCGGGGTGTTCTACAGACAAGACAGTGGTTGGATTGGCACTTGGCAGTGATGCGGCGTGATGGTTTTATGTGGTGGAGACGTTAATGTTGGGCTATGTTTCCCTTCCCTTGTGGCCGATGGCACAGTTGGCGGTGGTGCCCGACCTATGAAGACATCGGCCCTTTCCAATTCAAAATCGTCTGCAATGGTTTCATGTGGCTATTTCTTGCAGATTGGCTGGTTTATTTAGTGTATTCCCTCGAGGAGGAGATGAAGACCGTAGTGTGGCTCACCCATGGAAATTAGATATAAGCGGCGAACCGGCAATGCAATACTGATGATTTGGGACCTGTTGTTAGCAATGGGAAGATTGTTATGCTCCTATTTAGAGGACCTTTTTTTTTGTCTTTTTCATTTTTTAGCTCTTTATGAGCAGTTTTTTGTTTTTGAGCTAAATGCAAATCTAGCTCGGTTTCCTTGTAGCAGACTCGGGAGGACTTTATGCTTCTGCTAACTTTCACGGACACCTGCGAACTTAATACATTTAATTAATGTATGGCTCTTCCTTAAATGCCAACAACTCCAGGTACATTGGCAAGTTGGCAGTCGTCCTTACTAGTGGACGTGTCCATCGATCAAAGAACCAAGTCGCGTGGAGTCTGTGCATACATCCGTATCCAGGGCGTAGTAGGTTAATAATCGTAGCCAAATTTAATATTTGACGGGCAGTTTGTAAAACCGCCCTTTTAATGAAGTTTTAATCTCAATCTGCAATTTTTAGTTAAAATGTAAAAAATTAAAATTAATTTTTTTTTTTACATCCATTTTTTTCGATGCACTTCTGAGACGTGCTAGGACCCCTTTGACGGGCTATGACGGGTTCAATTTTGAACCTTGATCGATGTCTATGAGCTTATCTAGAAGAGAAATGAAGTTAGGTATGAACCAAATCTAAAGTCTAAGTAAGGTGCAGCGTTAAATCGTTTAAATTTATAGTTCATGACGCTGCTTACACTTCTTCGAGCATTATACAAAACAAGAAAAGAAGCTGAGCAATAACAGCTACGGCTGTAGGGATGTGAGCTGTAAACAAGAAAAGAAAAGAAGATGAGGTACGGACCAAGTCTAAGTTTACTTTGTTCTCGTTGATTAGTTTCTAAGAGGGATCAAATTTGAAGGGTGGGACTGGGGTACCATTTCACTTTGAGGGGCTATGAGATATTGAATCCTTCAATGTTGCCATGTAAAAATACATCATTCTTTTTATTTGAAAATGTACTAGAACATCAAATTTTCATTATTTATTTACTATAGTAAAGTTGAGAGGCTTTATTTTGCAGTGGATATGGCAACACTAAACGTTATATATGTTATATAACATAACCATATTTCGCCTCGATCTAGTAGCTTGGTCTCTAGGCCACTATGCTACCTTTTCCATCTTAACAGTTTCCCAAATTGATCTCGCCTCTTAAAATTTTAACCAGTATAATAATATAGTTAACTTGCTAACCCCATTCCAATCCAACTTTCATCCTTACAGCCAAAATTAATACTATTTTACTCTTTCATGATTTGCTTGAACATGAGGAATTTATTAGTGAAATATAACTTAGGAGACACATAGAAAATCCACTTTCCAAATGTTCAGTATGAATTGCCATCACTAATTTTATAGATCTTTTTTTCTGCATCAGTGCAACTGCAGTTAGCTTGCTAGCCCAATTCCAATCCAACTTTTAACCAGTATAATAATATTTAATACCTCTTAAAATGGGTTCTTAGGCTGTTTCGAACAATACAAGCTCGATGAAGAATTGGGTTCTTCAACTCTTCTAAAATCAACATGCTACTTATTCTTGGAAAAGTTCAATCTTTGTAAATCACTAGCATTTTTCAAACTAATATAAAATCTAGCCTACTTAAATGTATGGCTCTTCCTTAAATGCCAACAACTCCAGGTACATTGGCAAGTTGGCAGTCGTCCTTACTAGTGGACGTGTCCATCGATCAAAGAACCAAGTCACGTGGAGTCTGTGCATACATCCGTATCCAGGGCGTAGTAGGTTAATAATCGTAGCCAAATTTAATATTTGACGGGCAGTTTGTAAAACCGCCCTTTTAATGAAGTTTTAATCTCAATCTGCAATTTTTAGTTAAAATGTAAAAAATTAAAATTAATTTTTTTTTTACATCCATTTTTTTCGATGCACTTCTGAGACGTGCTAGGACCCCTTTGACGGGCTATGACGGGTTCAATTTTGAACCTTGATCGATGTCTATGAGCTTATCTAGAAGAGAAATGAAGTTAGGTATGAACCAAGTCTAAAGTCTAAGTAAGGTGCAGCGTTAAATCATTTAAATTTATAGTTCATGACGCTGCTTACACTTCTTCGAGCATTATACAAAACAAGAAAAGAAGCTGAGCAATAACAGCTACGGCTGTAGGGATGTGAGCTGTAAACAAGAAAAGAAAAGAAGATGAGGTACGGACCAAGTCTAAGTTTACTTTGTTCTCGTTGATTAGTTTCTAAGAGGGATCAAATTTGAAGGGTGGGACTGGGGTACCATTTCACTTTGAGGGGCTATGAGATATTGAATCCTTCAATGTTGCCATGTAAAAATACATCATTCTTTTTATTTGAAAATGTACTAGAACATCAAATTTTCATTATTTATTTACTATAGTAAAGTTGAGAGGCTTTATTTTGCAGTGGATATGGCAACACTAAACGTTATATATGTTATATAACATAACCATATTTCGCCTCGATCTAGCAGCTTGGTCTCTAGGCCACTATGCTACCTTTTCCATCTTAACAGTTTCCCAAATTGATCTCGCCTCTTAAAATTTTAACCAGTATAATAATATAGTTAACTTGCTAACCCCATTCCAATCCAACTTTCATCCTTACAGCCAAAATTAATACTATTTTACTCTTTCATGATTTGCTTGAACATGAGGAATTTATTAGTGAAATATAACTTAGGAGACACATAGAAAATCCACTTTCCAAATGTTCAGTATGAATTGCCATCACTAATTTTATAGATCTTTTTTTCTGCATCAGTGCAACTGCAGTTAGCTTGCTAGCCCAATTCCAATCCAACTTTTAACCAGTATAATAATATTTAATACCTCTTAAAATGGGTTCTTAGGCTGTTTCGAACAATACAAGCTCGATGAAGAATTGGGTTCTTCAACTCTTCTAAAATCAACATGCTACTTATTCTTGGAAAAGTTCAATCTTTGTAAATCACTAGCATTTTTCAAACTAATATAAAATCTAGCCTACTTAACAATGGAAAAAATGATAATGTAAGCAAAAAAGGAAGAAATTGTTTCATAAGCCAAAAACATTGGACGTTGATTCTGGTCTGTATCTGTTGGTAAATTAGTGAACAATAGAGATGTATGCAGAAAGGCAGCAAAAAAGGTGAAGGGAAAGAATCTGAATGGTAACTTTTTCTTACTTTGTTGAATTGAGGACAAGAATTCACTTTCATGCACCTCTATCAAACAACTACGTTGCCTATTCCATTTATAATCCTCCTTCACACAAGTTTATTAGAGAGAACAGTTCAACAAAGAAGTTGGATTGGATTGAAAACTAATAGCAAGTTTCTTTGTCACTCTAACTATGTACCCTACGACAAAATTGAATGCCAATGACAACAATATATGTTTTAATTTTTCATTCAACACTTTGAATGCCACACGTACTTGCGATAGAATAAGTTTAAGCTCCTTACATGTTACATGCTATGTTATGGTTTGAGCAAAGAGAACTACCCGAATCCAGCCAACTTTTGTTCTTAATAGCTAATTAAGGACCTTGGGTGCTTCTTCTCTATAGCCCTCCCCCTAGATTTCGTTATACATACTAACTTCGTGGTATGATGGAGTAGAGGATGGGTTGTGAAGCATAAGTAAAACGTAGGTAGACCAAGTAGAGAGGAGATGCATAGATGGTTGAAGTTCCTGTTCTATTCCAGACTGACTGATAAGGGAAACAAAATCAAAAGGTAAAGTAGCATTGTCGTTCTAAAAATCAAGATTACAAAAACATTTTTGTCCCATTTCGTAGAGTCAAACGCATGAGTGGGCACTGGGAATTCTAAGAAAATTGCCAGCTTTAAGCATTGTCCTTCACTAGATGTTGTTGCATATTCTCAATCATATTGAAATTCGATAGCTAGTTGGGATTGTAAGTGTCGTAACATCGGTAGTCTTCATATTAATAAATACCAAGAATCTTAAACCGTGTACTAGAGGAAGGTATCGATTCCATGACTGAGCAATTGGGGAAAATAGCTCATGCATCACAATTTTAGATACAAAGTCGGGATTCTTGATCTGACTCATTAACTAGATGCATGGAGGTTGGCAGAGTGGGAAATTCCCCAAATTCCTAGGGTTTTTGGTAAAGCTAGGGGGCGCATTGTGTACACGTCTTTCCCGTAGGGCTACAATCGTGGCTAGTGGAAGCTGCATAGGGAAGCACTCTGTTTCAGAGTGAAAATAATGGTCTTCCTTGTCCCCTCCATTTCAAGAAAGTTAAAGGGAAACTAAATTCTCAACAGCTTCGATCGGGTGACAATGGAAAATAGGGCAAGGCAAGGAGCACATGGAATCATATGCGTATACACAAAACATATGAAGAAAGAAGCAATTGTTGTTGTTACTACAGTTGAGAATTGATAAATGTCGTTCTAAACAGCCTCTGACGGAGATTTGTGACAAACCAACTCTCGGGTCCAAGCTTCAAATTTGAAGCCTTCAAGGCCCATTTGAAGTAACAAAATTTCAGTCAAATAATAATATTGTGTTTGAACTTTGAAGTTACAAAATTTTAATCAAATAACAAATTTTTTAAATAATTGATGGGATCATGAATGGATAAAATGATGTACATACATGTAAATTCATATGATGTCAGCAATCCGGTCAGTCTTGAAGTTGAGCTCCTCAAAGAAAACAAATTTATTTATATATGTTTATGGCAGGCTGGCATTGGCAGCTTCACTCTGCAAACTCTCCTGGAGGACTGGAGGAGATAGGGTAGGTGGAACATGGAAGTAGCTCGACCACAGTGGAGTAGGGTATAAGAAAAATCTTGTTTGTATTCCTGTAATATTATATATTGATGGTTGGATCCATGGAAGCACGGAATTCGAGCATTGACTTGATACAACAAAGAAAACACAAGGTGGGACTCGGGAACCGTAGGATTGACTTGATACAACAAAGAAAACATAGGGTGTGAGCCTGTTGGGAGCCGTAGATGGTAGGATTAACTTGATACAACAAAGAAAACACAGGTATGTGGGTAGGGGCCATGGGCGGGAGCAACCACCTGCAACATTACAAGAAGTTTCTTGATTGTGGAGTGAGAATTCACGAATTGGTATGTGATAACTAGTAACTTGGTAAGCCCACTGCCAAAAACACGTATGAGCCACCAACCATGTTTATCAAAGTTGTTGATGCCATTAAATGTGTTAAACACGTAAGCGCTTGCTACAAAAACTAGAACTTAGAAGCGTTCTATCCATGGGCTGCACAATGTAAGCCAGTCCACATAAGCTAGTCAATGATATTATTAGAGGCCCAATGGTCCATGATCCATCAATGATCAAACACTTGGATATTGGAGAGTAATCGAGTCCCACTCCCAAGTCACTTAGCTAGTAGCCGCATTCCCAATTTCCCACTGAAAACTATCATGGGTGAAATTTGAAGCTACCCTTCTGTTGCAATTTTAAACAATAGTGGTTAATTTAATTATTGACAAGCTTACCATGAAATTAAATTTTTTTTGCATAGTAAAATTTGAGATGGCCTTCTATAATGTGCAAAATGGCCTTTGAAGGCTTCAAATTTGAAGCTTGGTTTCTAATTATATATCTTACTAATGTGGTTTTGGTTACAATGATACACTTGTAAGGAGTGGACTTTGTTTTTATTAATATAATACTTTCTAGTAGTTGTTTAGTTTCAAATTATATATTTTTAATATCGTTTAAAATATATAAATATAAAACAAAATTTCAATTGTTACACTTATATAATTTCTAGTTACTTATTTTTTTAACCTATAATTAGGTATTTTTATATAAGCTTCCGGCATATACATTGTAATAGATTTACTAAAATTACAACTGAGTTTTTTAAGTTAAACGTTAGAGCTTTGAAAATATATTTTCTTAATTATATGAAAATGTCATTTTTTTTTATGATGCATGATGCAATTCATCATCAAATAGTTGGATGCAATGTGATGGAAGAATTGGTGTTGTTTATTTCAAAAAAAAAAATAGTTGCATCAAATAGTAAATAGAGACCATGTAAGCAGCTTGCCGCGTGCTTCATGCACACATCGCACTTGATAGATCTTTTGCTGTGTAGCTATTCACACCTTAGAAGTTTAAAATGGTTGCTCCACTAAGTGGCTAGTGTATGATAGGCCTACTCTTGTTTTTCACACATCATTATTTTTATTGGTAGTGACACGATAACCTTTAGTGGTTTTTTAATCGTCAAAACTTCTCTCATTTTTACGAACGAAAAAGTGTAACACTTATATATATATATATTTAATATTTTTCAAGTCCTATTCTTGAAAAGTGTATCTTATATTATATTTAATAATTTTTATTTCATTTATAATGGGTTGAGTCAATTTATCACGTATCTTTCGTGTTAGATTGACATTTATATAAAGAATTACTTGTTATATTGTAACTATGTATATGGTTTTGATGAGGAGCTCAAGGCCAAGGCCCCACCAGTGGACTTTAGAAGTATTGTTATTTTATTTCCTAGGTTGTAAATGTTACTATAAATATAGGAGATTAAAAGACAACAACGCAGCTAAGTGACAAGCAAAAAATCCACTAAGAGAAGGGGTGAACGATTAGGAAGCTAGGAGATTCAGTTAGTAACAATGAATGTCGTTTGAGTACCTCATGCTCTAGAAGAAGAATAACTTTCACCGCAATGCCTAAGGCAGTATCCTAAGTTGAAGTAGGTATTGATTAAACTAAATTATTAAATAACGGCCAACCATTAATAAGCTGTCGTAATCTCATTACTAAAAGAGAACATGAATAAATAGGATTAAAAGAATTATCCTAACTATGATACTAAACTTAAGGATGAATAAAGTTATTGTTGGACCCTTTAATTAAGAAGCTGAAGCTTTATCATTTAAAGGACTATATTATAGTCATTATCATAAAAAGAGAGAGGAATATTATATATATATATATATATATATATATATATATATATATATATATTTTTGGGTATCAATAAATCCTTGGTATCTTTATTCAAAAGATAATTTCGATAACATAATGTATATACTTCAAATCATTAAAAATACTATGTTTTTATGGCTACATGCAAGAGGAAAACATTTTTAAGAAAAAAATAGGTATAGTGTTATACCTTAGGCATTTTATATATATATATGTAGAGAGAGAGCAAGGGAGCTCTATATTATTTGTTTATATTTTGTTGAAAATATAATAAAGTGATGAGTTATGTTATCAAAATACAACAAGTATAAGTTAAAGAAGACAATTAAGATGGAGTGGCAATTTTATTTGTCTAAGCAATTTTCAATATTATTTTAATCGTTAAGGTTAAATGAAGTGTTGAATAGTTCAAGGTATTTGAATGAGAAAAATCTTGTCTATAATTAAACGAGTAAAGAGGGAGGAGAGGTGGCTCCGTGAGAAAACCTGATTTCCCACTTGCCACCATATGACATTCCACTTGTCATCTGACTGAGGGTAAGACCTTTCTTTAAGAGGAGTGGAGTTCGAGTTGAGAAGGGGGGGCTCAATCGAGGGATTTTTGGGAAATAAATTGGAATCATAGTTTGTATGTTGAATACGGCTTAGACCCTTTTTCCTTGATGACCTCTGTATGTTACGCTGCATAACGCAGTCCTTAACGAAGAGGGTTGATAGCTGGTGGGATGAACCGCCCCAGTGATCTCAAGAAAAAGCGATCCGGGTTATTCCAGACTTGCGTTCGCTGCCATAAAGATGGGACGTGTCTCCTCATAGGTTTTCAACGAGCTTAAACATAAGGAATTTCCTGTTTGGAGGGGATCACCTCTTCCTAGTTCGGCATGTGGTTCTTGTGCAGGGAAGTATGATTTTATGTCCGAAGTATTGTTGCTTTAAATATGTTATGTAAATGTTTACATTCTGGTTCAACATTGTGAGAATGGCCTGTAGCATTCGTTTTGTTATTTATATATATGTATAATGTGATAGTGTATAAGGATGGAAAGTTTATCAAGCCCGATCCCAACCCTATGGACATCTGCATAAAGGTGCTTGCACGACGGCTCAGAACTTTGCATTAGTTGTATCCTCGTATTTATGTTTATGGCATGCGATACGGTTATTTATTTTGACTGTACTTTACATTGTATGTATTATTTCCCGACTCCTGATGAACTCCTTGTTGGGTATCGCCGTAAATTTAGACTGCCAAGAAAAATGCTAGATCCCTGTATCTCTGCATTTCTTCTGCCATCCGATCTCCACCTGTATCACGCCCTCGTAAGGCATTGATCCTTGCGACCTCTATCTTAAATATTTCCTTTGAGTGTGTGTTGATGGATGGACCTGACTTAGGCTTATGCTTCCAAGGTAGCTGAAAACTCTGTCAGGGTGAACCACCTACATCCGCCTTCCCTTTCATGTACCTCATGTATTGGTCTCGAGTGTTATTTTTCATTCTTGTTTCGAGTGTATGGTTGTTTAAGTATGTATTGTGTACAATAAAAAAATAGTGTATTTATAATGATATGCTATTATAAAATTATAAAATTAATGTTATTTTTAAAATATTATAATTATAGATATATAATTATGAAGTTATAATTATTTATTGATTATTATAATACTTGATAATTAAAATTATAAATATTATAACTAAAATAGTTATAATTATAATTAAACATTATATTATTAAACATAATTACTTGTAATCAATCATGTTTAATGGTTAAAATGACTTTGGGATGTTGTTTAGAGGTTTTATTAGATTGCAATGTTTCATAATCTTTATATCACATTGTGAAATACATCTTGGATGACTTATGTTGAATCTTTATGTCCCTCAATGATTATGTTGCATTATGAAATTCATTTAATTAATTTATATCGGGTTAGCATGATGTCATATTGAGATATAATATGGTTATATCTATTGCAATGTTCATCTTGGCTCACTTATATAAACTATAACTTAGTCCATGTAGCATGATTTGACCATGGTTGAAAAATTAGTGGCCATGTTTATCTATAGTTTGAACATTCGTAACTATTGTTAACATTTTTTCAATATACAACCAGCTTTAGAAATGAACATGTTCTGATTCTCATCTTGGTTGACTTATGTTAAATATAATTATGTTCCTCAATGGTTTTCACATGGCTAACCATTGTTAACCAATTCCACCATGTTGAACATCATAACGTAATATAACCATTAAGAAACATAACAAATTCAATATAACTGATCATGAAAAGTTTTTTCGCATTATGATGTCCATAAATGTTTATGTCACATTTCGACATTCATGAGAGTTTTGTTGCATTGTTACATTCATCAAGGGTAATGTCGAATTTGACGTAAGGGTTCTGTCACACTGTAAAGTCTATAAAAGGGTTATGTCAGATTGTGATGTTCATTAAAGGTTATGTCGCATTGTGAGATTCACAAAGGGTTATGTCAAATTGTGACGTTTATTAAGGGTTATGTCATAGTGCAACACTCATTAAGGGTTATAACAACAATAATAAAGGGTTATGTCAAATTTTACAAAAGGATTATGTCACATGTTGGCATTCATTGAGGATTATTTCGAATTTATAATGCTTATTATGTCACATTGTGATGTCCATCAAGAGTTAAGTTTAATTTGTAATGTTTCATCAAGGGTTATGTCACATTATGATATTCAAAAAGGGTTAAATGTCAAATTTGTGATGTTTCTTAATGGTTATATAGTATTGCAATGTTTAACTTGGTGGAATTAGTTAAAAATAGTTTCCCATGGTGCAAACATCACAATTTCAACATAACCCTTGACGAACAATTATGTCACATTCTGATGTTCATCAAGGGTTATGTTGATTTCAACATTCATCAAGTGTTATGTGAAATTTGACATAAGGTTTATGTCACATTTCTACATTATTCAAGGATTATATCAACGTTATGATGTTTATTATATCACATTGTGATGTTAATCATGGGTGACATCTAATTTGCGATGGTTCATCAAGGGTTAAGTCACATTATGACATTAAAAAAGGATTATGTTGGATTTTTCATGTTGCTTAATGGTTTTCAATGTTCAAGTTGGTGGACCTGGTTAATAATGGTTGGCCATGTTTATTATGATTTGCAATGGTTGGAAATGGTTGCAGTGCATTGCAATGTTCATATTTGTTCACTTATGTAACAACCCCAAATTTCACAAAAATTAAAAAAAATTCTGAATAGTATAAATGCTATTTATTTGTTATGCGGAAGATACCTTTAATGATAGTTGTCTTAATAAGAGCTATTCTCTCATATTTATGATGTTGTTCTTGTATTTATTTATGCATCGTCGTAATTCATTTTAGTTCTCGTAGTGACATAAATGTCTATGAAGCTATTGTCGGAATTTATGTATTAAATTCTCATGTAGTTTTATCTTATATATGAATGTCTCTTATCTTTATTTAATTTGCATACAGTATTTTGTCTTTTGACTTATTTATGGATCAACATTTAATCTAGTCTTTACAACTTGACAATTATAATTTTATGCTTACTAACCTTTTTATTTTCTTTGATGAAGGGTTCCTATGTATACCTCGAGGCTTACTTAGCTATTTGCATAGCTAATGCTCTTACTACTATTGTACAGATTTGCAGGTGAGAGTACTATCTTCAGTTGAAGATCGAATTACTGTACATTATTTGTCTTGTAGTAAAATACCCTATACTTTGATATTAAATACGTACATGAGAATTCATACTTGAAAACCTAGGGTAAGACCTACCCTAACTATGTTGCCATTTAAAAGAGTTTTATTCATTTTAATGTCATTTATATACATTTTAAAAGTATATACTTATCTATATATATTTTAGCTTAAACTTGTCATAATGTTTACTATATATAAATCAATATGATTTAACAAATAGTTAGCAAATATATACTTCGATTCTATCCATATAAACTATTGTTTTATGGTCATTTGTAATATTATTGTGATGTAAATATACTCAATTTATAATGCTATATTTTTTAATGCATGTATATTTTAATATGGCAGGGGCATAAGCCCTATGACCATGAATAATAAGCTTGTAATATGTAAAGGCCTTCGGTTGCAATATGACATACTATACAAACCTATGCAATACATGGACCATAATTAATAAGATCTAGTACATCTCTACGTTGGGAGGTGATAGGTTTAGAAATTAATGTTGACTTAAATGAGTTGTAGTGGAAAACATGTTGGTGACCTCGTGGCATGGAATCATGTGGTATCTTTGGGTTTTGGGATAACCCTAACCGAACGCTAAAGGACTATCAGCCCTTGTAACTTATTCATTTTGAAAAGTAGTGCCATAGGGGATGTCGACAGGCTTCCGGCTGTGTAGGGTTTTTGAATGCTTCCTACGATGTTCCAGGGTTTCGATGGTGGATTCATTATTAGAGTTTGGAATCTTGGATGAATGGCACCTTCCATAGGTAAGTTGACTACTCGCAATGTAGTGTAATTTGTTGTTTTTATCCATATTTTAAACTCGTTGCTAAAACCTATTTCTTGTTGGTGTTCATTATGGAGTGATAGGGTTACATATTGGCTGGGTTTGCTACTAACTCTCTGGGAAGCCACTCCATCGTGGTTTTGAAAATAGGAATTGGTAAGCCTCAACAATTCTCTATCCAACCTCAGACATAACTCTTGTTATGAATGCAACGAAGTCGGACAGTAAACTTTGTCGTGATGAAGATTTTCAATTTGTTTTCAAAACTTGGAAGCCGTATGGAATTTTTTAAGTTAAGAGGGTTGGACCCTCAAGTTTTTGGCTCGCATTGGTTTCTCAATGCTTCCCTTAGCTACCGTTTTGTACAGGAAATCCATGGATTAAATTAAAGATGCTTTTTCTAGTTCAAAGTGTGAATTGATCCAATGTTAAGTGCTCTCGGCATTCTCATAAATTGTTTGTATGGATATCCGATGATGTTGTGTTTTCTGTTGGTAAAAGCTTTTCCAACTATGAACATGTTACAGGGTTAAAACCCTACCCTAATTGTTACAAATGTTGATGGTTCAGTCTTTGAATTCTAAGGGTTTTGAACCCCAAATCTTGTTTACACATTTAAGATTTGTTTTGATAATTTATAAATTAAGATGTAGATTTGGGTGAGTCGAAAACTCGAACCCTCCACACCTGTGTGTTAGGATACTTGCACCAATCATGTTTTTAATTTTATCATTGTACTGACCCATTTGGGTAAGCCCTTACAGGTTTCAAACCCGGGTCTTGTATTATTCCTTTTAAAAAATTAGCTTTACATTTTTATATGTAATTAACTTCATACCTGGGAAAGCCTTCTAATATGGCTAGAACCAATGCTTATTACTTACGATTGTGTTAAAAATGACTTATTTAACTTCTGGAACTTGTGTGAATAACCCTACAGTCTTATGACATGCAAATAAATATAGGGTTTCAACCCTGGGTTTGGCCGATGAGTACTTAAATTTGTTCGGCTTGTATGAATCCCTTATATATAATTAGTTATGATTGTTGTTTGAAAAGTGTAATTTCTCCAGAGGGCATTACACCTCAGCATGTTTAAAACTACAATAAAATCTGTGTAAAAATACTTATGTTGATACTGTGAGACAATACAGTGTGTTATGTTTATGATATTTGTAAGGTCTACGATTTTAGTATAGGCTCTATAAAATCTTGTAAGTTGTATCGAATATAAACTTGATTTATTATTTAATAAAGTATGGATGCTCTAAAACACAGATAGAAAACTCTTACTTTGTATCCTATGTTTATTTTGAAAGTATGTTCGATTTGAATATTAACACTCATATATGAAATGATGAACAATGCTCTATAATATTTATTCGATATGTGAGATAATTCATGAAATTTGACCTATCTTGTAATGTTTATAAATTAGGATTCATGACCAAGTTTTGTATAAAGACATGGTTCTTTTAAGTATAAACTCTGTTCTTAAATAAAAGTTGTATATTTGCATTTACAATTCTATTGTTAAGTTCTGTACATAAAATCTAGGTTTTCTAGCTAAAGTTCTGTCTTATACACACGTAATATCTTGCTGTGTTTAAAATAGAATAGTTTTACAGATATTGACCATATTCTATCTATGATATTCAATCATTCGAATCTATCTATAAATTAAATTCTATGTATTAGAGTACGACACTTAACTGTGTGTGGAAAAATATAGATAAGTATTTCATTCAATCTTACTACATTTCTAGTTTATTTATTCATTCACACCACAAAATTAGATTAGTAGTTGACCTCTATATTAACTAAAAAAATTCTAGAATTTATGATACATTTAAACATTTTCAGAAATAGATGCACAGTAAAATAAAACAATAAGACAATAAGAACCTAATAACTGAAGAAGGAAACAAACACCCAAGGGAGCTCGTTCCTCCCAACCTACTCCTGAAGACAGCTAAGTCATGTTCCTTAGGACCCCCGAGCCTGTTCATTGAACCACTAGGAAGAAGATGATGTGTGGAGGCAAATGTTATCCTCTACAACTCAGTAGTGATGTTGACAATACTCCAGAATGAGACTTCCGCTTTTCAGCAATATTGAGTTCCGCATATAGCAGTACTAACTCAGATTAACAAAATTATCTCAATCAAGCCCTCTAGCTTTCCCCTCATGGAATCTCTTGTGCATTCCTTTTTCCCTTGTTTTCAGAATTATCACAAGATAAAAACTTGATACCCTCCTACTCCAATTTGATGGGTGTAATAGATTTGCCCAGGTCTTTGGTCAGTTTTACAATTATTGAGCCACCTACTCTGTTCCACTTCCTTAGGGAACATGACCATAAATGTAGGGAATTTGCCACCTGCAATAGCTAGAGGTGCATTGATGATGCTACCAAGTGTCAATTTGCTCTCCACCCCAGTTCATTCCTCCTAGTGGATCAATGAACACTCTTTCAACAGTCTCCTTCGGATATTTGTCTCCTCTTTTATTTATTAATAATAAAATATTTGAGAAATTAATTACAATCATCCTTGACCCCACTTGGTCAATAATCATAAAAACTTTACAATAACATATAACATAATGTTTTTCTCATAACATAAAATATTCAGATTTTGGGTATGTGACAACTTAATATCAATTTATGCATTCCTCATTGGTTATGTCACATTGCAACATCCCTAAAGGGTTATCCTACATTTGACATTCCTGAATGATTTTTTTGGGTTCCAACATTCCTATAACGACTCCAAATTTTCGTAAAAATTAAAAAAAATTGTACATAGTGAAATTGACCATAAAATCCAAATCTATACTTAAGGGATACTTTTTATTTTGCTAACTGCATAAATGTATAATGTATTGAATGACGCTATTTGTTTATTTATGATGTCAACAAATGTTTATTATGTCCTTAAGACATTGATTATGACTATGGACCTCTTTTACTGTATGGAAAGTACCGATATTGTTGTCGTAATATATAAGTTGTCATATAATAATCCTTATGTTATTTTTATCATGGATTATATGTTAGTTAATTTGTTTACTGCATTTATGTCGTTATTATGTTGTCGGAACATATACATTGTATGCCTTAAGCTAATGTCTATTATCATTAACGGAGTACGATTTCTTTGTTTATTATGTTAATTACTAATTACCTCTTTCTTGTTTGGAAGGGGTTCTAGTGAAGTCCCATGGCTTACTTAGCTTTTGTGAAGCTAATGCATGTTACCACTTACCTTGTATAGATTCTAAGAGAGGTCTACGCCCCAAGGAAATGAAATTTACTATGTCATTTAGTGAATAGTATGACTTTATATCAATTGCAAGCTTATTGCATTTCAAGACTTTTCATTTTAAAGAAGTATGGTTATCCTAAGTTAAGGAATTCGATGGTCATGAACCAAATATAATTCTATGCTATTTAAACCATAAAAAGGGGATTTGGGAAAAGGGATTTCCTTGAAATTAATCCAAAGTTGAGAAATTGAGCACAGACTATAGTTATGGCAAGTAAAGATTTGAGATCTAGTGGACGACAGCTACATGGCTTTATGAGGCCACGTGAAGTCCCTGCCATCTCAACTCATCGGATTGGTAACCACAAAACCCTACCTTCGAAAAGGGTTTGTATTGGCATTGTTTTTGTCCATTGACTTGTGGAGGGCCGAGCTCTTGGGCTCTCGGCGACCATAGCCATGGAGGAAAACTCCATGAAGATTTGTTACCGTAGTGCATTGTTTGGACAACATTAGATGGAGGTTGTAACGTTTTTATCATATAAGCTTTCTCGCAGAGTTCCTCGAGGTCGATACTACCAGTTTGTGAAGGTAAAAAAATGCAGTCAGCAACTTAGTTTTGTGTTGGTATTTATTTTGTTATTTGATCTGTAAAGAGTTACTAATGATGTGCATTGTGCTGGCCTTCCTGGTAATCCTATTCACTCGTTCCTGTCATGCTGTGCTGTTCTGTGATACTCTTGGGCTGGAAATTATATTCTACAGTGTTTAGGGTTTTAGTTTTGAAGCCAGTTTTGGTGACTGTTTGCAATCGAGATACAATGTTAGGATTTGTTTTTTTTGTTTGCCAAAATGGCAAGGTTTGACAGCGTTGCTGTTTATATACATTTTGGCTATTTTCCCAATAGTTAGGATTTCGACCTAACTTATAAAGAAGAATTTACAGTGCCCGGTGGTAAATTTATTTTGTTATTGCAAAATTTTGTGGTTATCATTTAGGGTTTTTTTTGAAGCAATGTTTATAACCTTATTTCTCTTAAATTCTTTGGTGAAGATGGCTATGTTTTGATGCTATACTTCTATATTGACCATTAATGTGTCTGGGCTGAGCCCTAACGTGAATGTTGTTTCATTTATTTTGTTTATATCGTGAAGTCTTTGTTATGAAGATATTTTTATATGAATTCAATATTGTTATTACTACTATGAGCATTTTCTTATTTTTGTGGAAAGATGGAATTTGACAATTCCCTGGATGCGAGTTGTGATTGTTACGGGACTTGGACTCATAAATTTATTTATTTAAGAACTTGTTATAAGATAAACCCTAAGCGCATTCGTGCTCTGTAGTAAGGATATTGGGCTTGTAAAGAATTAATGGTTGTTGGGAAAAGCGACCCTGAATACGTTTCTCTTCCAGATATTATAATTGTAAGGATTTACACCCAATGTCATCTACAATGACTCTGTTGTTATGCTATAATAGTATTTGGTTTATAATTATACTTGGATATTAAAATGGGACTCGATCGCGTTCTAGGAATAGTTATAATTCAGATTATTCTTTGAGCATTTACTCTCTGTTTGAATGAGAGTTTTTGTATTACTTTGTTTACAACCGGTAAGGGCAGGTCTTGTTTTTAATTTAAAACATTTTTTTTACTAAGAAGAAACGGGCATATCCCCGAGCTTGTAGCATGCTCAAAAACGGTATAATGAGTATCTTTTAAGTGTGAGTTTAATAATTCTGTAATGCCCTAATCGTGGTCATTTTTACTTATATGTTATAGATTAATAGTTCATCGAGAGCCACTGATGTTGGTTATTTCTGTATGTAAGATAAGAATGAATGGGATCTATTTTTGGAACTGTATGGAAAACTATAATGTTCGATTTCAAGAGATTACTAAAACCTTTAATAATTTTTATAATTGGTGATTATAATACTGTATTCATGATAATTTGTATTGTATTATGTAGGGTATAGATATTGGTTTATGAAATATATACAGATTTATTCTGTCAATAAGTTATACTAATAGTTATTATGAATTATATGTAAAATATGTACATCGAATGATTCTATAATAGATATATTGTTTATATTATGATAATCTTTGATATATATTATTGCTATGAATTTATACTTACCATAATATTGACTGCAAGAACAATGGTATTCTATCAGCATGTTTATTTGATTATGGTACATACTAGCTATTGTTCTATAATTATAGGAACTGTAGAATAGAGAATCAACGTTCTAATTGTCACATTGAAATCATTCTAGTCTATTACTTAAACAAACTTCTAAGTTTTCTTTTAAATTTAGATCGGCATTCAATCTATAAATATGAGATCATTGAAATATTTCTACTTAAACTAACTGCGTGTACTAGAGTACATCACTGCGGTAAAAGGAAAAATACAGGGAGAATTTAATTTCATCATTCTTTATTTCACAGAATCATCATTCAAATTTTAAATAGAAAATACTTATCAAATTCTATGCTCTAATTAATTTAGCAGCTAAGTAATTCCTCAAAATAAACATAGAGAGAGTCTAGAAATGATAAAACAACAATGTATAACCTATTTAAACTATGTAGATCGACAAACACCCAACGAAGACCATTCCTCCCAACTGTCTCCTGAAAGCAGCCAAGATTACTTGCTTTAGGACCCCTGAGCCTATTCACTGAACCACCAGGATGAAGATTCTATGTAGAAGCATGTGACAATCTCTTTGTACTTCAGCAATCATGAAAACTTGCATACAAATCACTCTTTGCAAACTCAGCAGATTAATTTGACAGCCTTACTCTGCAACTCATTATAGCATCTCCTCATCGAATTCCTCTTGTGTGCTCAACATAACAGTTTCCAGCAAATCACAAGGAAAAAAAAGTAACTGAGCCTCCTGCCCCATTCGATGGTTATATGTCTTCCTAGGTCTTTGGTCAATTAAAAATCATTTAATGAGTCACCTGCTCAGTTCCACCTTCCTTGGGGAACATGACCACAATTTTAGGGAGCTTGCCTCTTGCAACAACTAGTAAGTGAGGGCAGATGCATTCACTTGTCAATTGCCTTCTACAACAATTTCATTCCCCCTAGTGGGTCAGTGAACACTCTTCAATAGTCACTCTTCAATAGTCCTCTTTGGATGAGTGTCTCCTATTTTAATTTATTAAATAATAATATTATTCAATTATAGTCATCCTTGACCATCCTTGGTCAATAACATAAAACTTTACAATAAAATTTAGAGTAATGTTTTTCCACAAACATTAAATGTTTCAAGTTCTAGGTAGGTTACAATTCCCCAATGGTTTTGTCAAGAAATGCTACTCATGTTGTTTGAATTATGTCAAATAATTATGTTCCCTAATGTTTGCGATGGTTATGTCATATGGCCAACCATTATTAACCAAGTGCACCATGTTGAATGTCACATAACTATTAAGAGACATAAAAAATTCGACATAACATTTGATAACGAGTTTGTCACCTTACGATGTCCATAAAGGTTTATATGTCACATGTGGCATTCATCTAGGGTTTTGTTTCCTTGTGGCATTCATAGAATATTAAAGTGAAAAATGATAGGAAAATATAAAACCCATAGTAAAATTAATAGTAAATAATGTAAGTTATAGGATTAGAATATATATAACTCATTCATCAATAGAATTCATTAACAGTTATATTAGATTGTGACTTTTCTCCATGGTTATGTCACATTATGATATTATGTCAAATTCTATGTTCCTCAATGGTTATGTAACAATGTGACATTCATAAAAATATTTATTGCATTGCAACATTCCAAAGCTTAGTTATATGAATATGCATCCATCTATATTTTTATTATTCCTCATAAGCATGAAGTATAAAAATTTTAATAGAGTTTTTATATATATAGACTAACATCTATAATTGATATCCTATATAAAGTTAATAAATGTAGATAATCTAAAAGAATATAAATTTTAAATTCTTATTTAGGAAAAAACACTAACAATGTTATACATGATTAGCAAAACAATGTATTTTTCCCATCAAAATCATGTAAAATGAAAAATACTTATTTAACATCAATAACATTGCTTTTACATTTATACATCTATAAAAAAAAATTTAATTGAAAAAAAATCACAAACACATATATTAATGATAAATAATACAAAACTCGTGTTAAAATTAATAATAAATAAATAAAAATAACATTGTGCATAATGTAAATGATATATGTATATATATATATATGAAAATTATTGTCATCTTTATCAAATATACATTTTACAATTACAATATATTATTAATATAATAATAAATAATATATATATATATATATATATATATTAATTAATTTGCAATCGATGTAAAATCATAATAAGTAAACATCTTACCATGTAATAAATATATACTAATTAAAAACACGATCACTCATATCATATGGAATATTCTAGGTCATTTGAGGAAAGAAATAGTTCTACAACCAAGGTGAGTGATGAAGTCATTGTCATGCTCTATGTCCAATATTTTGACAAATTGTGTCTTGTGAGCCTCACAAAAAGATAAGAGGTTTTGTCAAATTGTGTTGTCAATATGCACATGAAGGAAAGAGTTTACATGGTTACTATTCATTATTTTGTCAAATTGTGTCTTGTTAATTTGCATAAAAAGGCATGAGTTCTGGTTAAGGTGTGTTATTAATATACACAATTGTTAATTTGCATAAAAAGGTATGAGTTCTCGTTAAGGTGTGTTATTAATAAGCACAAAAAGGAAAGAGTTTACATTATTATAATTTCCAAGTAAAGTAGATATGAATATGAGAAATCAAGATACATTTTTAAGATGAGTTGCTACACTTTTAAGGTTAATTGCTTGAGGAGAGTTATTAATATCAATTTCTATTATTTTTTAATTTCTTATGATGTGAGTTTTTGTGAATAAATTTTCCATAGTAACAATGTTATAGTTTTTGTAATCAAAATGATGAAAGTGATAGAAAGACAATATACTATTGATTGAGGAGAACTATTAATATCAATTGCTATTTTTTTTCTAATTGCTTATGATGTCATCTTTGTGAGTACATTTGCTTTTCACCGTAGCTTTAACCATCTCGAAGCTACCATGAAGTAGTTTACCATAATGTCTTCAAGCATGGCCATGAAATAGGTTAATTGTAAGTTTATATAATCAAGGTTTCATTAAACAAGAGCCACGTGGGGGCAATGTCCCCAACATTGCCACCTGCTCTATTTGCAAAAAGTTGTAGAGAGGAGCTAATTACTTGGAGTTGTGGACAATCGATGGAGGTCAATTCAGAAACCATCATTGTAACATCCCCAAAAATTACCAAAAATTAAAAATTTTCTTTGCAGTAATAAATGCTAGTATTCGTTATGCGAAAATTATGAAAATGATAGTTTACTCTTTTCAATAACATTTCAGTTATGCATATAACGACGCATGTTTCAACTGTCTTCAGTATTGTAAATGCCTTGCCTCATCTACATGCTTTAATTTACTTTGTCGTAATTATCTTTTAATACATGTTACTGTCTGAATTCAATGATATAACATTTATTGAATATTTATATCTCAACTTTTGTTGTCTGAATATTTTAATTGTTTAATGTATACATTGTCATTTGTTTATCTCTTACTATGTATAATTTGGATCATGAATACTAATCATTTGTTTCCCTTGTGTTGAAGGGATCCTATGAGTACCCCGAGGCTTACTTAGCTATTTATAGCTAACGCTCTTACTCTTCCTGTACAGATCACATGTAAGAGTGATACCTCCAAATGAAGAATTAATTGATGTATGCCATTATGGATTTTTTGTACTTACTCTAGCCTTTGATGTTCAGGACATACATGTAGAGGATTTACTTAATACTTAGGGTATGACCTACCCTAGCTATATTTTCTATTTAAATAACAAGTACATATAGTAAAAGTTTTATGTATACATAATGTACAGGATTGTACATCTTAGCTTTAAACATAACATAGGTGTATACTATATATAACTTCTTATGAGTTAGCAACCTTGAGATTATAAGTGATCCATACATTATTGTTTTATTTACATTGTAAAATGGTCATGGTTTATTGCATAATACTTTTGATTCCCATCACTATAGTTTATATGCATGTATTTTTAATTTGGCAGGGTCATAAGCCCACGACCAAGGATATAAATTGTAACATAAATATGAAAAGGATTAGGATGTTGTAGAACCCCTCCTGTAGGGTCCTTCCTGCTTAACCTGAAAATCAACCACTTGATACGAAAGAGATTAGAAAGCATAATGACTAGATAAATAAACTAAATAAATAAATAACTTAGCAAATTAAAACAAACCATAACCAGTCAACCGATCCATCTTGTCCACTGTCGTCCGCATCTTCCGTAGGATCCATCTAGCAAAGATCATTTAATCATAGGCGAAGCAACCGTTAGCTTCACCACCCAACCACAGGCTCATGCTTTCAGTCGCATGTCCTCCCCTGATCTTTGGGTCGTAGAGATCACACATAATAATCAAGAAACTCAGCTTGGGATTTCCCCCCCACCAAAATTTCCAGCCAAACCCTCAATAGCAACAAGTCATAAACTAATACAAGGTTACGATAGCCATCCAGGATCTAGGTCCTTACCCATTCCCAATGCCTTCCTTTTAAAGATAGCTCAGTGGTCCCGAACTACTTTCTCAGGGTGAGTTGCCTCACCCCTGATCCATAACGAGTTTTGCCACTCCTTTACAAGGTAGAGATGAGCATCTTGTGCTCTCTCTATCTCGTGGTTCATCCAAAACTAGAGTGCTCTTAGCTGGAATTAGCCCATGTAGAAATTCGACGACCAATTGGGTGAGCTCATCACCACGAAGTTATGCAAGAAAAACTCGCATAATTGGTCTTTCTCCAATTCTATGCAGCGCAGAGAAGTGTCAACGAACTCCTTTGGAGTGTTTAATTCTAGAGGCAGGCCTTGCTTTAGCCTCTGTAGCTAAAACTTTCCCCACTTATCCCTCAGGTAAATCGTATAAACTTTGGATGGTGGCCTAAGTCCAAATATACCATCATAGATCTTAGCAGTGGTAGTCAATGTATCCTCCAATTGTCGGATTCTCTAGTCTTTCTGAGCCAACTCTTCCTGAGCTTGGCCCAATTTCTCCTTCAGTGATAAGTTTTGTTGCTCTGCCAGCTTCAACTCTCTTGCATGCTACATATTTAAAATCTGGGTCTTTTCATGTACAAATAGTCGGGGTGCTAGTGAAGCTGGCTGGCTTCTTTGGATCCTTGCTTAAATTTTTAATGCGACCAACTCCTCCTTGAATTTTGCTAGTTTGGCTAGTGCCTTGGTCAGCTGCTCGTTGATTCTAGGGTTTACATTTTTATCAGTAGGGTTCCATTGGAAAGCATCCACTTCTTTAGGTGTAGTTGGGTCATCCTGGTCTACCCCAAAATCATCATCATTAGACAAGTTTTGAATTATGGAGCTTGGCTCTTTTCCTACCTTCTTTGCATTCTTGCTTTTGGGTTTTCCTACCAATCTTCTGCTCTGTCGTTTTGACCCTTTCCCACTAGCAGAAATACCTGAGTCTTTTGGCCGAGAGACATCCTTGGAATGCTTGATTCTAATCAGGGTGTCGGCCATAACTTCATTGTCTCTATCCAGGTCAATCTTTCGCTTAGCTCCCGATGCAAAGTTGGATTTTTCTTTCGATCTAGAAGCTAGGGGTGTGCCTGGACTAGGTGTGCCCCTCATTCTCTGCACATCTTTGGCTGAGACCAACAAAAACTCCTCCCAGGAGAGTTCTGGAACCTGTACCATCAATTCTTCACAAATTATTAATTTGATCAGCCTATGGTGGGCTAGTGCATCTTCTTTTACCTGAACTACCTTTTTACTCATTTCTCCCATAGACTGAAGAAGATAATAGGGAATGTTGATATTTTTATTTGGTGTAATATGGCCCCTGTGTCTTAGAAGCTCTAAAATTCGAAAGTGGAAGATCGAGACATAGCTAAGTCTCCCTGTGCACGTTATATATTTCAGAACGATGGAAGCTATCTCATCCCAGGGAGCTGGCATGGTGATTATTTTGACTCCATTCTTGTATTCTTCATAGACTTCCCCCTGTCCGAAGAAGGATTAATTTTACCTCTGGTTGGATTCCCGGTGATCTCTGCCCCAGTGCAGACCCATGGGAATCCCCATGTATTTCATAATTTCCTCCTCGTCAAGTCTAATACGTAGTCCACTTATCTAGGTGACAAACTCTTGAACTTTTTTGTGTTTCAGGTTCTTGGCAAATTCTAAGGCCACTTCAGTATTGGACCCTCTCAGTCCCGAGATAAATGGCATTCAACTTGCATCATGGAGGATGGACAACACCTGTGGGATTTCATAAATGGGAATGTGATCCTCTGGCTCACTCTTCTTGAACCCCTTTGTCATTTTTTAGTTTTGCTAATATAATCAACAAACCAAAAATCTTTGAGTGGTGGCTGACTTACCCAACTGGTCGGGATTGATCACAAGCTTGTGGTCAACTTGTTGGCTGAGTGGCGATGCTAACTTCCAGCTTTCTTGCTTCATGAGTAGCTTGTATTTCCAAATTGGGTCCTCTTGTATATTATGCTGCCTTATTTAGCTATTTTTCTGCACTCATCCTGATCATTGTGCATCATACTTGCTGACTTATACATTCCTTTCCATTATTACACACCGCGTTTCTTTCCATCATTGTACATTTCCCTGCTGCTTTGATCATTTGGGGATATAGGAGCTAGATGCGAAGCTTGTCCCTGTATGACATGTCTAAGGTAGGTAATCATGCTTCAGTGAGGTAACTTTTAACCATGCCGCCGAAATAACTTAAAATTTGTCCTCAGCTTTGAAAAACAACTGCTTTGTGGGGGATAATGATTCGATTTGAAAATAAAACAAAGAGTTAAGTGATTACCTTATATGCTAGTGTACTTGAGTGTATGATGTGTGCTTGATTGTATGGGAGTGGAACTCCATAGTTGATATTATATGTGTCTGTAGTTCTTTTGGTCATGTCAGTAGTTACACCTTTTTTCCTTCTTTCTGTCGGTTCTCTTGAAATTGTTGCATTTGCTTGCTTGAATTTTGTGCAAGTTTTGTTGATATGACTTTTCATTGTGTTCAACATTGCGTTTGTACTGGTGCTTTGAATTCGGTTGATTTGATTTCTGTAGTGCTATATTTTTTGATGTTCTAGCTCGCTTGAATTGACTGCTGGCTCCTTGATTGAAGATTCTGAAATTGGCTTTGTTGTCTCTCTTGTTTGAATTTTGTTGATATTTATTGTTGGCTCTCTTGATCGATTTTGTTTTTATATTTGTTCGTTATTCTTTTGTTGGCGTTGTTGATTTCTTTGCTTCTAAATTTTGTTTCCTCGCTTGAAATATGCTTGCTGGCTCGCTTGAGATTGCTTGTTGGTTCTTCATAGGGATGGATCAAGTCCATCAATTTCCGTTTGTCATAACCTGCGTGGATTTTTTTTTCATTTTTTTCCCCTTTTTTATTTATTTTTATTTTGTAACTGGAATAAATGATGATCTATGCTCTCTATCAGCATTAGACTTTGTTGATAGAGTGGACCTGTGTGAACTCCTCTCTGGATTGTGGTGTCTTATAAAGTTTGAGCCTATGTCCATTCACCAACATGGGGAATTTTTTTTTACCGATTGTTGTAATTTTGACAGCTCCATTGTCATAGATCTTTTCAATGATGTAGGGTTTGAGCCATCCGGTTGTGAGTTTTCCTTTAAAAGTGTGAAACCTGGAGTCATAGAGTAGTGCCCATACACCTTCTTTGAATTCCTTCTGCTTGATGTTTTTGTCATCCCATTTCTTCCTTTGCTTCTAGATGATTTCAGTGTGGCTAAGTGGTTTTTGGCGTTTCTCATCCAACTGATTTAATTGTAGCATGCATTCTTGTTGGATGTCTGAAAGTTCCATGTTTAACTTTGCTGCAATTCTCAATGTTTTGATTTCAAACTCAATGGGAAGCATTATTTTCTTCCCATAAACTAGCTCATATGGGGTGAAGCCTATTGTTGTCTTCCGTGTGGTGTTATAAGCCCAAACTGCCTCACTTAATCTGTCTTCCCAATCTCTTTTGTGTAGTTGTACTGTCTTTTTCAAGATTCTTTCCAATTCTTTGTTTGTCATCTCAGCTTGACCATTAGCTTGAGGGTGGTAGGAGGAGGACATCCTGCATTTAACATTATTTATCTGAAGCAGGTCCTCGTCGAGGTTGGATGTAAACTATATGCCTTGGTCAGAAACTAACTCTCTGGGGACTCCAAATCTGTGAAAGATCTTCTATGTAAAGAATTTTGCCACATTTGTGTCTACAAGTGCTGTTACTTCTGCCCACTTTGTAAGGTAGTAAGTGCATACTAGAATATAGCTTTTCTGATTTGATAGGGGGTTGAATGGTCCAACAAAATCAAATCCCCATTTATCAAATGCTTCCAAAGTGATTTGGGGATGTAGAGGCATTTCTTAGCTTTGTGTAGGCTTCGCCATTCATTGACAGTCATCACAACGTGAAACATATTCATAGGAATCCTTGTGGAGTGTTGGCCAATAATATCCAGTTCGAAATATTTTATAGGTAGTTCTTTTTGCAGCATAGTGTCCTCCACATGGCTCGTTGTGAGTGACATGAAATATGTCATGGAATTCATCTTCTCTGATGCATCTTCTCAATATTTGGTCTGGCCCTTTTTTGAAAAGCATTTCTTTTATCCATGTGTAAGTGGCACTTTTCCTTATGATTTTGTTCTTTTCTTGGTTGTTGTAATGTTGTGGGAATTTACCAGACACCAAGTAGTTTTCTATGATAGCAAACCATGGGATTTTTGTTGAGATTGCAAAAAAGGTGCCCATCAGGGAAGTTATCATTTCCCAATTCATTGTCTTGTCCATGGGTGAGTCTGGACAGAAAATTAGCCACTGCATTGTGGTTTCCTGGCTTATCCAGGATTGTTATGTCAAATTCTTGCAAGAGGAGTAACCATCTAACTATTCGAGCACTTGTATTAGGATTATTCATAAGTTACCTGATTGTTGAATGGTCGGTGTGGACAAAGACTTGCTATCCAGTTATGTAGTGCCCAAATTTGTTTATGGCATGTATCACAGCCAAAAAATTCTTTTCTGTGACTGTATAATTTAGTTCTTCTCTTGCCAAGGTTTTGCTAATGTAGTATATGGCATACGGTCTCTTTTATTCTTCTTTCCCAAGGACTAACCCAATGGCCTTGTCTGAAGCATCAGAATGTATGTGGAATGGCAATGTCCAATTGGGTCCCTGGAGTACTGGGGCTGTGATTGTCTTCTCTTTGAGGTTTTCAAATGCTGAAATACAATGCTTTGTCCAGATGAATTATGTATCTTTAGTGAGAAGAGCAAACATTGGTGCAACAATTTTGCTATAAGTTTCGATAAATATTTTGTAGTAGCCTGTTTTCCCAAGAAAACTTCTCACATCTCTTTGTTTGACAGGTGGTGGTAGTGTCCTGATGAATGTGACTTTTGCTTGATCAACTTCAATTCCTCTCTGTGAAATATGGTGTCCAAGCATGATGCCTTCTTGCATTAGCATTTTGCATGTATCATCGCTTAGGCATAAGCTCATCTCGATGCATTTTTTCAAGACTAATTCTAATTGCTTTAATTCCTGGTTAAAATTCTTGCTATAGGGTGTGAATTCATCCATGTAGACTTCCATTTGATCATTAATAAAATCAGAGAAGATGCTTAAAATTGCCCCTTGAAATGTTGTTGGGGCATTACAGAGTCCAAAGGGTAGTACTCTGTATGCGTAAGTGCCCCATGGACATGTAAATGTTGTTTTATCCTGATCAGCTGGGTGGATTAGGATCTGGTTGTATCCACTGAACCCATCCAAAAATGAGAAAAAATTGTTTCGAGCCATTTTATCGAATACTTGGTCGATGAATGGTAGGGGAAATGATCTGTTTTAGTTTCCTTATTGAGCTCTCTGTAATCTACACAGATCCTCCACTTCCCTCCTTTATTGGGAAGTATAACCAATGGTGAGACCCATTCACTATCTGAGATTGGCTATATGAACCCTACATCTAACAACTTTTGTAACTCCAGCTTAACTATGTCTTTTAATGCTGGTTTCATCCTTCTTTGTGCTTGCCTGATAGGAACAACACCTTCCTTGATATATATGTAATGCTTGCAAATGTATGGGTGGATACCCTTCATGTCAGTGTTTGTCCATGCAAAATCTTTGTTGTTGTATGACAATACCTTCATTAATTGATGTTCTTGTCCTGGCTCGAAATTGGAGTTAATATTAACTGTCTTTTGAGGCATGATCTCAATTGTTTTAATCTGTATTGAATCTTGTTCAAGTGTGAGCACTTCTTCCCACATTCTGTTGGAATTATGGGTTTTTTGTAATTATTGCTGACCCATGCCAAACAAATATTCAAAAATATCATGATTAGAAGATGCATTTTGAATAAATCTATCTAAATGACTGTCTTCATCGATGGATTTTAATGATAGGGAAGCTTCAATGGTAAGAACAGGTTGTATGTTTTGGTATGTTATATCATTATAATCATCTATCTAGTTCTTATATTCTAGTTCTGTAGACTTTCTTACTAGAGGATAAATCATGATTTTATTTCTAGCTTTCCCACTGGTGATTGTCATGTTTCCAGATCTGCAACCTATATAGGCATTTGCTGTTGCAAGCCAAGGCCTTCCTAGTATTATTGGGTACCCATTGAGTTTACCTTTCACTTCTATAACTATGAAGTCAACTAGGTACTCCCAAGATTCTATGTTGATAATGATGTCTTTGAGCATTCCTTCAGGTTTTACAGTTGATGTGTGAGCTAACTGTAGTATGGTAGTTGTTGGTATGATCATCGATTGGAGTCCTAGGTCTATCATTGTGTCCTTTGTCATCACATTGATTGCAGCCCCTAAATCAATTAGGCTATTGGAAATATGTCTGTTGTTGATGGTTACATTGACTAATGGACTGCCTAGATCAAGGTATTTGGGGTTGACAATTACACCCAACATTAAATCTGCTAATTTCCCTAGTGCGTTTATACTTGTTGGGTCACGTCTTTTCTTCCAGGTCTTTTAAAGCAATTTTCTTTAATAAACTTATTATAGATTGGCACATCTCTTATGGCTTGCAAAATGGGTATTTGTATCTTCAAATGCTTCAATTCGTTGAGGATAGTGTTGTCCTCCTTCTCTTTATTGTTTTGAATGAATTTTTCAGGGAATGTAGGGTTTCTATTTGGTATGTGTGGACGGATTTCTTCTTCCTGAGGGTTTGTCTCAGTTGACTGCTGAATTTCAGGTTGTGTTGTTTGTTCGTGATCTACATCTCCTTGATTATTCTGCATTTGCGTGTTTTGCAATGTTTTCCCAGACCTGAGATTGATTTCATTTATTTCTGGGGTATCCACTACATAAGTAGGGAACTACATGATTTCAGTGTTATAGGTTTGTTGTTGTCGTGCTCTATTGTTGTTTGGGTTTGGAACTGGCTGGGCAGGAATTTGGGGAGGTCTGGGAGGTGGTTGGTTCTGTGGGGGTGACATGATGAGTGGCTGCTGGAATGGAGCCCTCCAGTTTGCTGAATAAGGATATGGGTTTCCATAATTCATTGATGGTTGAGAAAAAGGTGGGGGGTATGGAGAATAAGACTATGTGTAATCAGACTATTGGTATGGTGCTTGGATTTGCTACCATTGATTTGGAGTTGGCTGAGATGGCCATGGGGCTATTGCTGAGGGGTTCCAACTTTTTTGATTACTTCCCTGATTAAAGTAGGCTTAGTTGTTGGGTTGGAAGGGACTAACAAAGTTATTTCTTCTTTGATTAACAAAACAGAGTTGCTCTATTGTACCTTCAGTTGCGGGATCTTGAATGGCAGCCTTGCATGATGGAAACATAGGGCATTTATCAGTGGAGTGATGGTCAGTGCAGAGGCCACATATTTCTATGGTGTTCAATGTGCACTATCCCTTTTCATGTTTCTTTCTGCAGTGTGGGAAAAATACTGCCAGTGCTTGGTTTATATCATCCCGTTTCTTCTTTATTTGGAGTGCATCAAGTTGCATTGCTAGGGATTGAAGGATATCATTTTTCTTATCATCGAAAAGGTTTCCTGAATCAGAATTTGTGAGGTTTGGTCCTGAAGATGCTGATCCCCTAGTAAATGGATGTGAATCCCTTGTCCCACTTTTACCTTTTCTAGATCTAGAATAGTTCTTGAAGATTTGTAGGATTTGGTCATAAGTTTTATGGAATATATCCCCATCTCCTAGAAGGTTCAAGACTTCTAGATTTTCTTCTTTGATTCCTCTAAGAATGACAAGTTTCAGTGATTCTTGATCTAAGGTGCAGTGACTAGCTCATTTGTAACTGAGTTGAAAGCATTGTGCATAGTCTTCTAGGGATTCTCTTTCTCCTTTCCACATTCTAAAGATTTCATCTCTTGTATATTTTTCCTTATAGTAGTCCCTGTATTTTTCTATGAAGTATCGTTTCATTTGGTCCCAGGTGAAAATGTTGTTTCCTTCTAGGCTCATAAACCATCTAAGTGGTATATCTTTCAATGTGGAAGGAAAGAGCCTCATTTTTTGTGCATCAGCGGTGTAACCAAATGACCTACAAACTACCTCAAATTCAAATAAGAATGTGTCAGGATCTTTTGAGGTTAAGCCATGGAAGTTTGGTAGGTTATTAGGGTTAATATTCTTCATCCTGGCATCCCCAAGAGGTACACTAATGGGAAAAGTGAACATCTCTCTAGGTTCTTCTTCTTCTTCTTCCATAGTAGTGTTTGATCTAGAGCTAGAAAAAAAGTTATCTCGATTTGGATCGTAGCTAGAATCACCTTCGTCTTCAGAGTTAAAGAATTCAAATCGAGAATGATCAGAACTGTTGTTACTCATAGGGAGGTTAGGCAGAAAGCGTCCAAATCTATCTCTCAGTCGTCGAGGCATTCATGGTAAAAATTTTAGTTTTTTTTTTAGATGTCCTCTATAGATTAAGCACCTCACCGACAATGACACCCAAAAGTGGTGGACTCCAGGAGTGGGTACCTAATTAGGGTAGATAAATCGGGAGTGTACTTTAATTATCAACCAGGGAGCGTACAAACTTAAGAGGTGCTAAGCACTGTATGTGCACTATAGAATGATCTATGTCATTTAGGTTGTTGAATGTATCCTAAAGGTTTCTTTGAAGGAAATGGAAATAGAAGTGTTGCTCTAAAACTAAGAAGCTAAAAATATGAAAGGATGCAAATCTGTAACCTAATTCTACTGAAGACTTAATTAGAATTTGAATGCTGAAAACTGGAAATTTAGTCTAGGAATGAAATGCCGAAAGCTTGACAAATCTAATCTAGAAGTTAAATACTGAAAGCATGAAATATAACCTAGAAATTAAATACTGAAAGCTAGAAATCAAATCTAGAAATTAAATACTGAAAGCTGGAAATCTAATCTAGAAATTAAATACTGAAAATCAATCAAATTTTATCTACTCAAATCAAGTATTAAAAGTGATGATTATTACTCTATTCAAATCAAAAAGCTGAAACAATTAACTTCTATGTGATCGAGCTCAGAAAGGGAAATATGCATGAAATTGCAAATCTGAATCATTGTCTAGAATTAATATAAAACACTGGAAAACAGATGTAAAATATGCCTGCGCGGAATGCATGTGTAGGAATACTGACAATGTGTTGCAGAACTACGAAATCAGTATTGTTGAACTATAGAGAAAATCGTGGGATCTAAAATCAAAATTTGCTATGTAAATAACTATCAAAGCATTTTCACACATCACAATGATTAATCCAATTACCAAAACGCATGAAAAATACCTGAAGTAAAACGAGGCTCCTGATATACGTGTTGAGGGGGCCCTCCCCAACCCTTATTTCAGGAGTGAAGAAAAACTTATAAAGTTAGCGATTCGAAATAACACCAGTCTTCCATTATCAAAATCGTAACTTTATGTCTTAGGAAAAGCTTAAACAAAATTGTCTCGAATATAAAAAGTGTGTTGAATATTGTTTTTCAAAAATAATAACAAGCCCCTCTACTATTCGAAGGTCCATATTTATATCTAATCCTTAACCTAACTTCACTTTGTAAATGTCAATCCTACTAAACATGAGTCTTCTATAAATCAGGAAAAAGGGAGCGCTAATCCACTTGTGATCTTTCAGTCTTTGAGTTGGATTTGCTTCTTGTCTTCTAGATCACTTGTGTCTACTCATACATGTCTATTTCCATATAATTAGCACATAAAAACGCCTATAAGCATAAAATAATAATATCTAAACTACTTTATTAAATAATCAAAACAAATGCATTATTCCCCACAAATAGGTGTATTTTCCTTATCCATTCTTGTACTTGTGTGGCATACAAAGGCTATAGAGTACCTAATTTGGGGCTCATCACATAGCCCCCACAAATATACAAATAAAGGCGGATTTTGAAAAGTGTTTAACCTTGAGATAGAAAACCAATCTTCGAAGAACTAGCATAGTGATTTTTGGGTCCAAGATCTTGGACATTTTAACTTATCAAACACTTCATGCCATACTGATGTTGCATATGTGAAAAAGACAAATAAATTCTAATTTTTTTGTTCTTGGCATTTGCATATAGAGCATTAATTTGGACCCTAACATTGATTTGGACCCTAGCATAAACACTTTTGACCATTATCCCAAGTCAAAATTTCATTTGATAATGTCGACCAGTTGGAAAAATGAATTGTTAAAGGGAACTCTAGTTTCCATAGTTCCTTCCACCACCATTTGGAATCCTCTAGCATGAAAGGATGAACTAGCACCTTATAAACTTGATAAGCATTTGAAACCCCCAAATATTTATTCCATGTCCATTTAATCTTGTCATATACATCTAAAATATAAATGGAATCATGAGAAAACAGTCGAATGTAATGATACCATTCCATAACTAAAACCCATTGAATATTTAATTCCTCCATTGTTAACCAAATTCAAATCCAACCTGCATTCTTGTCCTGGGATCCAACATCTACCAAGATAAAAAGCCTCTTGCATTGAGATCATATATAAGATATGGCAAGACTTTGAAAATACCAAAGGATCCCATCAAAGGATCCCCACCTAACCAAACAAAATCACCTCTTCCAACCTATCAAGCCATCCATCGACTCAATATGGGGAAATTTCATCTCCCCATTCATAAATTGAACTAAAGGAGGGGATCTCAACTTGGATGTTCACAAAGTTCTGGAACATGTTGTGATATTTTTGGATTTCACTACATGTGGTTAATTAGATATTCTAGGGACCCTTCATGGGTTTCTCCTCAACAACATGTTAACCTCATCTCATTCCAATATAAATACAAAAACTATCATAAATTGTTGAACAACATTATAAATTTTAATGAAAATGAAATTTGCAACAATTAAGACTAACCTAGATCTTGTGCTACCATAGACCTTGTCCTATGTCGCATTTCTCATTATATCTTCAACCATATCACCAATATATGTGTCCAATGATTGACCACCCTACCTGCTCCTGCTCCCTATGGTTACTCTTCTTCCCCAAGGACCCACTAGTTGCAATGGGGTTGTATGGAAGAAGCATAATATCAACACAATTGGAAGTGGAGCATCCTGCCTTCAAGATTACCAACCTTAACCGCTTCCAAGGTCCAAAATATCCAACAAACATTGTAATATTAAAGATCCAATACCCAATAAGATGATCCTCACTCATCTCATCCCTTTCTTTTATGGATTTTTTTAGGTTTCTATTGCATGGTCAAGCATGTGTGCACTTGAGTCTTCTTTTCCTACATGTGTGTGCACACTTGAGTCTTAATATTCATTTATTTTATTTTATTCTCCTTAATTAAAGAGTGTATTTTAGTTTATATTCTCTTTAACTAATTGGGTTCCTTTGTTATGCACATGTTCTTATTTTAAATTGATTTATTATTTATTCTTGGAAAATACGCAATTTATTAATTTCATTATTTATTTATTGGTATGCACATGTTTTTATTAATTTCATTATTTAGTTATTGGCATGAACATGTTTTTATTAATTTATTATTTGTTATTTTATTTTTCTCATTTATATTTGATAAGTTACAGCTTTTAATGTAATTTTACCAAGGTTCTATCAAGGGTTCCATGGTCATACACATGCCCTTCAAATAGAACTTACCAAGGTTCTATCAATGATGCCATGGTCGAACACATGCGTTTCAAATAAAATTCACCAAGCTTTTATGAAGGGTGCCATGGTTGTACACATTCCCTTAAAATAGAATTCACCAAGGTTCTATCAAGGATGCCATGTTCGTACATATTCCCTTCAAATAGAATTTATCAAGATTGTATCAAGGGTGCCATGATCATACACATGACTTTAAAATAGACATTTTCTGCAGCACGGACGTGATCCGACAATTTACACCACATTAACACATTTCGCATGTATCTTATTAAGAGACTAATGGTCATTGAGGAATAAGTTCAACACCTTATTGCATTTTCCTTATTCAAAAACTCGTGAGCGACCGAATCTGCGGCCTACCCTCATGACTACATGTGTCTTGTAGGAAAAAATATCATTCACTTTTCAAGTTGTCACATGGAAACATGTTCTCTTTATGGCATGCATTCCCCCATAGGACCCCGTTACCTATGTGTGGACTGATTGGAAATCATGATCCTGTGCCCACACACATGTAATCCACATGCATCAAATAGATCTTGTAGAATAAACAAATATCAATTTATCACATTGTATCATCCGATACCATATCTAGTCTCAATACGGATCCCATGCGACATTGATGTCATCTTGCATTAATTCGCACCTATTCTCTCTTGTCACACTTCCAAGAAATTGACAAAGAAATTTATTTCTAACCGAAGTAAACTTAATTACAATCTTCATGAAACATAAAGGTTTTTAAGTTTTAGCATCAAGACACACAATATCCATCCAGATCATTTGAGATCAAATTCCCTCAATTAATAACATAGCATAATCAAATTTCTAAGCAAATATCATAGTTCCAAATATTTAAGCATAATCAAAGTGTCTAAGAGAATGGGGCACTACATACAACCTTAGTTTGGAAAACTTCATCCCGAAGTTGATATCGAGATTCTCTACATGAATCACACAATGCTAGTTTATAAATCACACAAGGACATTATCCATCATATCTTTGCAAATTAGGGCATTAGATACTCCCCCTCTTCACAAAAATTCATCCAATAGTTGATGTAAGGCATTAATCATTTATCGTACATTGTCATATATTTGATGCAATACTATCAACCTCACTACTAAAAACACTTTCTATTGACATGCCTTTACACTAGATCAAATTACTAAAACACATGTACACTTTATTAGAATCAAACAACTAAAAAAAACCTATGCAACTCCCTTTCATGTGTATTCTGTGGTGTAAATCCAACCTACAATCCAAAATTGGAAATTTTACTCAGAAGAATGTGATACGAGCTAGACTTTGTCATAATACATATTAAATAGTAGAACATTCTAAGTCACAAACCACTCTTGTAAAGTATTATGATATATACCACCTAGAGTTGAATGCAATGTTACAATGTAACACCTTTGCTATAAATTCCTTGAAATGTACCCACTTGTTGGGAAATTTATAAGTTTACATTTATAAATGATAACGATAACTATGAATTACCTTCCTAAACAATTATCATTCTCCTTTCCTAAACTAGAATATAATTTTCACTTGTATTACTATAACAAATTTCCATGTATATTACTATTATTACCTTAGAACTATAGCCTATAATTATAAAAAATACGATAATTAAAATATAACTACCATTACTCTTTTTAAAATATAAAATAATAGAATTACTTTTATGTTCCAAACTATTCATGCAATAATTTAATAAAAATGATATAATTACTTTTATGTTCCAATAAATTGATGGAAATACTAATATGTGGCCAAACATTTAATGCAAAACCGGTTACATATATCATTTTAAAAATATATAATAGGATTACTTTTTATGACAAAAGGCAATTACGGATTCATATATTTATCTCTATATTTTGGTAATTGCAAAATAATTGAATGACTCTGTATAACAAAAATATTTATGCACACATGTTACCCATATTCACGCTATGTGTCAACCAATACATATTGCACGTATTAACACTAATAAAATGTCGTTGTATAACCATGCCCAAATATATATAATACCACATGACGACCATAATATTACTTCTAATTCCATTCAATATAAATTGCATTCCTCAACTCGCCTTATGCCTTAATACTTGCATTAGCATCACATGAAGCCATAATGCTTCCTTAGATGCTTATGTGCAGCCTTTCTAGTGGACATCAATGCTAGCAATGGTAGAAAAAATTACTAACCAATCTTTCTTATTCGTTAGCCTACAACTTCACCATGCAACTACAACTTCACCATGCAACGATTTCCACCTACCTAAACAACATTCCAATAACACTCATGGTAAAGATTTAAATTTCATTCCATGCTATCGATAAAGATTATTTTCATGCTATTGAATGTTGCTTCCCATAATAGAACTTATTAAACACTCTTATTAAATTGACAAAATCTAGTTTAGTATAATTGTTAGCTTACATTAACCTAAGCTTTTTAAATCAATCTATTCTATAGTTTTAATGACTCTAACAACTTGGTGATTCTCGACATCCCATTTCACAATAATTCATATTGACCTTATTTTAGCAATGTCCACATCACCTTCATTGTAATGTCATTCATATATATAATATTTTTCCATGATATGGATAATAACCTATGGACTATCGTGGAAGCTTTGAAGTCACTCTTATATTTCTCTTGGCTATCCAATAAGTCCTGAGTGGGTTTTTTTTAAGAGATCTTTGACAATGTTTCTTTTAATCTCTTCACATGAATTACAAGCATAATCATAAATGTAGAGTTGTATCCCAAAAGCACATGTAACACATTTTATCTTTACTGAAATGCATTGAAAGTAAAGGGATTAATTTGAAATATGTGAAAAGAACAAATAATAGCCATTGATGATGACATGAAATAGTATATGCATGAGAACGTATGATATACAAATAAATTTAAACCATGAGTAACTAACAATGACATCTTAGCTTATTGTATCAATATTTTATAGGTGTTTATAACTACTTCTAGCGCATGCTTATGTAACAACTAGATCTACATTGCATAATAATCTTTCTATTTCAATATTTCATTGCTAAATACCAAAAATTATTTGTTCTATCCTTAAATTTAAATAGTTTCATCTAAATAAAATTTAACCGTGTTAAAGAGATGTGCCAACTCTTCTTAACATAAAGAAAGAATAAACAAATATGATAGATTCATTTTGATGCGACTTTTAATTATCATGTGGAGAACTTTGGCCTTGACCAATCACTGCCATTAAGTGATAGTTTACTTGTGAACTAGTAAAATATGGAGGATCAAGAGAGGAAGGTATGGATAGTGGATATCATGTTGAAATATTTTGGAGACAACTGATTCCCAAGAAAAAATTGGCCAGTAGATAGATTGATTGATCAATGTACAACAGATTTCAATTTAGTAATAATTAGTATCATTTCTTCATATATATATATATGATCAACAAAAAAACAATACATAAGATTAATACATACATGGGAAATGATACCATTTGGACAATATGAAGTCAAAATGGGAAAAATATTCCTTGCCAATAGATGACAAGCTTAATAGATGTTTACTTGATCCAAGAGGATCCCCACAACTAATTAAAATGGATGGTATCAAATACTAATGAAAAGGTCTCCATGTCAAAGAGGTCTTCAAGAAATTTCCAACACAATTTGAACATAGTCGAAAGGATGTCGTATGAGTAATTTATGGCCTACTAAAGTTTTGGCCAAATAGGTAAAAAAAAATTGCATAGGTGGTAGTGGAAACATGATAGGCTTAAAGCTGGAAATACAGATGTCAACGTGGCATGACATGCGGTAGTATGAAATATGACATGGTAGAAAAACAATTTGACATGTGGCGGTATGGTAGATGATGTGGTATGATAGGTGGAAATATGGATGTTGATGTGGCATGATTGGTGTAAATATGACAATATGACTTGGAATGATAGGTGGCAGGGTGCTAACGTGGTAGGTTAACTGGGCCAATCAGATGCTACCACATGGAAGCCCCAAAAGTACCAGGTTCAGTTGGGTCAAACCTGTGACCTACCGGATAGAGTTCTATTGATGAATAAGTTTGTAAGTGTAGACACAAACTGACCTCCCTAGTTTAGATAGATTAAACTAGAACAAAAGAAACATAAACACAAATATTTCCCTAAGTTCCCAAAATGTAAATGTAATTGGACAGGAGGCTAACCTTTAATATGAAGTTTTTCCTCATTTTAGTCTTCTATCTTCCACTGCAATGCGTTCTTAGTATAACACCTGCTAAAGATGAGAGAATAAAAGATACAAGTGCAATTACATAGAACTTATGCATACATCCAAGGAAGAGTGCAACAAAAACCATGAACAAGTTATTGTGGGAAAGAAAATGTATTTGTTGTATTAATAAATAATAAAGAGAGAGATATATACAAATAATAGCCTTGGCGTTGTAGAATTCCTCCCAAAGGTTCCTTTCCCTCAACTTGATTTCCTTGCTCCAAAAGAATGACTATCAATGAATGGCCACAACACTATGGAACTATCATAATATCTCCAACATTTGGCTATCAAATTAAAGATTCCACATGCCTACTCCATGGCGTTGGGCTTGCATTTATAAACTCAAATGGATAGTTGGGATATGAGAGGATAAGGGGAGAAGTATAGGAAAGGATCCCAAAGGGTCAGGAATTCGACTAATATCCACCCAAATAGGTAGAGATGACTGTCCACGAGGGCTTAGTTCTAAAAGCTCTTCAAAACTTCTCTTTTTCCTTTTGTAAAAATAGTGTCACACCTTATCTAAGAGAAACATGAGACAGTGTCACAAGCTGTGGTGATGAAACCTGTGACATCACGGATTGTCACATGTTGTCAGAAAGAAAGATGCGAAAACCTCTCAAACTAGGATTTTTTAAGGGAAATCTCCTCATGAGTTTCATCTTCCAAGTGGGCTCCTACATGTTATTCACGGATTATGGAAAAGTAAAAGTCACATTATCCACAATCACGAGGATGACGAAAATTACATGTAACAAGTTCCAATGTTAAACCAGTACACTATGCATATGTTTTATTATATATATATGAAGTCCACTATTTAAATTTTAATGTACCAAACGTTGAAAGAAGAGGCCAATGAGCGGTTAGAACCATCAACCTATTCCTTGCAAATGGATTTCCTTAGCCGATATGCCACTAGATTTGTTTATGGGGTAAACAACAAACACTAATTTAAAGTGTTGTTTATCAATGTTCCTATGAAAAGGTCGTCGAGCGATTTGAACCCGCAACCTCAAGCTTTGGAGAGGAGAGTTCTAACCTATGTGCCACTGGATTTTACTTGGTGGAAGGATTTTGAATCACCTATTTGAAGTTCAAACTGATATTATATCCTAGAAATTGCTTCAAATGGTGGATCAGACCCATGACCTCTCTTATATAAGTCCAATGCCTTACTAATACACCATGGACATGTGTCTTGCAAGATGCGTATATGTAGAGATAGCTATGGAAGAAACCAGAACTATATATTGAATAAAATGTGCATTTGTCATCCATTTTGCAAGTAGGGAGAGAAGGGAAGTTTGTTCCCTACAATGCTATAGAATTCCTAGAGGACTATAAGACAAATTTCATTGTAGGATGGAGATCAAATTGGATGTAATAAGCATTTGATGAACCCTTATGCCTGAGTGTATGAACCCTTATCCGATACCAAATGTATGGACCCTCTATGGATTGTGCCTCTATAGCATATCAACCCCTACTCACTCAAATATAAAACAAAAAAAAATTCATAATTGTTGAACAACATTATAACTTTTAATGAAAATGAAATTTGCAACAATTAAGACTAACTCTCATCCTTGGCTACTCTATCACTCATCCTATTTTGCACATCTGATCGTATATCCAACCGGATTACCAATAAATGTGTCCACTAGTTCACCACCCTACCTTCTCTCTATGTGCATTCTTCTTCCCCAGGGACCCCCAAGTTGGAATGGGGCTATATAGAAGAAGAACAATATCAACATGATTGGAAGTGTAGCTTTCCACTTTCAGGGATCCCAACCTTAACCACTTCTAAGGACCAAAATCTCATACAGTCACTGTAATATTAAAGATCGAAGACCCAAAAATATGATCTTCACTCATCCCTTACCTTTATTTTATAGAGTTTTTAAGGTTTATGTTGCATGTTCATGTGTGTGTGCACTTGAGTCTTCGTTTCATAGGTGTGTGTGTGTGCACTTGAGTCTTAATATTCCTTTAATTGATTTTCTTATTTTATTCTACTTAATTAAAGGGTGTGTTTAATTTTATCTTCTATTTAACTAATTGGTTTCCTTTGTTATGCACATGTTCTTATTTTAAATTGATTTATTATTTATTCTTCGTATGAACATAATTTATTAATTTCATTGTTTATTTTTGTCCTATACATGTTTTTATTAATTTCATTATTTATTTATTGGCATGTACATGTTTTTCTCAATGTATTATTTGTTCATTTTATTTTTCTCATCTATATTTTATAAGTTATAAAGATTTTAATGTAATTTTACCAAGGTTCTATGAACAGGCCATGTTCGTACACATGCCCTTCAAATATAATTCACCAAGTTTCTATCAAGGGTGTCATGGTTGTACAGATTCCATTCAAATAGAATTCACCAAGGTTCCATCAAGGTTTCCATGGTAGTACATATGCACTTCAAATACAATTTAACAAGGTTGTATCAAGGGTTTCATGATTATACACACGCCCTTCAAATATACTTTTTCTGTAGTGGGGACTTGATACAAAGATTGAGACCACATTAACTCAATTCGCCTATATCATGTTGAGAGACTAATGGTCACTGAGGAATAATGTCAACACCTTATTGCATGTCCCTCGACAGTCAAAACCTCGTGAGTGATGAAAATCACGTCCTGCCCTCATAGAAACATGCATCTCATGGGCCAAAGTCTCACTCAGTTTTCAACTGGTTGTATGGAAACATGAGCTCTTTATGGTATGCATTCCACCATACAACCCTAATACACATGTGTGGAACGATTGGAAACCACAATCCTATTCTAGCACACATGAAATCCATGTGCATCAAATATCTCATGCAAAATAATCAAATATCAATTCGTCACATTGTATCACTTGATACCATATATGTGCTCAATATGGTGCCCATGCAACATTAATGTTGTCTTGCATTACTTCGCATGTGTTCTCTCTTGTCACACTTGGAAGAACTTGTTGAAGCATCTCACATAGACACACACACACACACATATTTACAAGGGTTAGTCATCATACATAAATCCATTATGGTCATTTATTTATAACTTAAGAAAACTTATTTGTGGTCTTCATGCACCATAAAGGTTTTATGTTTTTTTTAAGACGCACAATATCCATCCGGGTCATTTGGGATCAAATGAGCTCAATTAATAATATCACATTATCAAATGTCAAAGAAAATATCATAGTTCCAAATATCTAAGCATAATCCGTTAGGAACCCATGTCTTTACTTTGTTAGTATGTTGTTATTGGATGCATATGCTTTGTAAGTCGTCCCGTAGTATTTGTTGATCAGTAGTTTGTGTTATTGTTGTTGGTGCATATGCTTTGTAAGTCGTCCGTAGTATTGTTGATCCATAGTTTGTAGCGGCCCATGGTTTTGACCCATAGTATTGGCGCCTAGACTTAGTATATAAGTGTGTGTTGAGACCTATGAAGGCACCATGAAGTTATTTGTATTGAGCTTGCTCATAGGAGGTTGCCCCCTCGAAGTGGCCTGTGATCAATATAAAAGTGATTCTGAGTTCTGTCATTTCTGCTATTTGCATATTCGTATTAATTAATTGTTGCAGGTGCATCACATCTGGTATCAGAGCACTTTCTTGGGCTCGTTGGGTGAAATTTCTGCCAATTTTTTTTCGCATCTGTTGTAGGTTCGGATTTGGGAATAATCCCTATCTGCTTAACTGTGGGAAGTACTTGGGAATAAGCCCTCAAACTCATTGTGAGGAGTACCACAGGAACCCTGAAGTAGCTGGCCCATTGAGAGGACCTGCCAACGAAAAGGGCAACGACCCCTGCCTGATTGACTAGTTCCCACCCGTGAGGTAAACCAAGAGGTGTCGTTTATGGCAAAGGGGTTATCAGTTTTACCTGAGCCGTGGAGTGAGGGGTACAACCCCAATACGCAAGCCGTCAGACAGCATTGGTGGCCGAGTGAAACCCCTGAACTGTTAGGAAGCCGCACATACCTGGGGTCCATATCTACTTTCAACTGAGCTATTGTCAATCACTATTGCATTTGGATCTTGTCGATCACATACCTTCCGAGCCGTAGCTGCTCTAGTCTGGGAAAAAAAAAAAAAGAGTATAAAATTTAGTTTTTTGTCCATATCTCCCTTGTTTTCACTCTGTTTCCCTTGAAATTTTTGGGGAACCCCTGTCAACCCATTCTGCATATTTCATTCCTGAGGACCCTATCCCCAATTCCCCTTCCCAAAGCCCGAAAGCCCACATTTGTCTATTTTTAGGGTTTTCCATAACTTCCTCAAATTTCACCCAATCACCTTCAAATTTTACCACAAAGTTCCTTTCTGAATTCTGCTTCTTTGTCCCCCTCTGCCAAATTTTCCCATTCTTTCACCCCGCTTCTGAAATCCTCATTTTTGGCTTCCCTGTCTAGTCGATAGTGTCCAACACCTAGTCAAACCCCAATTACCCTTTAGATTTTTTCCCAAGTCCAGATTTTCCCTTACTGAAGCAGTTTCTATTTTTGTTTTCCTACCCAGTCAAAAAAAAAACAAAAAAACTCTTGGTTATGGTTGTCACCCGTGCAAGAGCAAAAACCATGGAAGAAGCACTTGTAGCCATCCAAGCCAAACTCCAAGATCTGGATGAAAAATTTCTCGGCCTCCATCTTGAACATTCAGCTATGAACAACAAATGACAGTCCGAGTCTTCATCAGACAATGGGTTCTCTTCTTCCAATAATTTCTGTGGTCCGAAGCTTGATTTTCCTCACTTCAATGGTACTGATCCAACTGGATGGATCTATCTTGCAGAACAGTATTTCAGTCTGCATAATACTTTTGATGTCAACAAAGTTTCGCTGGCATAATTTCACTTGGAACAGGAAGCTCTTCAATGGTACTGTTGGTACATCAAGGCTCATCCAAAGCCCAAATGGTCAGACTTTCGCCAGCTCCTTTTGCAACGATTTGGTCCTAGTGCTTTTGATGACTTCACCAGAGCCCTCACTAAACTTCACCGAATTGGCATTGTGAGAGAGTATCAAACCGAATTTGAGAACCTATCCAACCACACCGAAAGATTGTCTGATGACTTTTACCGGAGTTGTTTTATAAGTGGTCTAAAGGATGCCATCCGCTCTGAGGTCAAAATGTTCTGTCCCACCACAATGATGGAAGCCCTAGGGTTGGCTAACTTGGAAGAAGACAAGATTGCATCCCAACAACGCTCCAAGCCCACTTTTGTTCCCTTCTGAAATATGGGTTCTCATCGACCACCTATACTGCAGGCTCCTTGACCGACTCCTATCAAGCGTTTATCTGAAACAGAGATGTAAGCACGCAGAGAAAAGGGGCTTTGCTATAATTGTGATGAGAAATTCACTCGGGGACATAGATGTGTTCAGCAAAATCTCTATCTCTTGGATGTGGAGTCTCCGCCTGCCTCTGAAATTGGTGACGAAGATCCAGAAACACTGGATGGTCCGGTCGACATTCAGGAACCGCCTATTGACCCTCTGTCTCAGGATGACCAGCCAGAGATATCTTTCCATGCTTTAGCTGGAATCACCACCCCCCAAACAATGCGGGTCAGGGGTTACTTCAAGAAGCTTCCTCTTACAATACTCATTGATTCTGGTAGCACTCATAATTTCATTGACCCTCTGATCGCCAAACAAGCTGATTGTTTTATCCATCCTTGCTCCAACTTTGAATTCATGGTTGCCAATGGGGGCACCTTACCTTGCAAAGGGAAGTGTCGAAATGTGCATATCTCTCTGGGAGATTATACCTTGCACTCTGACATGTTTGTCTTTCCCTTAGGCGGATGTGATGTGGTTTTGGGTGCTCAATGGCTACGCACACTTGGCCCTATCTTATGGGATTTTGTTGAACTTTGGATGCAGTTTTCCCTCAATGGAAAAAAACACACATTGACAGGATTACAACTCGGTTCTCTCAGCATCATTAGTTCACATCGCATGGAAAAACTCCTCAAGAATAATTCACATGGTGTCATTGCTCAGATCCATTCCATTCAGATGCAACCATCAGCGGTCTCCACTACTCCTTTGGATCTACAACAAATTCTGGATAGATATACAAGTGTCTTTGCTGAACCAGTGGGATTGCCACCTTCCAGGCTAGAAGACCATTGTATTCAGCTTCTTCCTGGCAGATTTCCTCCCAACATTAGGCCCTATCGCTACCCATTTCACCAAAAAACGGAGATTGAAATGCTCGTTCGGGACTTATTGAAGCAAGGTATTATTCGCCCAAGCACTAGTTCCTTTTCTTCTCCAATTATTCTTGTCCGCAAAAAAGATGGGTCATGGCGCCTCTGCATTGACTTCCGAGCACTTAATCACCTCACCATCAAGGATAAGTTTCCAATTCTTATTGTTGATGAGCTTCATGGGGCTCAGTTTTTCTCCAAGTTGGATCTTCGTTCTGGGTATCATCAAATTCGGGTTCATGAGGATGATATCCCTAAAACAGCTTTCCACACACATGTTGGCCATTATGATTTTTTGGTCATGCCCTTTGGCCTCACTAATTCTCCTTCCACATTTCTGGCCTTAATGAATAAAATATTTCGAACCTACTTGCGGAAATTCATTCTAGTATTCTTTGATGATATCCTCATCTACAGTAAAACATGGGATGAACATCTCTAGCATCTGGATCTTGTCATGCAACTTTTCTCTGACCATCATCTCCATGCCAAGCAGTCTAAATTTGTTTTTGGACAGAAGGAAGTTGAGTATCTCGGGCACATTATCTCAGCACAAGGGGTTCGCGTGGATCCTGCCAAAATCGATGCCATGAACAATTGGTCGCATCCTCAGACACTCAAGAGCCTTCGTGGTTTTTTGGGGTTGACTGGCTACTACCGCAAGTTTGTCAAGGATTATGGGAAGATTGTAGCTCCATTAACTGCTCTATTGAAAAAGGATGCTTTTACATGGACACCTACTTCTCAGTGTGCATTTGAAAAACTTAAACAAGCTATGTGTACTACACCTGTGCTAGCCATGCCCGATTTTTCCAAGCCCTTCACTATTGAGAGTGATGATTGCGGCAATGGACTTGGTGCTGTTCTCCTTCAAGATGAACACCCCATTGCGTTCACCAGCAAAGCCCTTTCAGGTAAGAATTTAGCTGCCTCTACTTATGAGAAGGAAATGATGGCTATTTTGCATGCAGTACAGAAGTGGCGCCCATACCTATTAGGGAATCATTTCTGCATCAAGACTGATCACCAGAGTCTGAAATATTTCTTGGACCAGCGTGTCTCCTCCCTGGCGCAACATAAATGGGTTAGCAAACTCATGGGTTATGACTATGAGATCACTTACAAGATGGGTAAAGACAATATTGTGGCAGATGCTCTTTCTCGCACATTTGATGCCCAAGGTTCTCTTTCAGCTATTTGTATGCATGTTCCAAATTGGTTGCAATCTGTTCAACAGGGTTATGTCAATGACTCTTCCTTATCTCAAATCATCCAACGCTTGACCAACAACCCTTCTGCTGTACCACATTACTCTTGGGATGGTGCTTCTCTGCGATACAAGGGTCGTCTGGTGCTTCCCCAGAGCACAGATCTTCAACAGGTTGTCTTCTATGAACTCCATGCTTCTCCATCGGCAGGGCACTCCGGGGTCCTCAAAACATATGAACGAGCATGGCGTAACTTCTTTTGGCAAGGCATGAAAAGGACAATTCAACAGATGGTTGCCGAATGTGATACTTGCCAGCGCAATAAGGGTGAAACAACACTCCTTCCAGGATTGCTTGAACCCTTGCCCATACCTACATGGATTTGGACAGATATTTCTATGAATTTCATTGAAGGGCTCCCTAAATCTGGCGGGAAGGCAGTGATTCTCGTTGTGGTTGATCGCCTCTCCAAATATAGCCATTTTTGTGCTCTTAGCCATCCCTATACAGCCTCCTCCATCTCTCAAATTTTCCTGGACCAGATCTTTCGTCTTCATGGCATCCCTTCTTCCATTGTCTCGGATCGTGATGCGACTTTCACCAGTCATTTTTGGACAGAACTATTTCTCCACACTGGCACCAAACTGAAGATGAGTTCAGGGTATCACCCACAAACAGATGGTCAGACTGAAATTATCAATAAATGCTTGGAAACTTATCTTCGTTGCTTCACCTCGGAACAACAACATCAGTGGGCAAAGTGGCTCCCTCTCGCTGAATGGTGGTACAATACCTCTTACCACACTACCTCTAAAATGACCCCATATGAAGCAGTCTATGGTCAGGCACCTCCAGCTCTTCTTCCATACACCCCCACCAGTTCACCAGTTCAAGAAGTTGACACGGTCCTTCGAAACCGCGATCAGATTCTTCGCATTTTGCGGGACAATCTTCACATGGCAAGAAATTGCATGAAGAAACAAGCTGATCAGCACCGTTCTGAGTGCACTTTTCAAGTCGGCGATATGGTTTTTCTTTGTCTCCATCCGTACAAACAATCCTCCTTGAAACTCAAAGGGCGTCATAAGCTCGCTCCAAATTTCTATGGGCCATATCGGATTCTTCAGAAGATTGGGTCCGTTGCTTATAAATTGGAACTTCCTCCTTCTTCCCGCATTCATCCAGTCTTTGTCTCTTGTCTAAAGAATGTTCTTGGCACCAACATCAGTGGACAAACGACTTTACCCGAACTGGATAATGAAGGATCCATCCTTTTGGAGCCAGAGGCCATCCTCAATCGGTGCACGCGTCAGCTTCGCTCTCGCTCTATCACAGAGGTCTTAATTCTGTGGCACGGCATGCAACCAGAGGATGCTACATGGGAACCACTCCTTCAGATTCAACAACAATTTCCACATCTAAAGCTTTGAGGACAAAGATTTTTTTAAGGGGGAGGGGATGTTAGGAACCCATGTCTTTACTTTGTTAGTATGTTGTTATTGGATGCATATGCTTTGTAAGTCGTCCCGTAGTATTTGTTGATCAATAGTTTGTGTTATTGTTGTTGGCACATATGCTTTGTAAGTCGCCCGTAGTATTGTTGATCCATACTTTGTAGCGGCCCATGGTTTTGACCCATAGTATTGGCGCCTAGACTTAGTATATAAGTGTGTGTTGAGACCTATGAAGGCACCGTGAAGTTATTTGTATTGAGCTTTCTCATAGGAGGTTGCCCCCTCGAAGTGGCCTGTGATCAATATAAAAGTGATTCTGAGTTCTATCATTTCTACTATTCGCATATCCGTATTAATTAATTGTTGCAGGTGCATCACATAATCATAGTGTGTAAGAGAATAGAGCACTACATACACCCCCAGTTCATAAAAATTTGTCTCAAAGTTGATATCTAGATTCTCATATATGAATAAAAAAATGCTACTTTATAAATCACGTAAGGACATTAACCATCATACTTTAGCATTGACTCATATCACCTATCTATATAGAATGATTTCATTCAATTACTTTGGTTGTATAAGTCTATCCATCAAAGGGGCATTAGAGAGATGATCGATGTGTTTTGAGTGGAATCTCCACTCATCATCAGTATCCATCTGAAGTTATAGAAATAATAGAGGAGGATGAATACTTAAATAGAATTTAGGGCGAGAGATAACCGTTAGGAAATTGCAGTAAAAACAAAATAATAAACTTTTAACTCGTTAGGAGTTAATTAAACAGAAGTATGTCATCCTGACTAATAATTTATTGTCAAATCATAATTTGAATAGTGTTTCCATTGAGCATGCAGATTTTGAAGAAAATTTATTAAATAATGACGGGGAAACTTCCAGTGATTTATCCTATGTAAACTTGTAATTCTTATGTTTAGATTTATTTACAGATTTTTTACTCTGGAAGAGAAATTCATAATTTTTCTATAACAAATTCAATTGGTTATGATTCTTGTATAGTAAACAATGATTAGGGGGGAGATGCAGAAATATCAATTGTTCAATTTAAGGACTATAAAGAGGGAAATACTATTTTCATGGATTTTTTCAAGGAAACTAATAGTAATAATAATTTAGTTTATGGATTAGAACATAAAGAGGTTATTTATTATAGTCCATTATTTCTTTATGATGGTGACATTCTTGATATTGAGAAGTTTCAATTTCAACAAGAGCACACTAATGAGTAGGATGAGGTGGTTCATTGTCAAATGATGGTTTTGTCAAGTCCTCATATCATTACTTCACACTCTAAATTTGATGACAAGATAGTGTCCATGAAAATTGATTCTGAATTTACATCTTATGGTCCAAATGAGGTACAATATTCATTTTAAGTACTTTGACAAGAATTACATACCTTATTCTTTTATTTTCATGACATTGTTGAAGCTAGATTGGATATATTATTTTGTCAAAAATTTCCACATCACAAAATGACTTGACACTTTCAGCTGTCAGTAGATTTCAGGATGATATAATTTTTTCCACCAAGTATTACATAATGCTCAATCCGATAAACCCAGACATGACTGTGATATTTCTGTGGGACTGAAATTCCTTCAATGGATAGATTGGCTCTAAAATTTCACTTAACCTTGTTGATCCAGTGTATCTTAGGTTATGTGTAGTATAGTTTTTCTTTTTCTTTTAATCTTTCAGAATACGAGTTCGAGTCATGCAGTTTTTATTTTTTAATAAATCCATTATATAGCCATTTAGGTTTTGTCTCTAATACCTTAGATACCCCATCCCCATATTATCATCTTGTTCCTTTCAAGATTTTGCAGTAAGAGATTATATCTTCCTTTGATATATTTTAAACTTGGCTTTGGATTTAACATAACACTTTAGAAATTAGGCATGTGCAGGAAATGTTCTGAAATTCATGCATCTAATGCATTGATAATAAATGAGAATGACAGAGATGTTTTTTGAAATAAGGCACTTTCAAAATCATGCTAAATTAAGGAAATCTTGGATCTTCACAAGGTATGGTTTTGAGAAAAGGTATTTCCAAAAACTTAACTAAGGAAAAAAATGTTTGGTGAAAGGGATGTGTGTTTTTTGTCGACATGTCATGAGGAAAGTTAGTTTCTCTCTGAAACTACTTAGTGGAATTGGAAATTCTTCCGACATTTCATAGGAAAAGTAGAAAATTCACCAACATTGAGAACGTATTAGGAGTTTTTTGCTGGCACTACACCTATAAAGTGACAATTTTTCCAATGTTGCATGAGAGAAGTAAAAATATTATTGGTGTTTGATGATCAATTGAAAATAACATCAATATTGCATGGCCTAAGTAAGAATCTCACTGACGCCTCACAATAAAAGTGAACAATTCACCACCAACAGGTTGCATGGGAAGTGATATTCCTACCAACATTACACAGATAAAGAAAGAACTTGTCAACACTCACAAGAAAGTTAAAATACCTACAATATCTCATAGGGGGAGTTAAAAACTCTCTATTGTTTCACTTAGAAATGAGAAATTCAATGAAGTGAAAATGTAATGAAATTATCACTGATGAGATAACCCATGGATGCAGCTATGTTGCAACGGAAAAGAAGAGTTGAGAATATAAAAGGAATGTATACCATAGGAGAAACAACAGGATGTAAGATAAAAGGTAACAACAAAAATAGAAGAAATAGTGTCACACATATACATTGAGAAGTGATGATACCATTGATGTTATAGGTTTTAAGAAACCAATGAAAGAAATAAATAATTGCTCTATTGAAATCATCGATGAGTTATTGATGAGGCAAGAGCCAAGATACTGTCATGATGAGTTTTAATGGTTAATGGATCATTGCATGGTTTTCATTAGAGTCTAGGTTCATTTCAGTGTGAAGGCATAAATTCATCAATACACACAAATGAAAATGGTATCAAATTTGACATCCCATAGATCACTGATTGGAGAGATTGATCATATAAAGATCGTAGAAGAAAGTTCAGATGAAATCAAAGTAAAGAAATTTCATCAACATAACAATAATACAAAGAATCATATTTAGAGGAAATGCGTTCAATATTTTTATGCAAAAGACTTAAATTTGCAGGATTGCTAAGACACGAGATTACAGTTGAAGTATCCATACGAGTATAAATTTACTGTCAACTCAAATAGTAATTTATGTGTAATATCACATTGGACAAATTCTAACAAACTTGCTTATAGATTTGGAAGCTAATTAGGTATTAAGGTCATATATTCATAACTTCCCCCTTTTAGTCTTACCAGACCCTTTTCCTATCCTAGAAGGAATTATGAATGAATTTTCCCAAAATTAGTGCATATCATTTGAAATGCATTTTATTAAGACTGAAGTGAAGAATTTGGTTTATAATTTTTCATTGGTTGACAAGGTAACTTTTTCAGTGGGAATTTTTTATCAATGAACCTCACTTCAAAGGTAAGAACAGTAGGAGTTTGTTCCTGAGTTTTATTTTCTCTCACAATACCATTACCCTTATTCATTGCATCCATTTTTGTAGGTATCTAATGGAAGGATATAAACCAGATGATCAATAAACAAGGAAATATCTTGCTCATATACATAGGGAATTATTCGATGATATAGAAACCAAGCCCTAATAATTTATTTCCATTCACATTGTTTTTGAGTAATATTGAAAAAATATGATCCTTGAATTTTTCAATTTTAATAAATAAGATCTTGTAATAAAACAAATTCCAATCTAATAGAAAGTATTCCTTGAACCACCCTTTCTCCCCTAAGCACAACCTTTAGAGAATACTCTAAAATATGCAATGTTGATACCCCTTCTAGATTCCAAAAGAGTACCTTGTGCTTGGAGTGTCATGTCATTCATTCACCCTAGAAGCTATCCCAACCTTAATACATTTAGTTGAGCTTGATCACCATCTTGTTAAGACAACTCTAATCCTGGAATTTTCAGAATGTTAAGTTGGGAAGTGAGTGAGGCATGCTTGAGGAGAATGGAGAACCAATTGTATGCAAGGTGACCAAGTATGAGTAGCAAGTTATTTGGAAAGGATGTTGAAATTGTGAATCACCTTCGGCAATATAATGTCAAAGGGAGTAATTCTTGTGAACCAGCTTGATGTGTTTTCTAACCCTTTCCCCCTAACATAATGATTTTGCGATATGTAACATAGTTTGGGGTTGGATTTTATGATATAATCTTTCAGATTTATTGCAATCCTCTTACTTGTGACTCCTATTTCGAAAGAGAATTTGAAAAGGATGGGTCTGCACAACTGCTACTCATAACTAAACTTTAAGATGAAGTTGTTGGTCTTAATTTGATTTTTCTTATTTATAACCAATAATTGTAATGGATTTAATTTCTTAAATTTGATGCAATCATTCCATTTTATGGATTTATTTAATTATACACATTCCATTCCCTTGCCTTATGTTTTGTTAATGTATTGTTTCTCAAACTTATAAGTCAAAATATTTGGCATCAATTATCATAAAAGGTCTATTGTGGAAAAAACTGCACAAGTGCACTCTTCCACTTAGTGAGGGGCTAAGCCTTGTAGGTTGCTGCAAGGCATCGGTCCATGGAGCCCTTTTGGGTTGGTTGGTATTCCTCTAAGTGATCATGCAAGAGATTGTTAGTGTAGTTCACATTCAAACATGAAAATATTGATGAAAATAAAATAAAAGAGATGGGGTAAGAATGAAAACTCCAACAACAACCAACATATGCTAAACCACTCTTGTATTTCCCAATGGTATAACTATACAACACCTAGGAGGTGAAGGATTCAAGGGAAGCCAAAAATATCCCTTAGGGAGGCATTTCTTGTCCAAACTAAATGTTAAGTATATGGAAGAACAATGGAGAGAAATACTTTCCCCTTGATGGTAGGTGGCAAGCAAGCTTGGAAATGCTCACAATGGTAGGAACTAGTGGGATATGAGGAAGCTCCAACTCAAATCCAGCAACATAACCTTGCTCTAATTTCTCTCTACCAAATGCATTCCAATGGATTCCTTTAATAGGCCAATAGGTGGTCAAGAAACAACTAGATCCAAATGTGAACTCTCCTCCTTCATGAACTAGCTCCAAGGTACACAAGGGGGGTTAATTAATGCCACCAAGTGTGTGAGGAGCCGAATTTTGATCCTTAGAGAGGATTGAGCCTTTAGTGAACCGTTGGGCTGAAGTGGTCCCGCCATTTTGATAGCAGTGTGACTATCGAAGGAAAATCCACGCGGGTATAGCCTGGGAACTGTTCTGATAACCTACGCTATAGTGCAGGTTAACTATGTAATACCCACCATTAGAGAAATTTTGAGGTCTAAACTGGGCCTCCTAAGCAAAATAATAAAACAATATTAGCATATCTCATCAAATTTTGGAGGAAAAAGAAAAAACTACTTCTTGAAATCGTATTTTCAACTTATCTCCCTGTATATTCACTCAAATTTCGATCTGTAGTAGTCATTGGATGTGCAATTAAATTCTTAATCCAAGGAGTACCCACTTGGCATACTTTTGATGGACCCCGCGACCCCAAAAAAAAAATACTTGAAAAAACATGATGATGACTGTGTACTCCTTGGATGGGTCCATCGAAAGCATGTTTTGTTTTTGGGGTAGCATGGTCCATTAAAAGTATGTCGGGTGGGTACTCCTTAGATGCAGAATTGAATTCCCCATCCAACGACTGCTCCGGATCGGAATTTGAGTGAATATACAGGGATATAAGTTGAAAATACGAGTTGAAGAAGTAGTTTTTTTACTTTGACCTTTTTACCTTTTTACCCTTTTATCCCAAAAATGGTGATTCATCCCCCACGGTTGACATCATCACCTTGAATCCTATTGGATGATTTTTATAGTACATTTCTTTCATTTTGAGGCCCATTTGTTACCTCAAAATTTCTCTAATGAATACCCTTTGTTTTGACTATTTATGGGCACTTGTGGACTCATGATGTGCTTTGGATCTGTTGAGGATTCCTATGGTGAGATGAATTATTTATATTGATGATTTTTTATTGGATAAATCAACAAAATGTCACATGTCTGCGATTTTTAAGCATTAACAGATGCCCCCTAATGTATGAGGTTTGGAGGGTACTGTAGAGTCGATAATGCATCTTGTTTCTTGATGTTTCTCTCCTATTCTGAAGGATGAAGCATGTGTGGAAAAATTAAGGTCTGCCATGGGGGAAGATTGTTGGTGAAGACCACTGGATTTGGTATAAGGAATAGTTTTTATACAAACGAGGTGGGCATACCCATGCTCATGAAATGTTGTCAAAGTGATTACAATGAGAGAAGATGAAGGTGTTGTAAAATTAGTGACAACAGATCTAATGAACAAGTAAATCAATCACAATAGATGAAACTCAAAAAATATGGTTTAAATTGTCCAAAAACATGCATCAGTGCTCTATAATCCCAATAAGGGTGAAAATACAATACAATACTGTCACAATGAGTGAGCAATTCGAATTAGCCAAGAAGGTAATTCGAATATACTGCATGGCATAGCTTGGCTCCAACTAAGAGTATATCTCATCAAGCAGTGGTGGTCATCAATGCACAAGTAACTGTCATCCAAGTGTCAAACTGAGTCTAACTGAGTCAAACTGAGCATAATAAGTGTAACTGATGGTAAGTGGCACTAAAATAGGAATGGAGGCTCAGTGGAGGGCGCATGAGGGCTTAACTGCACTCAGAACTGTCAGTCATGTCTCATCGGAGGTCAATCGGAGTGATAACATCAGTTATGGGTCAATCGAAATGATAACTGAAGTGTAACTGGACTGGCAGGTGAGAAAGGTTCCCTTCTGCAGTGGAAGGTGATAAGTGGGCGCATGACATGCTAGGAGGGCTAAATCTGACTGGTAAGTAGCTCTCGAGTTCCAGGAGACTAGGGACTAGGTGCTAGAGGTACCATACTGATGACTGGGCAGCATGCAGATGCATGCAAAGTACAAAAGTGAATGATGAGATATCCTAACACCACCCCTTAATCTATACTATGATGTAAACAATAAATGTAGGGCCCTGGTTACTGATACCAAAGGTCACCCCAATACAATAATCCAAAAATGCTGAAAATAAGCTAAGTGAGGAAAGAGAGAAAACCCAGTGGGAAGAAAGCCCCCCCTCAAGCTAAACAAAAAAATGGATCTAATCTGTCTCCACCATGATGGAAATCACCCCCAACAGTGAACGGAGGTAAGAGAAATTCTTCTTAGTGAAGCTCTTAGTGAAGATGTCTGCAATTTGCTCATCGGTAGGGCAATATTGCAAAATGATGGTGCGATCATGCACCAACTCTCGAATGTAGTGCATACGAATCTCAATGTGTTTGGTCCTCTGCCGCTAAACTAGATCAGTGGATATCTTAATAGCACTTTGATTGTCACAAAATAGGACAGACGCAGTAGTGCTACCAAAATCAAACTTGGAAATAATACCGTGCAACCAAACTGCTTGAATGCAGGCATTGACTGCCCCTCGATACCCTGCCTCTACTGAAGAAAGTGCAATGGCTGCCTGCTTTTTTCTTGAACAGCAAATAGGCCGATGTACAATCATGAAAAATATCTAGAAGTGGACTTCTGATCTATGCTATCACCTGCCCAATCTGAATCAGCAAAACCAATGAAATCTAGCTCAGAATCTACAGCATAATGTATGCCAAAATGTTTCATACCTTGCACATATTGCAAGATCCGCTTGGCTTCCCACCAATGAAGCTCATGGGGCTGCTGCATATAACTTTATATAGCACTCACGGCATAATATATATCAAGCCTTGAGTGTGTCAAGTAGAGAAGTGAACCAATCAACTGTCGATACATAGTGCAATCTGAAAGCGGTGTAGTATTTCCCTCTTCAAGACTGATTCCTAAGAGGAATGGAAACAGAGCAGCCTTACATTTTGCCATATTAAAATTTAATAGCAGGTCGTTAGCATACTCTTGCTGAGATAATGTGATCTCATCAAATTTTTGAGCTATCTCCAAGCCCAAAAATTGCTTAAGCAATCCCAAATCGCTCATGTCAAAATCTAGATTTAAAGTGGTTTTCAGCTTGTTAATTGTAAGGAGAGTGCTACCAGTAATGAGAAGATTATCAACATATAAAACAAAAATAAAAAAATTACCTTAACTTTCTGTAGGTACACATTAGGATCAGATTTGCATCTTTTTAAATTCTAAGAAAGAAGGAAGGAGTACATCTTTGCGTACCAAGCTCTTGGGCCTTGTTTCAATCCATACAAAGATTTCTTCAATCTGCAAACTAGTGATTGATCTGATATGTATCCTTCTGGTTGTTTCATATAAACCTCTTAATCAAGGTATCCATGTAGAAAATCACTCTTCACATCCATGTGGTGCACTTCCTAGTGCTTGGATGCAGAAATGGCCAAAACTAGGTGGATGGAGTCCATCTTTGCAACCGGTGCAAATGTCTCAGTGTAGTCTACACCTTGGACTTGGGAGAAACCTTTTGCCACAAACCTAGATTTGTATTTGCTAATAGAGCCATCAGCAGCAACCTTCGTGCAGTAGATCCACTTGCATTGAACTAATTTTCTTCTAGGTGGAAGAAAAACTAGCTCCCATGTGTTGTTCTTTTGAAGAGAATTGTACTCTTCATCCATGGCGGTTTGCCATCGTGGATCTCAGTGGGAATGATAGTATGATTTGGGATATGAACCAATCATCAAATAACATTTCTCAGATAATAATGGATCAGAAAAAGAAAGATCCATACCTTCTCTTTGATAGTCTTCTCTTGTTCTCCTTGGATCAACAGGATTTTCAATGTTTGGAGCAGCAGATTGTAGAGTGTTTTGGGCCCACTTTGGTAACTAAGGAGGATCATTATGGTCTGATTCCGAACCTGATATGTCATGGCCATCAAATTTTGATATAATATCAGAGATATCAGATCCAATTCTTTCATCATACTCACTTGAATCTTCTTCTTATGGAGGGTGTAGATCGGAAGTGTTTTCCTCAACTAGTTTCAGATCTGGCAGCGGTTCTTCAAACTTCACACTTCGCTCTATGAATACCTTTTTGGATCTGATATTCATGAGTTTATATGCTTTTGATTCTTCCCCATATCCTATCAGGATAAATTCAATACTTTGTGGATCCAAAGCTTTTCTCTTATCAGAAGGAATTCTAGCCCATGCAGTGGAGCCAAAAACCCTGAAATTGGACACATCCGGTTTGCGACCAAACAATGCTTCAAAACGAGTTTTACCTTTCACAGATGAATGTGGAACTCAGTTCTAAATATATGCAGCAACATTAATGGATTCAGCCCAAATATTTGCAACCAAACCTTTTGACTCAAGCATGCAGGTAGCCATCTTTTTCAGTGATCGATTCTTCCTTTCCGCTACACCGTTCTGTTGGGGTGTGTAGGGAACTGTATGTTGGATCTGAATTTCTCTTTCGGAACAAAGTTGCAACAACTCATCCCTGGTATATTCTCTGCCATTATCACATCTAAGAGCTTTGATCTTGCTCTCAGCGGCGATCTCAACAGAAGCCTTAAAATACTTGAATTTTCCAAGCACTTCTGACTTGTTTTTGAGAAAAAATACCCAAGTAAAGCGGGAAAATTTGTTGATGAATGTAAAAACATTCCTTGAAACATTCATGAAAATATTTGGCAGCAGACCACTGATATCAGAATGTATGAGGCCCAAAATGGTAGAATCTTTGCTAGCTTTGCCGCGGTCGAACCTGTGCTTAGGGTGCTTCCCAACAATGCAACCGAGGCAAATTCCCTTCGAGGAACGGAGTTGCGGAAGACCATCAACCATGGATTTATGTTGTAAAAACCTTTCATGCCAAAGCCTACTAACCTCATTTCCATGAGTGAAGAGAGTAGTGGGATTTTCAAGTGGCAAAAAGTGAGAAAACGTATAGTATTTTTCAGTGTGGTTTGCCTTTCCGACTGCAATAAGTCTTCCACTTTTGATATCAGAAATTTCAACATTGTTAGGGTTGAATGTAACTTGCTTCGGTTCACCAGTGTGTGTCATTTGATACACAGAAAGTAGATTTGAAGCCAAGGAAGGCACATAGAGAACATTCTGGAAGCTTCCATGCTCTACATGGATGGTACCTTTACCCTTTGATGAAATTTTTGAGTCATCTCCCAAATGGATGGGGATGGAGTTGCTTGGATCAAATGAAGAAAATGAGTCAATGTTTGCAGCCATATGATTTGAGGCACCGAAATCTATCAGTAGAGTGGTGGGTTTCGAAATAGTTTCCATGAGTGCTTGACCTCTTTCATGATCATCATTTCTATCCTTCTTCCGTGCACCGTTGGGAAGACATACGTTATTCTTTTCCAAAAGGAGGGTCATTTGATCTATTGTTTTCTTCATGCATGCACTTTCAGGATGAAAGCCATGGTTGCAATATGAACATTTAGATTTTTCCTTGCCCTCTTTACCCTTCTTCTTGTTCCTTGAACCGGATGGTGCTTCCGATTGCTTGCCTTTATCTCTTTGCTTGGTAGGCTCGAATTTGGGCTTATCTTTCCTTTGCTTTCCTTTACCATTCGAATTCTTGGATCCTTGAGCAAAGAGGGCTGAATATTTGGATTTTATGGACCCCATTTGAATCAACTTATCATGCTCTTTTTTGACGGACTCAATGAAGGCATTCAAGGTAGGCATCTTCCAATTTGGGGTAGTTAGCCGACTAGAATTGAAAGTAGAAACAAATACCGAGTATTCTTTCCCAATATTTGTGAGAATGGAGAGGATCAATTGCTTATCCTATTTCACAACACCACTGTTCTTCAACTGCAATGACAAGTGCTTGAATCTTGTGGAAAACTCATTGATGGTCTCGAAATTCTCAGGACAAAGGGAAATCAATTCATTTTCCAACTGAAAATCCCTAAGCTCGTCTTGCTTGCCAAAGAGATTGTCAAGTTGCTCCCATATTGCTTTTGGAGTCTTCAATCCGCTGAGATGGAAGTGAAGATCTTTGGAAATAGAGAGGCAAAGGAGACCATAAGCCTCATCAAGCTTATTGTAGTGTTTGGTTCTTTCCAACAATGTGCTTGGCTCCAATTTGAGGCCAACAGTGACTCTATAGAACCCTTTTGAGCGCAATATAATCTCCATATCATCTTTCCATTCAAAATAATTGAAAGGAGTAAGAAATGGCTTGGAAGAAGAGTATTCCATGACAAATAGCGAGTGCACTTGATGTAGAAGAACTTGTCAAACACAAGAGAGCAAATGCAATTGATGGAGATGATTAACCTGCAAATCACAATCAAAACAAGAACAGTAAGGTCGAACAATCCACCTGCTTAGAGTTGCATCATACCTGGGATTGGAGATCAAGCAAGTTGAATGGGTCCAATGTATCAAATCTAGGAATTATGTGGAAAACTCAAGCTTCTGGAGTGGATTGAAGTGTATTTTTCTGCTTTGCATGCACATGAGCGAATGCACATGAGATCTTTCATGCCAAAACTTCAGTAATTTTGAGCAAATTCACTCAAATATTCTTGTGGAACACATGTAGAAAAGAGATCTTATCCCTGCAATGGCTCTGATACCATGTAAAATTAGTCACAATAGATCTAATGAACAAGTAAATAAATCACAATAGATGAAACTCAAAAAATCTAGTGTAAACTGTGCAAAAACATGCATCAGTGCTCTATAATCCCAATAAGGGTGAAAATACAATACAATACAGTCACAATGAGTGAGCAATTCGAATTAGCCAAGAAGTTCATTTGAATATACTACATGGCATAGGTTGGCTCCAATTAGGAGTCCATCTCATCAATCAATGGTGGTCATCAATGCACAAGTAACTGTCAGCCAAGTATCAAACTGAGTCTAGCTGAGTGTAATAAGTGTAACTGATGGTAAGTGGCACTAAAATAGGGATGGAGGTTCAGTGGAGGGCGCATGAGGGCTTAACTGCACTTAGAACTGTCATCCATGTCTCATCAGAGGTCAATCAGAGTGATAACATCAGTTATGGGTCAATCGGGGGTAAATCAGAGTGATAACTGAAGTGTAGCTGGACTGGTAGGTGAGAAAGGTGCCCTTCTATAGTGGAAGGTGAGAAGTGGGTGCATGACAGGCTAGGAGGGATTAATATGACTGGTAAGTAGCTCCCGAGTACTGGGAGACTAGGGAATAGGTGTTCGAGGTTCCATACTGATGACTGGGTAGCATGCAAAATGCATGCAAAGTACAAAAGTGAATGATGAGATATCCTAACAAGTGTCAACTCTACTATACTGCTAGGACATGGATGAAGGTGTCTTCTATCTATGTTAGAGTAAATTCCCCCAGGGATTACTACGGAATGTTGAAGAAGTGGAACTACTGGTGACGATGAAAAACTCGCTATGGTGGGGAATTGAAGTGTTATGTAAATATGCCAGAAGAATTAACCCTGCCAAATAAGTTGTTATCATGATTTCCAAATGTGAACATTTTTACCTTCAAAAGCACATCTCCCCCTGATGCAATGATGTGTTGAGGTAGAGAAGAGGGGAGACCACTTAGTTAGGGAGCACTAATGACTCTCCCTAATAAGTTCGAGGTGATCCCTTATAGTGATTGAAAGGAATCCCAAGGTACAACTGCAACTACTGCATTTCTCAGAATATAGTGTTTTGATGTAAACGAGATCTAAAGTACGTGGTAGGACGTGAGTACTATTCTGAGAACTGGGATTATATTGTAACCAAATGGTGGACGGAAAGACTTGACACAAGACTGGTTGATAAGCATGGGGATCACAACTTCCTTTGATCGATGTAAACATGGGGAGTGGGGAAGACAAGTTTTCATTCAGAATGGTGCAGGTTGAAATGGATGGAGACAAACTACAAATGGAAGGGATTTTGATGGAGACACAAAACGGATGGTGATGGTAACCAACAGAACAAATTCTATTGACCATATGGAGACTCAAATGCATTGATCAATGGCAACCAAGGGCTGCTACCAAAAAATATGGTGTTCCCGCAATGTGAGGTGATGTGGAAATTTTTTATACATAAGGAATGTTGGTGGGGTCCCCATAGTTTTGTGTGTGTCCTGGGACCGATTTGATGATGGGTGGAGTCCCCACGGTTTTGAGTGGATCAGGGGACACTTTCCAATGATGGAGTGAAGGCTAGTTTTGTAGATGTGAAGATGGGTACCTTAGGAAACACCGATATGCAGTATATTCATATGGGATAACTAAATAGAACTAGATTCTTTTGAGGGTGGGGGCCTCATAGGTGTCTTTGCAGAGGTGATGATACAAGGGTGATTAAAAATGGAAAAATGCTCATGGAGGTATGAGGGGGCTTTGTGAATATTTCTCGTAACCTATGTCGAGGGATCTAACAAATGTCTACTTGGTGGATTAAATGTGTAATTATGAAATGATACTCTAAGGGATGGTATTTTCAAGTTTGGTTAGACTCCTCGGACTTGTGGGGTTTGACATCATGGGTGTCAGTTGATGACAGGGATGGAAACGGTGCGCACACCAATGGGGGATCCTGTTATTCATGGGAATGATGTTGATGGCACATCAAGGCCATGAAGGGTGACCCTATGGTTATATGCGGGAATACTGGTAAATGCATTGTAAGCATGGGAAAAAAATTGCCTATATGCCAGTTCCGAAATGATACCTGTGACAGAAGCTTGACACCATTCACTAGTACAAAATGAGAGATAAGTGACTAGATGACTAAAAAAAGTTAGTTTCTACTGTTTTTTCAAGGGATAAACAACTAAAATTGTGAAATTTTAAATAACCCAACTAAAAACGACTAAGATAAACAACTAATTTAGTCATGGGATAAAATATATGACTAGATAACAAGTGACTAAAATAAAAATGACTAACATAAATGACTAATTTAGTCATGGGAATATAAACATGACTAGCTAACAACAATTAATATGAATTAGTCATTTATGTTAGTCATATTTAGTTGTGTCACACTGACATTAGTGAAAAATTACAATTTTGATAATGAATTTGTACAATATTTTACTAAATTTTAACAATGTAAATGGATTTAGAGATCTTACTATGGGGGTCATGGTCCATGTGTGTGGTCCCAAACCACCATATTGGCCCTCCATAGGGGATATTTGGCCTCAAAGTGGGATTTCATATTGCTCATTTTGAAGTTTAGAATACTAGATATGTAGGTTTCTAACATGACCACATGAGGAAAATGATCTAAAATTCTAGTATGCTCAACCCAGGTCTTGTAATTGACATTGCCCAAGAATTCTAGCAATTGACTTGACACTTTCATATTTATGAGGGTGATTTACCCAAAACGACGTGGCCTTAATGAATTCACTTATATAAGCGTGGCCTTGAAAGTGTTCACAAATATAAGAACCTTCTCAATAAACTATGTTAATAGCCACATGAAGAACACTAGTAGAAAAGGTAAGATAAATAAACATAATATATATGTTAAATACATATATCACACTATTTGGTAATATTTTAATTGGTTAAAATTATATAGAAAAGACTATATTTGAATTATCATGTACACTATAATGCATTAACCAATTTACATTGTGCAGAGATGATTGTTATCGGGGGATATTATACATATAGAGATAATGTTGATATTATAATACTTTAGGCTTAGATATTATCTAATCTAATATACTATAATTATTATAATATAATATATTATATTAATATAATTTTTTAATATAGAAATATATAATATTATAATATTAATAAATGTTAAAATTTTTATGGAGGGAAAACAAACCAATTTACACTGTGCAGAGATGATTGTTATCGGGGGATATTATACATATACATATACAGATAATGTTGATATGTTAATAATTTTGACTTATATATTATCTAATCTAATATACTATAATTATGATAATATAATATAATATAATATAATATATTAATATTAATATAATTTTTTAATATACAAATATATTATATAAATATATAATAATATGATATTAATAAATGTTAAAAATTTGATAAAGGGAAAACAAATTGGGGAAAAAAATTGGAAGAAAGAACAAATTTGGGAGGAACATCCGAGGTTGGAGTCTCCTCGTCTTCGTTTCTTCCAAAGAATCCCATTCCCATAAAATCATTTTCGCCTATCTCTTGGGGTTTCATTCAAAGGATTTCAATCCTCCAAAGCATGCAATCTGCCAGTCAATACGATGCCAGGAGTGCTAAAATTATCAACGAAAATGTCAGCGAAATGAGAGGTTTCCATTCCCTGGTCGAAGCATTCGGCTGCAAAGTGGGTTCCCCGTTGCTGGAGAAATATGCAGTCACAGAGGACGAGAGGCATGCAGAATAGACGTTATGGGATCAACATACATTTGATTTGGAATACGGTGACCATGATAACAAAGATAGATCCAAGAAGAAATCTGGCGGCGATGACGAAGGGCTCGAAGTTGATTGTTCCCCATTCAGGTCAGTCCGAAAATGATTTCCAGCTCTTCTAAATTCGAGCAATTTTAGGGTTTCTCATTCAGTCATGTGCATTTTTTTGGTTTTTTCTTTATGCGAGTGTTTTCCATGTGAGGGGATGGATATGTTTATTTTTACTGGTTCAAATGGGCAACTTAGGGTTTGGCATTATAAAAAAATACGTATCTCCCATTTCTTTGATTTAGTTCATTGCTTATGGGGGTTTGGCATTGTAAAGATTGTACAATGGATGTTTTTTAATGGAAAATAGATATGTTTATTTTTACCGGTTCAAATGGGCGACTTGGGGTTTGCCATTATAAAAAAATACTTATCTCCCATTTATTTGATTTAGTTCATTGCTTATGGGGGTTTGGCATTGTAAAGATTGTACAATAGATGTTTTTTAATGGAAAATAGATGTTTTTTAATGGAAAATAGATATGTTTATTTTTACCGGTTGAAATGGGTGACTTGGGGTTTGGCATTATAAAGAAATACTTATCTCCCATTTCTTTGATTTAGTTCATTGCTTATCAGGGTTTGGCATTGTAAAGATTGTACAATGGATGTTTTTTAATGGAAAATAGAAGGTTTGGTTAATTCTTTTATATTTTTTTGGGAAATGTTGCTTTTAGAAACCCACAATCAACCTTTTGACCAATCTTTTGTGCTATGAGGGTATGTTGCCAAAGTCATCTAGTACTTGCACCTAGACAAGCACCTTGCCGCATCTATACCCACTTGGAAGTTGGGACTTTGAACCTAGTTTTTCATGTTATTATAAGCCCGATCGTCACATTGAAGAAACCAATAGACCACACTCTCGTGGTCTATTATATTAAACAAATCGACATAAACACCAAATATTTGGTCTAGTTGAAGGTTGCAATGACAATGGAAATCATAACCATCAAAACTGATATAAAATCAAATTCAAAGTTTAGGCTGAGATTGTCTAGAATTCAAGTCATAACAGTACAAATAACTATCAATGATTGGAATGGAAAATATTGCATTCAGCTCCCGTTTGTCTTTTCTATCACCACAACCCTTTCTATTATAAAAAATGCCATGAATGTACATATTGTTTAATTAAATGGTGGAAAGGAAGCATTTTTTTCTATAAAAATTTCAAGTTAAGAATGTTCATGCTTCCAAACACAACAAAGACTCATTAGAGACATGAATGGATACTTTTTGTGATTCTATACAACATTGGTGCCTGCACCATCTAAGTCATTGTCATTGATTTTTGTTATATAGAATGCCATGTATGTACATTGTATTTTTTTAATGGTGAAAAGGATGCGTTTTCTACAGAAATTTCAGGCCAAGATTTCCCTAACTTACAAGCAGAACAACAGAGATTTATTTAGAGACAAGAATGATAACTTAGTGATTCCTCTACAATTCCAATACCTTCACCACTGGAGTCAGTGTAATTTCTTTCGGAGCTGAAAGAGGATGGAATGAACGGTTGGAGAAAGTTATGGAAGATGTGCCGCAATTTCTTCATCCTCATTACAGTTCTCAGATTCCAATTTTGCAATTGTATTCTTTATCAAGCTGGGTTCCAATTGAATCCCTGCCTGAACTGATACCAACGATGGTCCACCTGGTATTGCCGCTCCTTTTGTCTTTCCAAATTGGCAACTTCATTGATTTATTTTGATTTCATTTTCGATTTCTTTTTATTTTTTATTTGCAACTACATTCCATGAACATATGGTGGTCTGTCTCCTAAATTAACTATTGATACTAACATCAACTATGAGCAGTGTTCGATTTTGATCACTATAGAGATGAATTATTTCTATAACATGTTTGAAAAACCCATAGGAACATAAACTTAAGGTTTGAATTTGTTAATGAAATATGTCGGCTCAACTGGAATAAGTGCTAGATGTTGTGTGACCTTTTTGATAACCATGTCCACATAAAAGGGTTTGAGGAGGATTTAACTTATTCTTTCTCAAAGGTATTTGGATTGGCTCAACATGCCGATGGTGAATTGCAGCCACGAAGTTCAAGTTCAATTCACACAGTACACATCAACTACTAGTACATGTGCAGTATAGCATTGGATATATTGATTCTCCTATTTGGTGATTTATTTGTCATTGAATTTTTTCGAGTAAAGGGACGTTGTCGAGTAGAATTTGGTCAAGAAATTTTGCAGAAACACCTATGTTGTCCAACAAAATGTTGTCATACAGAAATATTGTAAAAGCCATTTCAGTCGATTCAAATTGATCAATAAAGTGCTGAAATATAGGATACCAAGACAAGCATGAAGACATTTAGAAATTTTCGAAGACAATCATGTAAGAGATGCAAGCTATTGTGTATCATATCAAATGTATTTTAGAGATTCTACCTACATTTCAAAGATCATAGGTAAGGGAAGCGATTACGTATAAGAGATGTACATTCCACTATATCACTATATGATATTTAGCACTAGACTAATCAACCTAAAAAAATAAACCCTAGTTGCATGTCAAACTAACTAAATAACAGGTGAAACACTAAAGTATTAACAAAAAAAGAGTTGTATTTCATGCAATCGAAGATTCATAAGGCATTGGATGTGGTTGCCTTCATTCCAGATAACTTTGATCCATCTTTCAATTTGTATATTGTTGTGATTGAATACATATTGATGATTATTCCATCGCCATTAATGCCAGTTCTTGTCAAAGTTGAATTAAAGGAACATAACAATGCTATTTATAGGAAAAAGTGTATGATGCACTAAGGAAATAATTCGAATGCATTATTGTACTTCCAACATGTAAATATAGTCTATAATTGATTGAAAATAAATATAATCCAGATTGACTTTTAATAGTTTTTTAGACCAAAGATGTGTAATAAATGGTATGTGCGGTCATCTATTCATCCACTCAGTAGAACGACCAAAATGTGAAGCTTGGTGTAGAACATGATAAGTCAATTTTCTATTGAATTGAAGATCAGAATTATCTACAAGTTGTGTTGAGAATTGGAACGAAATATCTCCTACATCTTTTACAACACCTTTTGAAGTGTTGGGAAATGAAGTTGGTAAATTAGACATTGATGCCTATAGATTCCCTGAAGCATTCCCTGCTTCTGATCAACACTCTAGGATTCTAGTTCGATTGGATGATGAATTAAAAGAGTCAAATGTAAGGGATAGAGGCAATTATCTGTCAATCAGAAAAATCAAAACACAAACTTGTCATCCTAATAAAAATGGTTATGTTAGTGTCATATATTCAAACTGATTTTTCATGGTTCTTCCAATTTTCTTATCAGTTTGATTCGTCCTAGGATCATCATTTCAAGCACTTGAGCCAAGAAAGCTTAACATATTTTACTAGGCCTTCAAGTAATCTTTAGGATGGTCAATTCTTGAGCACTGCTTTTATAGAAAAGGGTGTTAGAATTCAAGATACAACTATAAGAAAAATCCCATGCTTTTAATCTATAATTACCATTTAAGGTCTTACTATACTCTTGCATTAAATTGTTCTTTCGAAACTTTTTGGTTCATGTCATGCCATTCCATGTTCATATTGTAAGGAAAATGATGGGATTTAGCAGGATTGTCAAATATAATTTTTTTCCAAGGTAGTTGAATGTTTGCTTTTAGTCTTTGTCATCTGGCTCTCAAAATTTAATGTGTGCCATTTCATCTAAACTTTTTCATGTTGGAATTGTCATACCTATGCACCCTTTCCTTGCAACGGGGTTGTAGAAAGTTGGCAATTGCATTGATAATGCAAAGCATAAATGAATTTATAGTTTCACTTGATGTCACTACATGCAATTTGATAAAAATACATAGTCAACTTGGATAAAATAGGTTAGAATTGTATTTATAATAATCTGTTTGTTTAATCATATTTTTTATATTATGATTACTGTTGTATAGATAACTCGAGACAATGAGAAACTGATCCCCTCTTTTGTAATATTTTTTGCTCTTTCACATGCTTTATTTATGTGATGTTTTGTATCCTCTCATCCCTTTCCTTCAGTTCAGACTTAAATCTTGTTTCAAATTCTCAAACAAGTTTTGCAGCTCACCATGCATCATCTTGGAATGCTTTACCTGTCCTAATTGATAGAATTCCATAGATGTGGAACCTTTTTCGATGGTATCTGCCATATGAGAGAACACAGATTATGCAGAAATTTCATTGCTTCCATTTCCAAGAGAAATTCCCTTGCCCCTAGAAGAGGAGCATGCTACAACGTTTGTTGATTCTTTCCTTGTATGCTGAATGAATTTCCTGTCTATCAGAAGAATAGCCATAGGTTTTATTTTGCTGCTGCAGTTGGAGAATTATGCATGTGTGGACCTTGACTCTTTATGTTTTAAATTATGTTATAAAATTTGACTTTAGCTGCATAACCTGCAACATCTGTGACAAATGAGAAAAGAACTAATTATTGTTTCCTATAAACAAGTGCAGATTTTTGCAACAACAGTAAGAGACGTAAAGCCAAATTGAGTTCAAGCATCTGACAAGTGATGTGTCCAAAATTGTGACACCAAGAAGCATGAGCATGAGTCTTTTCTTCTTTTCCAAAATAAGTATGCTCCTTAGGTTGGATTTGTGGTTGCAACAATTCATGTAGCTAGAATACAATTGCGAAGGAAAGGGAAAAGCAGCAGGGCAAGGTAGCAGCCTTGAATCAACCTGAATTTGATGTATCTATTCATCCAATATATAGTGTTCTTGGTTCATTTCATTGTGGAGATGCTTTTCTCATACTCTCTCTTGTATTGTGTAAGTCTCAAGATAGCAAAAGATTTGCAAGGAATTCTTTTCTATAATCAATGTTTAAATGATACTTTGGTTTCTGGGTTCTTATTGCAATTCTAACTTCTATTTGCTTGGTGGTAAATTTCTCAGTCTTGCATAATTTGAGAAGAAAAGGCCTGGGATTTATGGGAGAGTTTTGCATGTATTGCTTGGGTTAGCCCCAAGTTGTGAAACTGTAAAAGGAGCTCAAGTTGCAAGTGTGTAGCGCACATTGAAAAATGATTTCCTTGCATTTATTAAATGTACACACCCAGGTGCAATGCCGGTATTGCTTCTAACTGTCCTTTGATTTACAATATTTTTGAGATGCGTTTCTGGCTCTTTGTGCCATTATATTAAGTCAGGGGATTTAAAGTTTATCCCAAAAGAACTTAAAGGCCACTTTGCAGATATGTTGGTGAAAGTAATTATGTTTTTACATTCAACCAAATAAATGAGCATAGATATTTAAGAATTTCATTCCCACTGCACAGACCTATCTATTCAATAGATATCTATGAGACAAAACAAGGCTCAGAAGATTCCAGGGGCCAATTCATGTTGTCCTACTTTTAAAATCAACATTGCGAGTTTAAAATTTTCCTCTATGATAGCGCAGGGTGCCTTCTAACGTTTTCAGAGGCATTGGTATGTCTTGGTTGCTTAAGAAACGTTAGTGATGTTTGCTAATGATAAGAAAATGTCCTGGAAAATTCTTAGAAATGTCAATCACTTCAGTCTTGAGGTAAAATATGAACTAAAAATGAAGGAGGAAGTTTCCTAAAAATCTAAGTTGGAAGGAAGGAATTAATTATTCCAATGACAGTGCTTGCTTTTAGTGAGACCTAAAAAATTTCACCAAGTTCCTATGCCTTTTACGTTCCTATGTATACAATTTGCTTGTAGAGAGGTTCCAGTTCAGGAGACTTGGCCCACCTCTACAAGTAAATATTAACTACATTTGCAAGCTGGTCAAACACACCAAAACCCTCCTTGTATGAGGAGCGTTGCATGCCCTGTTCGGAGATATTCATTGATCCTGTTCCATTTCCAAAACTTTATCACTAAGAATCTGGAACTGATTCATCATTTTTTCATATACCCCAACCATCTATCAAGCATCTTTGAAGTAGATTGGCCGTTTGTGCCATTGGTTCAGTGAATCTGATCCCTTAGGATGGAGTTACCAGGGGAGATGTATGCTCTTTTGAGTACCGCTTCTCACTAGAATATATGTAGTTGAAACCAATGATCATAGGGAACTAGTCTTCAATCCTTGACCATGATGCCAAAAAATCTGTTATTGTGTAGAATTAACCCCTGAGAAATCTCAAGGGGTCCTGAATGGAAAGCCTGGGAAAAGTGCCCCTGTCATCAGCACAATTCATCCCACTTTTGGATCAGTGCTTCTATGATCTGATTGGGGTATTCCGAAGGTGTCTTTTTTATTGGAAATATGAAAATCTATGATCAAATGTTCCAAATCAGTAAGAAAAGGGCTCGGATATGTGATTAATGTTTGCAGATCTGAAAATTGATTTTCTAAATATGAAAACAAATGTATCAAAATCTGCACATAACCTTGTTTGGGCTAAGGTGAGCATATCATGTCAAAATTTTGCTTTCTCAAGATGAGCTTTCCAATTTTCCGTTGGTCATTCTTGCAATCTTAGGTGAAAAGAGCCATTGTTAAACATAATGAAAGTATAAAGCATATGTTTTCCTTAATAATGATATTTGGTCATATAAAGAAGCACATTATACATGATTTACAGGTTACTTCACTGAATGATGTCAAAGCTAGTGGGAATTGGATGTATGATGCAAAGCTCAATGGAGAAGGTGCATCCATGTATGATGTAGCTAATGCTCTTCGGGATGCAATGATAGAACTTGGGATAGCAATAGACGGTGGCAAAGACAGTCTTTCAATGGATGCACAAGCTGGAGGAGAGACTGTCAAAGCTCCTGGCAATCTAGTAATGAGTGCCTATGTGACCTGTGTGGATATTTCAAAGACGGTTACACCAGACTTGAAGGTGACATTTCAAAATGGATTTGGACAAGAAATTCTAAGATTGTTAAGTCTCCATAATTGTCATACTGACATAATCCACTGTTATGTAGCTAGGAGATGATGTACTTCTACTCCATATTGATTTGGCTAAAGGAAAGCACTGTTTAGGTGGTTCTTCCCTTGCTCATGTTTTTGACCAGGTAAATGCTAAAATATTTATTGTTGGATTGGTGTATTTATATTAGCAAAGGTCAATATATTATGCATAGAACATTATATTATGAATGGTTGGATGGACCATTTTGATTTCTTTCCTGGCATCACGTTTCATGATTAAATAATTCTTTATATTTACAATTTTGTCTTGCAGATTGGTGATGTTTTCCCAGACCTTGATGATGTTTCATAAACCAAGAGAGCCTTCAATGCAGAGGTGAGGGCTTAACTAAATGGTAATTGGAAACCAATTAATAATTAATAACTGGGTAAATAATATGCTTATGTTATCCACCCTTTTTTTTATTAACTGAATAAATTCAATGATGCAAGAATGGTACTTAACTTATCCCACTATAAAATGGCCTTTGGGTCAATTTCAGAGTCAACCCTATCTCCCTATATGTGAAATTATTAATTTTGTGGAGGTTAAATTAGTGTCAACTTGTAATTTCTTAATGTATTCTATAGTTGCTCCAAGGACGGATGTAAGAGGGCAGACTTTAGCTATACATAATTTGACTTGCACTTAATCGATTTGCTTGAATGCAATGCTACAAACATTTGTGATAAAATTTTATTGGTCTTATTTAACTTTAAGAAGCCACCATTAATTTATGTTTTCGTTCTGAATAAGTACATCATCAAAACATCAAGCCTAGTTGCCAATCTTTTTTATTTTCCACAAGTAATCAGGGAAAGGTTAATATATTATTATTATAATACTGTGCCCTTGGATAAAATGGGCCAGAAGTGAAGTTGAAGATAATTGTATGTATTTTGGATCTCAGACAGGCAAACGTCTCTAGCTGTCGAGAGATCAACAATTGATAGACAATTAAAACAAATTTATTGCAAGTTGGATCTTGTATTCTTTTCTGTATGTGAAGGGCAACAACTTGCTTTTGTTCCTGATAATTTGTACAGCCATGGGTTATTGTACTCATGTGTAGTTTGTAAGATCAATCTTCTTTGAATTTTCATCATTGTCATAGTTGAATTGCTATATCTTACAATTTTTTTAGTACTTGAAGCATTATTCTTGAATATGTTTGACATTCATTTTGTTCCCGTGAAAAATTTGTTTGAATATCATCATTAACAAGCAATAAGAACTTCTTAAAGGGTGCTAGCTCAATGGTAGAACACCTACCTAATTATAGGTAGGAGATTGGTGGTTCGATTCCTCTGTACCCTATCATAAATTAGTGACTAAGAAAATGACTAAATTCACATATATACGACTATTAGTAGCTAATTTTCAGTATCTTATAGCGCGACTAACGTTTAGTTGTATTTAGCTTAGTCATTAATATGTTATCATCTAGTAGTTTATTTAGTCGTATATTTGGTCATTCATTGTGACAATCAATGACTAAATCAGTGACTAAATCAATGACTAAATCAGTGAGTATCAATGACTAAATTAGTGACTAAATCAGTGAGTATCAATGACTAAATAAATGACTTAATCAGTGACTATCAATGACTAAATCAATGACTAATAAGTCAACCAATTAATGACTAGTGAAATACGACTAGAGATAAGATAGTGAAAATCGGATACTATTAGTCACCAACTCAAAAATAGTCGTTTATAGTCGAATTTTAGTCATTAATTTCTCATTTTGTACTAGTGATTGCTAAGGGATGGAGTCTTGTTCTTATAATGGAAAAACAAGAGTCTCCTGGATTTCTCAGTCGTAATTATGCACATACGGCGCACATACCTAAGTGTAGTAAAGAACATGACCAAGGTATTGGTGATGCAAAAATAATAACTAGAAACATAGTGCACCTTTCCCTGATGTTTAGGAAACATGCGATGCTTGCGAAGGATCCAAGTCTTCATCGGAAGATGATGAATCATCACCAGTGGGTAAACCATCCAAAGATGATGTACTATCCATGGTATCTTGTAAGGTAGGTGTTACCTACCCAGTTATTGGCCTTTGCGGGTTCACATGGAGGGGAAAAAGTTGACCTTGCAGTTTCATTAGTTTGAGGCGAGCTTGTCATTCGGTGCGCAAAATGGGGAATTGAAAGGAGAAGTGGATGGTCTCTCCACAAGATCAACAAGGTATTGGTACGCATGGATAGAAGTGTTCTCGGCCTTATTGAGTGTTTATTTACTCCATGATTCGTGATTGTGTTAGGAGGGATCATATGATCGGAGTTCCCACATGACAAGCATTCATTGTGTGATGGCATCATCGTAAGTTGAGATGGGTATTGCAATGTTATAGGCTCTACCACATTTTTTGCAGTTGGCACAATTTTTGTGCGAGCTGTGACTGATGGTGTTGTTGATGTGGTGATCACATTAATGGATGCTACTTCTTGGGTTGGGAAGGGGGGGTTCCTCAATCGTTACTTGAGTGAGATGAAATGTTACTAACGCCTCTCAGTATTGAGGGAGTTTGAGGAAATGGTGTGTATAGTACCCATGCTGATCACATATGGAACATGCGTGATTCATACGCAATGTTTTGGACTTAGATGTGTGCGAGGGAGGTGCACCCCCTTTCACCGCTGGTGGAGCGTGGGTGATGCTAACAGGGGTGTTAAGAAGATTCCATAGCTCTAGTAGAGTGGGACATAGGTTGGTTGCGTGGCCTTATTTCCCACAAAGAGAACATGCCAGTGTGACCCTTTGAGTGGGAGTATCGATGATTACTAGGGCTTTCAACTCCTAATGGTTGATGCACCCTACTTTAGGCTTCACGTTTTATACCAAATTAGATTTAAGGGTTGGTAATAGGGGAACTTTCAACTTGGGTTGTTTGGTGCCCCATTGATGGTCTTAGCGATGACTGATTGTGGGGTAGTTACATATGTCATAGGTTGGGCTATCATAACTGGTTGTGTTACTTGCCTTGCAGCCATACTAGCCGACACAAGGACAAACTTGTAATGGGCCACTGGCTAGGAATCCATCTTTAGGAAGGGTGGTGTTAGGTACCATACGTGGATTCCCAAAGTTAGCCCACGTAGGGTTAACTGAGCCATAATTGACATCTTTTGTACACCCATGGGAGGATACAAGAATGGGATTTGAAAAATCGGTGGTACCGATGGAATCAAAATTTGTTCAATGCCATGAGTCAGTGGTGGTGTTGATGATGGTGTTGAGGTGGAGGCGACTCCATTTTCAATGGAGAAAATTGTGCACATTAGGCCATCGGTAGATATAGGGATCTTTGGTGGTGGTCCCAAATATGCTCTAACAAATTGGAGTCCTTGTACATACTAGGGGCAATGTCAACATATCGTTGATAATCACCCAGTATAGTTTGTAAGGACATTCTTGGGATTGCTTGTGGTATTAGGGTCATAATAGTTAAGTTGGTCGAGGGTAAATACCCTCCCATTTAAGGGAAACATCATGATATAGAAGACTGAGAAGGATACAGCTTTCATGGCATACATGTAGCTACAACCCAAGAGGATGTTGTAGTCGGTCTAAGCATCGATTACTTCAATATCGATCATAACCATCTTGCCCCCTAGAGATATGGGAACATTTTGATATAATCCTCTTGGTTGGGATGGTCTCCCATCATATGCTCAAAGAGAAATAGATGAGGGGAATAGCTTTGGGGACCCTAATCGTTTCTAGACTTTGGAAGATATGATGCAAGTGGATGTGCCTTTGACAATGATACATCGATGGATCATGATGGTTTTTACTATAACTGGGACTTGGAATGTGACTGAAGATGGTAGTTAGGGGTCCCCTTTGTTAAGATCAAAGGTCATTATGTACGAGTCAGATTGGTCAAGCATTCCAAGTGCATTGAGTAATGCCTTTTCTTGTCTTGGGAAAGACTGTAAAACTTATATTGTGACATAGTTGTAGGGGATTGAGCCAATTCGTCCAGAATACTGTAATTGTGGGCAGATTTCATATGAGGGTTATTAAGGGTATTTTTGAGTGGTACTTTTGGAATTCGTGGGATTTTTTTGGTATTCAAGCATGGTATATGTAGAGGGTCCCCAAAGGGGATAGAAACATATTTCACTGGGGTGTGGAAGGCCCATCATAACCCTTAGCTCACGTCTGGAGGTTTATATCCATTGTATAGAAGTTTTGGAAGGAGCCATAGTCAAGTCGGTGAGGATCTTGATCTTGTGTAAATGCCCCTTGATTGGTGAAGGGTTGCTGTAGCACTAATGTTTGTGGTTGGGGAAGATTCGTTTCCTGAGGAGGGTTCGTCACCATCTTCTTTTTGGATTCCACCAACTTTTGGAAGTCGAGGATAAGAGAACAATGACATGTGTAATGACCATAATCGATGCAAATGGAGAAGCAATAATTGGTTCTCAGGGAAGGATTCTTCTCTAGTTTGGGGGGATCGTTAGTCCCTGTATTCGGATCACCCATATTCTAGTTTTGCTAGGGAGGGGATTTCCCCCTTGCCCCGGTTGCTGAATGTGATTTTTCTTTCCTTTCTTCCCCTGATTCTATGGATTCTGGGGGTTTGCAGTGTTCAATTGCTTGAATTGTTGAGCTTGTTGAACATAAGTAGGCTAAACTAGGTTAACCCCCATGTGGGGGGAAGGTTGTTGACCAGTTGGGCATGGGAAAGGGTAATATGGGTTATACCCTGGTGGTGGTATAAATGCAACTTGCGCTCCATAAGATGTGGACGTGGGAGTGACTTATGCCATTGGTGGTGCTGAAACTATCATTGATTGGATAAAATTTGGGTGTGTAGGAATGTCTGGTCCATACTGTAATTGACCAACTGACGATGTTGGTATCAGTGCAGGGGGTAACGACGTAAGTGGCATGGATGGGTAATACATAACTATGTTAAATGGCACTGATGTGGTGGGAAGAATGTTTCCTAAATGGGAAATGGACCCAATAAGACCATCCACAGAATGTGACGAGCCCGAAGGTGTAGGATCCAACGGCCGATGCTGAGGGGCATCAAGGAAGATTGTGTAAAGGTATCCAAATTCTGCATATGTAAGGTCTAAATGTTGTGCTTTGAGAATGGTCTCTTGTTACGGAGAAAACTTCCTATGGCTTGGGGAAGACCACAACAGACAGCTGACTACCAGAAAATAACTCAATTGCCAATGCAGTGTTATATAAATGACAATGCTAAGATAATGGAGAAAAAGACCAACCTTCAACCAGATGTTTGAAGTAGATCGTCGTTGAGCTTTCAACCTCTACACTTGAACCTGCAGATTAGTCTCAACAACAAGTACAAGCAAGTGCATATAATATGTGAAAGACATTAGAATAATCAATAGCATGATCCATGATATCATAAGCAAATATAACCCAATGTAATTTAACAATATTCACAACATCAATTGAATGAGAAAATGAGTATTTCCATTAATGAATAACAAGAAGTACAGTATACGACCTCTTGTCGACAACCAATCTGAACCAAGAATTGGGTCTCTCCACTTGTGCCTCCACCACTTCAATCCCCCATGTAATGGAAAACTCAAACTATGAAAGGAGTTTGGTAGGTGAACATAAGGAGTTCACAACAACAAGGATCAATGAGTGTAGACTCAAGTCATGGCAAAAATCCACTAGAGTTATCTTGCTCTCTCTTTCTCCTCCCTTCCATACAGCATAAGAGCTCAATATATAGCCTTCCAAAGGTAAGTGAAAGGTCGAATCGAGTCGTTTCGGGGTATATGGAAGGCCGAAGGTCACCCTAAGACCAGTAATTGGGAGTAAAAAGTAATTTTCTATTGGTTTTTACCATTTTACTTGGTGTCCGTGGGCTATAGTGGAACAACCTATGTGTACACTAGCTATAGTGGAACAACTAGCGTACATGAACAAAAATAGGGATTTGTGTGTTCCTAGAGAGAAAAAGATATATTTGATTCAATAAAATGGATCCTGAAGGCCAATCAATGATGATGCTCACAAGGTGGAAAATTACGCTGTACACCTCTTCCTCTCTTTGTGGCATGGAAGTGGCAACATATTTAGCTATGGCAGGTTGGAGAGATTTTATAAACCAATACAACATAAAGGGAGGTTGTATTTTGATCTTGCATAGTGTATGACATCTACACCACTCATGGATGTGATCCGCAATGTGTGTAGAAGTATTTTGTCGAAACTCAATAAGAATTTCAAGGCATGGATAATGTTGAATGGGAAGTTGAAAGTACATGATAAATGTGGTGGCCAATGTCGCAAATTTGGAATGGGTTCCACTTTCAAGGTTTATGTACCATTTTTCTACTGTTTCGCTGAGGGTACGCTGGAACAAGTGAAGCCTCATGGGGTCATCTACTATGTTGTTAGATGAAAACCATAGGTGGAAATACATAATGTGGTTGGTGGGATCATCTCCATATTTTCCTTCAAATTTGGGAATATTGGAAAGAAATATTATCTAGCATAGCCAACCATGTTTGATCATGAGAGATGGGATCACTAGTCAATTTGGCTAAATATGGTAGATTTAGACTAGCCATAAATGGTAAGGTAGGGATGACTGGTCTTTCCATTCTATTTGGGATGTGATTTCCATGAGGTGGAGACCCGGGTGGTGTTGTGAACAACAATTGACCTCCTATGAGAGAGGATGGGTCAAAGGGATTCAAGGGATCTCCTTGGGGAGAAGTCAATGGGGTACTACTTCTTATGGGGGAAGAATTGGTGTAATTAATAGATTCTATGAGGGGAGAAAATGTACCTAGCAAGGCGTATCCTCGACTAGACGATCCTATCAATGTTTCCTCGGAACAACCCTAGCTTGGGTTCCTTCCATGTGAACCACGAGAAGTAGGTGTGAAAACACCCTTCGAGAGAGGGGATAGGATTTGCATTCTATGAGACTGTCTTAGGATGTTGTTTTGTTCCTCAATGGTGAATAATTTGTGTCAATACGATTGTGATGGTGGAATTTAAACACAATTGAATAAATGCAAAAATATGCCAACCACAACAAATGCAAATGGTGTGGTAAGTGACTGATATGTGCAATGTTAGTTTTAGTGCATGAGTTCCCACATGTAGGTTCTTTTTATTACAAGTTTGGTGAACTTCTAGTTAAAAAAAAAAAATGTAAATTCCCTAGAAGACCTAACGTCCTTCCTCTCAAATGTAATTGGGCCTCTCAAAAGGACAATTGCTGGTGATAATGGTATCCACTCACCAATTGACTAGTGGAGGTAACAAAGAGTTAGTTATACCATCGATGGGGCCGATGATCCAATCAAGAAGACTTGGAAACACCTCCCAATGGAAATAGGAAACTTCAGGAGTCAATTGCACTCACAATTGCTCCTTGGTGATATCCTAACTTTGTTAGGAACCCATGTCAACCATTCTCTTTACTTTGTTAGTATATTGTTGTTGGATGCATATGCTTTGTTAGTCATCCTGTAGTATTTGTTGATCCATAGTTTCTATTGGCCCATGGTATTGAGCCATAGTATTGGCGCCTAGACTTAGTATACAAGTTTGTATACAAGTTTGTGTTGAGGCCAATGAAGGCATCGTGAAGTTATTTGTATTGAGCTTGTTCAAAGGAGGTTTCCCCCTCGAAGTGGCCTACGATCAATAAAATATTTTGTGATCTCATATATTGTGTACTTTATCAATTAATTGTTGTAGGTTCCTCACATCTGGTATCAGAGCACTTTCTTGGGCTCGTTGGGTGAAATTTTTGCCAAATTTTTTCTTTGCATCTGTTGCAGGTTCGAATCTGGGAATAATCCATATCTTCTTAACTTTGGGAAGTACTTGGGAATAAGCCCTAGAACTCATTGTGAGGAGTACCATAGGAACCCCAAAGTAGCTGGTGTAACATAACCAATACTTGAGACCTTTTATGTTTGTGGAAAAACATTATCTTAACTTTTATTGTAAAGTTTTATATTTGACCAAGTTTCAAGGATGATTGTAAATGAATAATGTTATTATTTAATAAATTAAAAATAGGAGACACTCACCCAAAGAGACTGTTGAAAGAGTGTTTACTAACCCACTAGGAGGAATGGAATTTGGGGTAGAAGGAAATGGACAAGTGGAAGCATCTGAACTCAGTAACTAGTTGTTGTTATGGCACAACTCCTTTATTTTCTGCTCAAGTTCCCTGGAATGTGGAACTGGAGCTTATGGCTCATTTATTGAAAAATGACCACCAAAAGACCTAGGCATATTTTATAAGCCATTGAATTTGAGCAGAGGCTCACACTTTTTCTAACGATAAAATTTACCTTGTGGTTTTGCTGGAAATTGCACAAAAGAGATTCGATGAGGGGAAGCTATGTTTTGAGTTGTAGAGTAAGACTACCTTACTTCTACTAAGTGCGGAGTGTTCTTGTTGAGTGCAGAGATTTTTGGATATGTATGCAAGTCCCCATTGATTATTGAAGTACATATGTGAGGTTTGTATGCAAGTCTCGATTGATTGTTGAAGTACAACCTGAGAGCCTTGCTTCTGCACATAGACTTCTTCCTAGTGGTCCAGTAAACAGGCTCGAGGGTCCAAGGGAGCAAGTGATTTGGTTGCTTCTTCTGGAGAAGGTTGGGAGGAACAGGCCTCTTTGGGTGTTTGTTCACCCTATCAAGATTTTCAGGTTCTTCTTGTTTATATTTACTTCTTTTCTGAAAAACTGTTATTTATTTCTATCACTGTATGTAAATGTCTTATAATTTTTCTAAATGTATTTCACAATTACTAGACAGATTAGAAATGTTAGTGTCTCTGATTTGTTACAATAGTTTCAGCAAATTGGATGAATGATCAGATTTGAAAATATAGAATGATTGAATATAAATGTCTTCCTGCATTTTTCCTTTCACCCTAAGGTGATGTACTCTGGTAAGGGAAGGGTTTTAATTAACATAGATCTAATATGATTTCTTAATTGTGAAGAGAAATAAATACTCTTTATTTCCTTTTTCTACTGAGAAAAGATGTTGTATAAATTCCATGCCGTATTATAGTAGAAGTTCTATAAAAATACCTTAGTTTACTTCTTAATAGATATCAGTGACTGTTTCAAAATAAAAGAAGTATAGTAACACAATCATAGTGATACTTATACATATATATATATATATATATATATATATATAAGTAGTGTAAGAGCCCAGACAATAAATATCTGAAAGAGGGTTTATATCCAATCAACATAACTAGGTTATATTACAGAACACAAACACAAACTTTAGGATTATAAACACAACATTTTTAGAGCTTACATGCATGTTCTAAAAATGACATTTTATAATACATAGAGTTAATACAATGATTTTGGTAGAGTTCTAAATGTACTCAGGTATCGTAAATCCTTCATTAAAACATGTACGTGTGCATATAATTCTTCTCAAACATCGTAATGAATTTAAAATCATACAGAAACAATCTATTGATAAACCAAGTGCATTTGACATGTTCAACTCCAATATAATGACTTACAAGTTAAACATAGAATAGTGTCTTATATACCAAATCTGGAGAATCCCTTCACCTTATCACCACTGATAACTACTAAAGGGACCAAGGGTTCACACTGAACTTACATAGTAACCCTACTTAAACAAACCTTAAGCATTCGCATTCACTTATGCAAGGGGTTAATCTTAAAAATTATATCAGATTTAGTAATCAACAGGATAAAACCCCGTGGTAATACATTTGAAGGACAGGGATGAAACCCTATAGATTTCATTATCCATTTTAATCACCATTTAAATAAAGTACATATTAAAACCTTGTAACAAATTAAGAAATCAGGTTACAAAAGAAAAATAAAACTCGAGTTTAATAACTCTATATAATGTACACAGGGCCAATGTTTATCCCAAAAAGGATCGACCATAGTTTTCTCCTAGGTGTAACTTTAGCATAGGGTTTTTCAACACCAACAATTTTAAGACCAAACCAATACATTTTCCAGTTTAATGATTATCATCGAAATAGAGCTCTTTATACAAGATTACAAGTTAATCAGCCCATAAAAGAGCTAGGGTTCGAGTCTCGATACAAGCTCTCATAGTTGTAATTTTAACATGGCTTACAACGTTACAACCAACATTACATAGAAGCAACAAATAGATCAAATATATAGTAAGCATTTTCATAAAATTGGAAGCAATGATTCGGGATGTCTGTACAGGATCAACTAAGGTCAATGGCTCGAGTCTCGACTTGCCTAGACTCATCCTTTTATACACATAAAACTCTACATTATAAATTAAAATTTGTATACAAGCTTAGTATTCAACTCTTTAGCTTTCCAACTCATCGAAGCTCAATGATGTAGGTTTAATAGAAATCAGAGCTATGGTTTAACCCTGAAAAGAAAACGAATAATTGAAATATTTAAAGAAACATAGGTATCATTTAACCATTAGATCTAAGGGCAAAATTTGTACCAGAATGTAATGTCCCCTTCTACCCTTTTTAATGCAGGGAAGGAAACAATAACAACACACCGGGATTTTTGCAGACTCAGCCTCATTCATTACTAAGAAATGGATGGATAATTTGAAACTTCTTGTGTGCAGACTCATATTTCAAATAAACACAGCGGAATAAATATATTAGCAAACACACAAACAATGATGCCTAACATATATATATATATATATATCAGCAGAGGGTGATTCAGCATATAGAGACTCAATCTCGTTACAATGCCATGTATAGACTTCAAATTAAGATAATCAATTCATTTCATTAAACATGGACAATTTAACTTATCGCAGAACTCAAAATGCAAATAATTTGTAATACACGGAACACTTATCTTGAAAAGTAGATGCCCAATCAACTGGCTACGTGAGAGCAACGTTCCACCCAACCATAGATCTTTGTCCAGCCTGTATTCTTTCAGCTGAGAGATCACCCCCGAGCTGGGCTGTGTATCCACTAAGGAGGAACTAGATGGCTCACTCACAGTCAGGGTTTCACTCAGACAGCCTTGCTAAGCCAACACACAGTTGGGTTTTTCAAGCATGCAATAGGAAATGGGGAAGGATGCTAGTCCATTGAGCCCAATCCCAGAGCTAGGTCCACATCAAGCTAGACTCAAACGATCTCAACCTCCATTCGAACATCCACACTTGGATTTCTGACAGCTCTGCTCAGCAAATAACCCAAATCTATCACTGGTTTTTCTGGGCAGTTAAACTGGGTTTTCCCATGGATTTTGGGGTACCTATTGCTCCCAATTTCATCCCAAGTCTCATACCAACGGATCCCCCATTGGATTTCACTGTCCAATGCCCATTCTTGGCATTTTTGGCTTTCCAAAACGTGGGTTTACCCACAGTCGCGATTTCTGGTTTCCTCACTGCTGGCACTCATTTTTGGATGGGGAATCATGCTAGGTTTTTTCTACCATCGAATGGGGAGGATAATGAAGCAACTCCCAAGAGGTAGAGTGACTTCTTGTACAAGAAAACAAAGCCCATACCTACCTATACGAATTTCAGGGCTGCCCATGCTCTATTGAAGCCATGGGCTGACATCTCAACCACTTCCTTACAATAGTCATAAATGTCACCTAGGGAAGTCAATGGGTTCTCATAATGACATATGGAAGCCTAGGGTTTAGTCCCATAGCCCCCTCACCACTCCCTAGTGGATACACGTGGCCCCTTCTCATTCGTTGCCTCCGTAGCCAGTTTTGGTATCTTATATTGCATGATGTTTATTTACATCCTATTACAATTTCCATGGCTTAAGAGCACATGGTATCAAAATATCAAATACTTGCCCTTTAAATAAAATTCAGGCTTTCACTAGCGGGGCCTTGGCCTTGAGCTCCGTACTAGGAAAACATACATCACATGTACACATTATTTACATTAAAGGCTAATATATCCTAAGGGTCAAATTTGGGGTGTTACACAGAATCATTTTTATAAATCCATTTTAATCCTACAGGAAATCAAGGATTTCACCATAAGCATTTTTATACAGGAAATTTATATTGCTAGTACAAAAGAAACACTCTATCCATTAATAGTTTTATTATATTCGCAGCCAATGCCGCTTAGGGAGACAAAAGGTACTCCACTCAAGAAAAACCCTGTAACAACTTCCCTATAATACTAATAAGTGAAATCCCAAACTCGAGTCAATGCCCGGAAAACCATCTAATGCAGTAATGCAACCTTGTAGCCCAAATGACAAACGAAGATTGTATTGAGGAGAAACAAACATCACATTATTGTTGACAGAGGAACATCTGGTCAGGACCGAGGCTTACCGATGAATGTCCACCGCTGTGGGCTTGTCCCTTTGTTCATAATGACATCACCTTGGAACGGAATTTCTGGTCCTACCATGGTCATAAAAATGAGGTTAAACACGAACGTAAAACTAAAACTCGGTACTGTGAACAAGTAAGGGTTTGTACACTGTAATATAGCTTACCTTGACAGTAATGAACTCGAAGCCGAGAGGAGAACTAGACATTGGAAACCTTGTACACAATGTAAACCCATAAATCCTCACAACCCAACACTCATCAGCATCCAACCAACTCAACGAGTGGAGCTTGAATTCCAAACAACTGTGGTGGCTGAGAAGGCTCAGCCTCCTCCTCCACAACGAAGCGTAACAATAACCCAAGGACCAAAACCCCAAATATTGCAGTAGGGTTTGATACTTTCGAACAACATTTACTATCTATCACGTTGTGAACATTATGCCAGCTACCATCAACATCGATTTTTATACAAAAAACCACTTCATTATAGTTATCCACATAGTCCTTGGAACACATTTTATTTTGGCGCCAGTTGGGAACTAAAGACCCACTTTTATATAGTTTAACCCCTAGCAAATATTTATGCCAAAAAGATATGCCTTGAATACCAAAGTTCACGTTATACTTTGGAACTAACTATTCAATTATCAACTCAAGAATTTTATCTAGCATCTTTTGTTAAGTATGGAAGAACCCCATACTAGGATTGAGCTTGGTTACAAATATTCTAGAATGATGAATTGTAGTAATTGTCACCATAGACTTCACATGATTTTTAGCATCACACACTAACTTGAATATGCATTATAATTATAACCTTGATGTTTGGATCTACAAGCCACCATTTGATTAAGGCTTGGGTCTTTAATATTTCAAACTCAAAGCTTAGTTAGGAATCATCACCCTAGCTCATCAAACCTTCAAAGGTATGCAACCTGTAACCTCGACAATTAAAGAGTTATGCATCAGCTTTAAGATAAGTAAGCCTCAAAGTTGTGCACCAGTATTCAACTGCCAAACAAGAAGTTAATTATTAATAAGAGGTTATCAATATATAAATATTATCATAAGTATTAACTATTAGACCATAATAAGGTTACAACTAAGTCGTAACATGATCGAAACTGCATGTAGGCTCATGACCCTATTATCACACATTAATATTAAAAGACGATATTTTCATAAATATAGTTATAGTTTCGCAAGACATGGGTTCCTTGGATATGTATGAGTCCGCAAAAAACGACGACTTAAAAGTAAGAATTACGATATTAAAACAGACATAGGAGTGCTCATACATTTAATTGTCGATAAGACAATTAAAAATATTTAAAGATAAATACATGTCGCATTTATTTAACAGTAACTATAGGTACTAAACAAACACTTATTACTTCCACATAAAATTTATTGTTGAATTAAATGCTTAGAAAATTTTTACGAATTTTTGGGATGTTACATGTGGTATCAGAGCACGAGTTCAAACTCTAGGCCTGAAATTGGCTCATCACGTGCAATAGAAAATGAAAACAAAAAACATAGTTACTAATTTTGATTTTAATTTTGTTTATGTACAAAACAATTTTTGAAATTAAATTGAGGTATGGAAGGACCGGAAGAATCTGCTGAAGACAGATCTCATCATAGTGAACCTAATAATAATGAACATGAACAAGTTAATGAAGAAATTTACATAGAATTAAATGATCAATCATCTGAACTTTTACGTATAGTTAAATATTTAAAGGATGAAATAAAAACTATAAAAGAAGAGAATGAAAGAATTTTAAGGGCACAAGAAGAGCTAAACTAGATTCTACTCGATAAATATCATAATGATGAGAAAGATAAGATAATAGAAATAAAATCTGAGTCTGGAACTATGTCCTACCAACATAGAGGTAAGAAAGTAAAATATCATAAAAATGATGGTGACTCTTCTTCGGAATCTAATGATAAAACTTATAGAAGAAAACATAAGTATGATTGAGACAGCAGTGACAGTGACTGCAGTCTTAAGAAAAGAAAATACAAACCTTATGAACAAATTTTAGGCGAATTTAAGAAGATAAAACACCCAACCTTTAATGGTGAAATGAAAAGGGTGAGGCAGCCGAAGCATGGCTATCCGGCATGAAGAAATATTTCCAAATATATGATTACTCGGATCATTTAAAAGCTAAGATGGCTATATACAATCTAACTTGGAAAGTAGACATTTGGTGGCATGATATTAAGAGAGTAAAAGGTATTAAAGAAAAGAGCATAGCCTGGAGTGCATTTAAGAAATAATTTAAGAGCAAGTTTCTGTTTGAACAATACTACGAAGAGAAAGCAAAATAATTTTATGATTTAAAATTGGGTTCTATGAGTATGAAAGAGTTAAGTAGTAAATTTCTAAGTCTATTAAGGTATGTACCTTATATAGTGGAAGAAAAACCTGAAGTAAAAAGGTTTCTGAGTTGTTTACCCTTCAACATAAAAGACATAATTGAGTACGATAATCCTACAACTCTTGAAGAATCCATGAGAAAGGCCAACTTCTGTTACGAAAAGAACAGAAAAAGAGAAGGAATATCTGGCTGGAGAAATAACAAGTCTAGTAATTTTGAACATAAAAGAAAGTTTTTAATCAGAATTTTGGAAATACTAAGCGGAATTTCAATAACAGAAATTTTGAAAGCAATAATTACAGAAGTAATGCACCACAAAATTACACAGCTGCAAGAAACATGCCTAACAACAACAACAACAATAATAATAATAATAATACCATAACTAATGAGCAAAGGCCACCTTTAAAATTTTATGACTAATGAAATGCATACTAGAGCACACTATCCACTCAGGAGAAAGACAGTCAGCAACATTCATACAATGTAGACAAAACCAACAGTTGGTGATTTAACAAGGGAGATGTCTAGAATCAATGCTACACTAGAAAACCGACAGGAAGATCATCAAACTTCCATGGTTGAGATCGAAGGTATGATACAAAACAAATATATATCTATTTTAATTGATCCAGGTGCAAGTTTGAGTTACATATCACCTAACTTGATAAAAAGTTGCAAGTTAAAAATAGAAAAATTTGATAAATCATGGTTCGTTCAGTTAGCAACAGTCACTAAACAAAAAGTTGTAGAATTTGTTAAAAGTTGTGATTTGCTTATGAGTCGGTTAAAAACGCAAGTTAAATTTAATGTTTTACCTTTAGGGTCTTATGATGTATTAGTAGGCATGTACTGACTTGACTTGAATAGCATAGAGTAGTGCTGAACTATTTTGAAAAGTCTTTTACTTGTTTAAATAATGAAGGAGAAACTGAAACAGTTAAAGGGATTCCTAGAAAAACTGTTGTTAGACAAATTTCTTCTTTACAAGTTAAAAAGGTTGTAAGGAAAGGGTGTAACATGTTTGTTGTTAATGTAATTAATAATGAACATGCAACTGAGAAATATAAAATAAAACTGGAAGACATACCAATTCTAAAGTACTTTTCTGATGTATTTTCGGAAGAAATTCCAGGACTACCTCCGAAAAGGGAATTAGATTTCACCATTGAGTTAGTACCAGGTGCGGTACCAAACTCAAAGGCTCTTTACAAAATGAACATTTTGGAACTTAATGAACTAAAATCACAGTTGAAGGAACTAATTGATAAAAATTACACAACGAGTAGTGTTTCTCCTTGGGGAGCACTGGTTATTTTTGTTAAAAAGAAGGACGGCACTTTGCGTTTATGCATAGATTACCGTCAACTAAATAAAATGACTATTAAAAATTGATATCCTTTGCCCCGCATAGATGATCTATTTGATCAAGTAGGCGGAGCAATGATATTTTCTAAAATAGACTTGAGGTCTGGATACCATTAAGTCAGGATAAAAGACGCGGATATTTTTAAAACTGCTTTCAGGACCTGTTATGGGCATTATGAGTTCGTAGTTATGCCTTTTGGGATAACTATCGCTCCAACAATATTCACGTGTCTAATGAATAATGTTCTAAAAAAGTATCTAGATAAGTTTGTAATTGTTTTCATTGATGATATCTTAATTTATTCTAAGACTAAAGAAGAATACGATGAACAATTAAGGATAATTCTGCAGGTTTTAAGAGAACACCAACTTTATGCTAAATTCAGTAAATGTGACTTTTATAAAGATAAAATACAGCACCTAGGTCACATAATATCTAAAGATGGAATCGCAGTCGATCCAGATAAAATAAGAGCAATTAACGAGTGTCCTGTCCCGAAAGACATAACTGATGTACAGTCTTTTATGGGAATCACAGGTTACTATAGGAAATTTATTGAAGGATTTTCCAGAATTGCGAATCCCATAACTTCTTTGTAGAAAAAGGGGAAGAAATTCATATAGGATCAAAAGTGTGAAGAGAGTTTTAAGAAGTTAAAAGAACTGTTAACAACAACACCTATATTAAAAATTGTTGATCCAAATAAGGACTTCGTTGTATGCACTGATGCGTGCAACGATGGACTTGGTGGGGTTTTAACTCAAGAAGGTCATGTCATAGCATACGAATCTAGAAAGCTAAAAATTCACGAAAAGAAATACGCAACCTATGATCTAGAGTTGGAAGCCATGATACATGCCTTAAAGATGTGGTGCCATCACTTGATTGGAAGGAATTTTTCACTAATGACAGATAATAAAAGTTTAAAATACTTGTTGGATCAACCAAATCTAAATGCAAGGAAAGCTACGTGGTTAGCTTTCCTTAGTGAATACGATTTTGAGATTCAACACATTAAGGGTAAAGAAAATAAAGAGGTTGATGCCTTAACCAGAAACGCTAAATTGAATTTTGTGGCAGCAATCAGTACTTATAAAATAAATCTGGAAAATGAGCTTGAAGAAGGAATTAAGGAAGATGAAAATTATTACGAATTATGTGAAAAAGTTGTTGAAAATGTATCTGAAAATTTAATAACAGATTACAACATAAATGAAAAAGGCTAACAGACTTTATGTGCCTAATGTGTCAAAAGTTAATTTGTTGATTTTAGATGAAATTCATAAAAGTCCTTATTTGGGAAACCTTGGTTATCAGAAAATGATAACCATGTTACAAAATGATTACTATTGACCAAACATGAAAAATGAAGTGGTTGAATACATAGCTAGGTGCTTTGAATGTCAGCAAATTAAAGTTGAGCATCAACACCCAGCTGGCCTATTACATCCATTTCGAATTCCAGAATGGAAGTGAGAAATTATAAGTGTTGACTTTATAACTGGTTTTCCTAGAAATAAAAAACAGAACGACTCAATAATGGTAGTTGAGGATAAGCTTAGTAAAGAAGCTCATTTTATTCCTGTTCAAACTACTTTTAACGTTGTTAACATTGTTGATGTGTTTATGAAGCAAATCTTTCGTTTACACGGAATTCCTAAGGTAATAATTTCTGATCGAGATTCTAAGTTTACTGAAAATTTTTGGACAACATTGTTTGAAGGTTTAGATACTAAGTTAAATTTCAGTACATATTTTCACCCACAAATTGACGGAAAAACTGAAAGGGTAAATCATATTTTAGAAGACATGTTAAGAATGTATGTTAAAGATCATCCAACTAAGTGGGAAGATTATTTACATTTAGTTGAATTTGATTACAATAATCACCATCAAACTTCTGGTAGACTTAGTCCATTTGAGATTCTGTATAGAAGAAAATGGAATACTCTTATTTCTTGGAGTAATCCTGTTGACAGATTGGTTATGATCATATTTGTTATAAGAAATGGAGCTAACCATGAAACAGGTACAAGGAAATTTAAAAATTGCATAAGACAGACAAAAATGTTATGCATATCTGAAAGGAACTGAAAAGGAATTTCAGGTAGGAGATCAAGTTTTTGTTAAGGTAAAACCCAATAAAAGTTCTTTTAAGCTTGGGATTTGTGCTAAACTACCACCCAGGTATTGTGGACCGTTCGAAATTCTATCAAGAATTGGACCAGTTGCATATCAGTTGGTTTTACCATCTAATTTGAGAATACATAACGTTTTCCATATTTCTGTTTTGAAAAAGTATGTACATGATGCTACTGATGTGCTAAATTGGAATGACATACAGGTGGAGCCCGAAGGAGATTTTTAGGTGGAACCAGACTATATCCTTGAAAGCAAGGAAATTATGCTCTGAAATCGCACCATAGGGGAGGTAAAGCTGCAATGGAAGCACCTTATCCCAGATGAAGCTACCTAGGAATTGGAAAGTAATGTGCGAGCAGCATATCCAATTCTGTTCCAGGGAGGCTCTGAGGAAGAATAAGAAACATTGATGACGATGTTGAGCTTAAGTGCGGGTGTTTGTAACATACCCAATACTTGAGACATTTTATGTTTGTGGAAAAACATTACCTTAACTTTTATTGTAAAGTTTTATATTTGACTAAGTGTCAAGGATGACTGTAAATGAATTATATTATTATTTAATAAATTAAAAATAGGAGACACTCACCCAAAGAGACTGTTGAAATAGTGTTTACTGACCCACTAGGAGGAATGGAATCTGGGGTAGAAGGAAAATGGACAAGTGGCAGCATCTGAACTTAGTAAATAGTTGTTGTTATGGGACAACTCCCTTATTTTGTGCTCAAGTTCCCTGGAATGTGGAACTGGAGCTTATGGCTCATTTATTGAAAAATGACCACCAAAAGACCTAGGCATCTTTTATAATCCATCAAATTTGAGTAGACACTCACACTTTTTCTTACGAGAAAATTTTCCTTGTGGTTTTGCTAGAAATTGTACACAAGAGATTCGATGAGGGGAAGCTATGTTTTGAGTTGTAGAGTAAGACTACCTTACTTCTACTAAGTGCGGAGTGTTCTTGCTGAGTGCAGAGGTTTTTGGATATGTATGCAAGTCCCCATTGATTGTTGAATTACATATGTGAGGTGCGTATGCAAGTCTCCATTGATTGCTGAAGTACAACCCGAGAGCCTTGCTTCTACACAGAGACTTCTTCCTAGTGGTTCCGTAAAGAAGCTCGAGGGTCTAAGGGAGCAAGTGATTTGGCTGCTTCTTCTGGAGAAGGTTGGGAGGAACAGGCCTCTTTGGGTGTTTGTTCACCCTATCAAGATTTTCAGGTTCTTCTTATTTATATTTACTTCTTGACTGAAAAACTGTTATTTATTTCTGTCATTGTACGTAAATGTCTTATAAGTTTTCTAGATGTATTTCACAATTACTATACATATTAGAAAGGTTAGTTTCTCTGATTTGTTACACTAGTCTTAGTAAATTGGATGAATGATCATATTTGAAAACATAGAATGATTGAATATAAATTTCTTCCTGCATTTTTCCTTTAACCCTAAGGTGATGTACTTTAGTACAGGAAGGGTTTTAATTAACATAGATCTGATATGATTTATGAATTGTGAAGAGAAATAAATACTCTATATTTCCTTTTTCTATTGAGTAAATATGTTGTATAAATTTCATGTTGTATTATAGTAGAAGTTCTATAAAAATACCTAAGTTTACTTCTTAATACATATTAGTGACTATTTCAAAATAAAAGAAGTATTGTAACACAGTCATAGTGATACTTATATATATATAAGTAGTGTAAGAGACGAGACAATAAATATCTGAAACAACGTTTATATCCAATCAACATAACTAGGTTATATTACAGAACGCAAACACAAACTTTAGGATTGTAAACACAACATTTTTAGAGCTTACATCCATGTTCTAAAAATGACATTTTATAATACACAGGATTAATACAATGATTTTTGTAGAGTTCTAAATGTACTCAGGTTTCGTAAATCCTTCATTAAAACCTGTAGGTATGCATAGACTTCTTCTCAAACATTGTAATGAATTTCAAATCATACAGAAACAATCTATTGATAAACCAAGTGCATTTGACAAGTTCAACTCCAATATACTAACTTACAAATTAAACACATAATAGTTTCTTATATACCAAATATGGAGAATCTCTTAACATTATCACCACTCATAACTAATAAAGGGACCAAGGGTTCACACTAAACTTACACAGTAAACCTACATAAACAAACCTTAAGCATTAGCATTCACCTATGCAAGGGGTTAATCTTAAAACTTATATAAGATTTAGTAATCAACAGGATAAAACCCCGTGATAAATCATTTGAAGGACAAGGATGAAACCCTATAGATTTCATTATCCATTTTAATCACCATTTAAATAAAGTAACTATTAAAACCCTGTAACAAATTAAGAAATAGGGTTACAAAAGAAAAATAAAACTCAAGTTTAATAACCCTGTATAATGCACACAGGGCCAATGTTTATCCCAAAAAGGATCAACCACAGTTTTCTCCTAGGTGTAAATTTAGCCTAGGGTTTTTCAACACCAACATTTTTAAGACCAAACCAATACATTTTCTAGTTTAATGATTATCGTCGAAACAAAACGCTTTATACAAGATTACAAGTTAATCAACCAATAAAAGATCTAGGGTTCGAGTGTTGATACGAGCTTGCATAGTTGTAAATTTAACATGGCTTACAACATTACACGGAACCAAAAAATAGATCAAATATATAGTAAGCATTTTCATAAAACAGGCAACAATGATTCAGGATGTTTGTATAGGATCAACTAAGGTCAAGGGCTCGAGTCTCGACTCACCCAGACTCATCCTTTTATACACATAAAACTCTAAATTATAAATTAAAATTTTTATACACTTAGGATTCAACTCTTTAGCTTTCCAACTCATCGAAGCTCAATGACATAGGTTTAATAGAAATCAGAGCTAGGGTTTAACCCTGAAAAGCAAACGAATAATCGAAATATTTAAAGAAACACAGGTATCATTTAATCATTGGATCTAAAGGGAAAAATTTGTACCAGAATCATTTTTATAAATGCATTTTAACCCTACAGGAAACTAAGGATTTCACCATAAGCATTTTTATACAGGAAATTTATATTGCGAGTACAAAAGAAACATTGTATCCATTAATAGTTTTATTACATTCGCATCCGATGCTGCTCAGGGATACCAAAGGTACTCCGCTTAGGAAAAACCTTGTAAAAACTTCCCTATAATACTAATAGGTGAAATCCCAAACTCGAGTCAACGCCGAGAAAACCATCTAACACAGTAATGCCGCCTCGTAGCCCAAATGACAAATGAAGAATGTATTGACGAGGAGCAACAAACAACACATTCTTTTTGCTAGAGGAACAATTGGTCAGGACCGAGGCATACCGGTGAATGTCCACCGCTGTGGGCTTTTCCCTTCGTTCATAATGTCACCTTGGAACGAAAGTTCTAGTCCTACCATTGTCATAAAAACGAGGTTAAACACGAACGCAAAACTAAAACTCAGTACTGTAAACAAGTAAGGGTTTGTACACTGTAATATTGCTTACCTTGACAGTATCGAACTTGAAGCCGAGAAGAGAACTAGACATTGGAAACCCTATATACGATGTAAACCCATAACTCCTAACAACCCAACACTCATCAGCATCCAACAAACTCGATGACTGGAGCTTGAATTCCAAACAACTATGGCGGCCCAGAAGGGTCAACCTCCTCCTCCACAACGAAGCGTAACAATAACCCAAGACCAAAACCCCAAACATCACAGTAGGGTTTGATACTTTCGAACATCATTTACTATCTATCACGTGATCAACATTATTATGCCAACTACCATCAACGTCAATTTTTATACAAAAACCCACTTCATTATAGTTATCCACAGAGTCCTTAGAACACATATTATTATGGCACCGGTTGGGAACTAAAGACCCACTTTTATATAGTTTAACCCATAGAAAATATGTATGCCAAAAAGATATGCCTTGAACACCAAAGTTCACATTATACTTTGGAACTAACTATTCAATTATCAACTCAAGAATTTTATCTAGCATCTTTTGTTAAGTATGGAAGAACCCCATACTAGGATTGAGCTTGGTTACAAATATACTAGAATGATGAAATGTAGTAATTGTCACCATAGACTTCACATGATTTTTAGCATCACACACTAACTTGAATATGCATTATAATTATAACCTTGATGTTTGGATTTACAAGCCACCATTTGATTAAGGATGGGGTCTTTAATTTTTCAAACTCAAAGCTTAGTTAGGAATCATCACCCTAGCTCATCAAACCTTCAAAGGTATGCAACCTGTAACCTAGAAAATTAAAGAGTTATGCATTAGCTTTAAGCTAAGTAAGCCTCCAAACAAGAATTTAATTATTAACAAGAGGTTATCAATATATAAATATTATCATAAGTATTAGCTATTAGACCATAATAAGGTTACAACTAAGTTGTAACATGATCACAACTGCATGTAGGCTCATGACCCTACTATCACACATTAATATTAAAAGACAATATTTTCATAAATATCGCTATAGTATTGCAAGACATGGGTTCCTTGGATATATATGAGTCCGCAGAAAACGACGACTTAAAAGTAAGAATTACGATATTAAAACAGACATAGAAGTGGTCATACATTTAATTGTTGATAAGACAATTAAAAATATTTAAGGATAATTACATGTCGCATTTATTTAACAGTAACTATAGGTACTAAACATACACTTATTACTTCGGCATAACATTTATTGTTGAATTAAATGCTTAGAAATTTTTTAATTTTTTACGAATTTTTGAGATGTTACAGCTAGCCCATTGAGAGGACCTCTCAGTGAAAAGGGCAATGGCCCCTACCCGATTGACTAGTTCCCACCCATGAGGTAAACCAAGAGCTGTTGTTTGTGGAAAAGCGGTTATGAGCTTTACATGAGCCGTGGAGTGAGGGGTACTGCCCCAGTACGCAAGTCGTCGGACAGCATTGGTGGTCGAGTGAATCCCCTGAACATTTAGGAAGCGAAGCATACCTGGGGTCCATATCTATTTTCAGCTGATAACCCACAGATTTCCTCTGTCTAGAATTGTTGTCGATAACTTACACTTCGTTTCAGATCCATCTATTTCCGATCCCTTCCATGTCGTTGCAGATCCATCTATTGTCGATCACTTCCGCGTCATTGCAGATCCATCTATTTCTGATCACTTCCGCACCATTGCAGATCCATGTTTGTTTTCGATCCCTTCCGCGTTGTTGTAGATCCATCTGTTTCCGATCCCTTCGGCGTCGTTGCAGAGCCATCTGTTTCCGATCGCTTTCGTGTCATTGTAGATCCAACTATTTTCGTTCCCTTCCGTGCCGTTGCAGAACCATTATAAAAAAAAAAAAACTTTTTGCCATATCTCCCTCGTTTAACTTTGTTTCTCTTGAAACTTCCCTGACACCCCTACAATCCCATTCTGCATATTTCATTCTTGAGGACCCTATCCCAAATTCCACTTCTCAAAGCCATAAATCCCACATTTGTTTATTTTTAGGGTTTGCCACTTCTTCGATTTTCACCCACTCGCCTTCAAATTTTACCATAGTGTTCATTTCCTATTTCTGCTTCTTTGTCCCTCTCTGCCAAATTTTCTCATTCCTTCACCCTGCTTCTGGAATCCTACTTTTTTGCTTCCTTTTCCATTCGAAAGTGTCCAAAACCTAGTCCAACCCAAATTACCCATCTTATTTTTTCGCAAATCCAGATTTTCCTTTACTAAAACAGTTTTTGTTTTTGTTTTTTTACCCACTCAAAAAAAAAAAAAACTCCTAGTTATGGTTGTCACCCGCATAGGAGCAACAACCATGGAGGAAAAACTTGCATCCCTCAAAACCAAACTCCAGGATCTGGATGAAAAATTTATCGGCCTCCACCTTGAGCATTCAGCCACGAACAATAAACGAGAGTTGGAGTCTTCTTTGGACAATGGGTTCTCTTCTTCCAGCAATTTCTATGGTCCAAAGCTTGATTTTCCTCGCTTCAATGGTACTGATCCGACTAGATGGATCTATCCGGAAAAACAATATTTCAATCTAAATAATACTTTTGATGTCACCAAATTCCCACTTGCATCCTTTCATTTGGAACAGGAAGCTCTTCAATGGTATCGTTGGTACATCAAGGCTCATGAAGAGCCAAAATGGCTATATTTTTGCCAGCTCCTTTTGCAATAATTTGGTCCTAGTTCTTTTGATGACTTCACACGAGCCCTCACTAAACTTCACCAAATTGGCACTATGCGAGAGTATCAAACCGAATTTGAGAAACTAGCCAACCACACCGAAGGATTGCCTAATGACTTCTACAGGAGTTGTTTTATCAGTGGTCTAAAGGATGCAATCCACTCTCAAGTCAAAATTTTCAGTCCCAACACAATGATGGAATCCCTGGGTTGGCTACGTTGGCAGAAGACAAGATTGCATCCCAACAGCACTCCAAATCCACTTTTGTTCCCTTCAGAAATATGGGTTCTCACCAACCTCCCATCTCACTAGTTCCTCGACCAACTCCTATCAATCATTTGTCTGAAACAGAGATGCGAGCACGCAAAGAAAAAGGGCTTTGTTATAATTGTGATGAGAAATTCACTCGGGTACATAGATGTGTTGAACAAAAGCTTTAGCTCTGGGATGTGAATTCTTCGCCTGCCTCTGAAATTAATGAAGAAGCTCCAAATACAATAGATGATCAGTTCGACATTCGAGAGCCACCTATTGACCCTCCATATCAGGACAACCAACCAGAGATATCTCTCCATGCTTTAGACAGAATCACCACCCCACAAACAATGCAAGTCAGGGATTACTTCAAGAAGCTTCCTCTTACAATACTCATTGATTCTGGTAGCATTCATAACTTCATTGACCCTCATATCGCCAAACATGCTAATTGTTTTGTCCATCCTTGCCCTAACTTTGAAGACATGGTTTCCAATGGGGGCACCTTACCTTGCAAAGGGAAGTTTCACAATGTGCGTATCTCTATGGGAGATTATAACATGTGCTCTTGCATGTTTTCCTTGACCTTAGGTGGATATGATGTGGTTTTAGGTGCTCAATGGCTACGCACACTTGGCCCCATCTTATCGAATTTTGCTGAACTTTGGATGCAGTTTTCACCCAATAGACAAAAAAACACATTGGAAGGCTTACAACCAGTGTCTCTCAGCATCATCAGTTCCCATTGCATGGAGAAACTCCTTAAGAATAATTCTCATGGTGTCATCGCTCAGATCCATTCTATTTAGATGCAACCCTCAGCGGTCTCCACTACTCCCTTGGATCTACAACAAATTCTAGATCGATATACAGGTGTCTTTGATGAACCAGTGGGATTTCCACCTTCAAGAACAAAGGACCATCATATTCGGTTCCTTCCTAGAAGCGTTCCTACCAACATCAGGCCCTATCGCTACCCATTTCACCAAAAAATAGAGATTGAAATGCTCGTTCGGTACTTACTGAAGCAAGGAATTATTCGCCCAAGCACTAGTTCCTTTTCTTCACCAGTTCTTCTTATCCGCAAAAAAGATGGGTCATGGCACCTCTGCATTGACTTCCAAGAACTTAATCACCTCGCAATCAAGGATATGTTTCCAATTCTGGTTGTTGATGAGCTTCTTGATGAGCTTCATGGTGCTCAATTTTTCTCCAAGTTGGATCTTCATTTTGGGTATCATCAAATTAAGGTTCGTGAGGATGATATTACTAAAATAGCTTTTAGCACACATGATGGTCACTGTGAGTTTTTGGTCATGCCCTTTGGCCTAACGAATGCTCCTTCCACATTACAGGAATTGATGAATAAAATATTCTGGCCCTACTTGCGGAAATTCATTCTGGTCTTCATTGATGATATACTCATCTATAGTAAAACATGGGTTGAACATATCCAACATCTGGATCTTGTAATGCAAATTTTCTCTAACCATCATCTCCATGCCAAATAGTCTAAATGTGTTTTTGGATAGAAGGAAGTAGAGTATCTCAGGCACATTATTTCAGCACAAGGGGTTCGCGTGGATCTTGCCAAAATCACTGCCATGAACAATTGGCCGCATCCTCTGAAACTGAAGAGCCTTTATGGTTTTTTTGGGTTTACTGGTTACTATCACAATTTTGTCAAGGATTATGGGAAGATTGCAGCTCCATTAACTACTCTATTGAAAAATGATGCTTTTACATGGACACATGCTACTGAGTGTGCATTTGACAAACTGAAACAATCTATGTGTACTACACCTGTTCTAGCTATGCCCGATTTTTCTAACCCCTTCACCATTGAGAGTGATGCTTGCGGCAATGGAATTAGTGTTGTTCTCCTTCAAGATGAACATCCTATTTCGTTCACCAGCAAATCCCTTTGAGGTAAGAATTTAGCTACCTCTACATATCAGAAGGAAATGATGGCTATTTTTTATGTAGTACAGAAGCAGTGACCATACCTATTAGGGAATCATTTCTGCACCAATATTGATCACCGGAGTCTAAAATATTTCCTAGAACAACATGTATCCTCCCCAGCACAACATAAATGCGTTAGCAAACTCATGGGTTATGAATATGAGATCAATTACAAGAATGGTAAGGACAATATTGTGGCTGATGCTCTTTCTCACACATTTGATGACCAAGTTTCTCTTTTAGCTATTTCTATGCATGTTCCAAATTGGTTGCAATATATTCAACAGGGTTATGTCAATGAATCTTCATTATCTCAAATCATGCAATGCTTGGCCAACAATCCTTCTGATGTACCACATTACTCTTGGGATGGTTCTTCTCTGAGATACAAGGGTTGTCTGGTGCTTTCCCAGAGCATAGATCTTCCACAGGTTGTCTTCTATGAACTCTATGCTTCTCCATCGGCAGGGCACTCTGGTTTCCTTAAAACATATGAGCGGGCACAACGTAACTTCTTTTGGCAGGGAATGAAAAGGAAAATTCAATAGATGGTGGCTGAATGTGATACCTTCCATCGCAATAAGGGTGAAATGACACTCCTTCTGGGATTGCTCGAACCCTTTCCCATCCCTACATGAATTTGGAGAAATATTTCTATGGATTTCATTGAAGGGCTCCCTAAATCTGTAGGGAAGACAATGATTTTGGTTGTGGTTGATCGCCTCTCCAAATATAGTCATTTTTGTGCTCTCGGCCATCCCTCTATAGACCCCTCAGTTGCTCAAATTTTCCTCGAATAGATCTTTTGTCTGTTGGAACATTTAAAAAATCCACTATGTCATTCTAGACTTAGGATAAAATTAATTAATCATTTATGATTAATTTCCTGAGTTTTGACTAGGTAGAATAGGCTAGTTTTGTCTTTTAGTGGACCACGTGCTATCCTTATTCACAAAAACGAATTTAGATAGATTTTGGATAAGATTTCCTTGGATTTTGTGTGATTTTATTCAATTCCTGAATTAGAAAGACATTATCCAGTTTTAGTTAGCTTTGTCCTGTTTTTTCTACTTTCTAGTGGAAAAGATAAAGCTAGTTGACATGGAATCTTTTGCCACTTGACCAATTCGACTTCCACACCATATATGACCTTCTAAATCCATAAATACACCCTATTTACCTCACTCATGAGCTTCCATACCATACTTTCCAAATTCGTGAGCCTCTAGCACAGTTTTGGAAACTGCTTTTGCCACCTAGGGTTTTTTTTGTCTTTTCTAAGCCTTTTCTTTTTGCTCTTTCCATATTGCTTCAAAGGAATTCAATTTTCTCCATGGAGGATGTATTATATATTGTTGTCATATCAATGAATAATATGCAGAGTGTTTTCCATAATTTATTCTCTCTATTCTTCTTCTCTAATTGTCTAAAATATTCCATGGTGAAATTGTCTTATGAATCTAGTTCCTAGTAATTGAAAATCTCACATGGTATTAGAGCTAGCTTGATTCAAAGAAATTTCCAAGAGTGTCTTTTGCAGGTATTTCCATCACCAGAAGCACATCAGTATGGAGAAAAATCAAGCCAAAGCTGTGACTCTCACTCCTTTCAATTTCTTTGACTGGAAGGCGCATATGATCATCCAACTTCGAAGCAGAGGATTGTATAGAGTCACGATGGGGCTTGAAACTGAGCCAGGAGTTGTTGCATTAAAATCAAAATGGTTCAATAGGCTTGATGAAGCTTATGGGTTACTTTGTCTCTTTGTATCTCCAAACCTTCTATTCCATATTGATTCTCTATCCACTCCATATGAAGTGTGGACAAAGCTAGAGTCTCTCTTTGGAAAACAGGACGAGCTGAGAGGTCATTTGTTGGAGATTGAGCTGATCTCTCTTAGTCCAAGTAAATTCGATTCTATGGAGCAGTTCGTATCAAAATTAAAGAACCTAGTGCTTCAACTCAAGAAATGTGGCATAGAGAAGAAGGATGAGCAATTAATCCTTACCATTCTGTCAAAACTGAGCTCTGAATACTCAATATTTGTGTCTACTTTTCTTTCTACAAGACTTGCAGTTCCCAAGTGGAAGATGCCAACATTGGATGCATTCATTGATTTGCTCACTCAGGAGAAGGACAAGATGGTCCAAATGTGGGATCAATCACGCTCCAAAAACTTTGCACTTGTTGCTTATCGAGCAACGAGTTTCAAGAATGACAAATCCAAACCAAAGATATTGTCAGATGAAGAGGATTCTGATGGAGACTCCAAATCCAAGAAGATGAAGAAGGAGAAGCCCAAGTGTTCTTATTACTGCAAAGGAACTCATCCTGAGAAATCTTTCTTCAACAAGAAATTGGACATCATGACCAAAATGCTTGAAGAGCATAACATTGATGTTCCTGACTTTGCAAAGAAAGAACAAGGCAAACTTGCTGTAGAACAAGAACACTATTTCCAAGCCTCTCCCAAATGTAATTATGCTTATGCTTTGAGTGCTAGAGTGAAATATAATTCTGATGTCTCTGATATTGATTCGCATTCTGATATATCAGAATCAAAAACCTCCACTTCTTCCTCAATACATTCTTTAGTCAGTTCACCCAAGTCTACTCTCAAAACTAGTCATTTTTTACTAGCTTCGGACTTGTTTTCTGAAAGATCTAATTTCACCAACATTCAAATATTTTAGATTTTGATTTAGAAGGTGATTTACAGTATGATATGTAGGTCATTACATATCCCACGTCATTTAACCAACCAATGGATGCACAAAATACCCCACAACTCCCAAGTTCTCCAGTTAAGAAACTACACAATTCTATGTTTTCCTACACTGTGTCACTTGCCTCTGTTGCACTTTTGTCTTGCATATATTTCATTGGTTGGACATCCATGTTTTTGGAATTATTTAGGCTGATATTCCACACATATGGACCTGACCCCATCACTCATGGTTCAAAATTCAGGTCCTCACACTCTCCAGGTTCGCTCAGCTTTCCGAGTGATCTAGTTTCTCAAACATTTTCTACTGAAATTATGTTTGATCATGGAGACTCCACATATTTACTGGTTGCTGCTCCATATGACTCACATTCTGATATTACAGAGCTACATGATCTTATTTTAAATATAAGAAAGGTACTACTGTAAAATTAGTCACAGCAGATCTAATGAACAAGTAAATCAATCACAACAGATGAACATAGAAAATATGGTGTAAAACTGTGCAAAATATGCATCAGTGCTCAATATCCCAGTAAGGGTGAATGATTACAATAGAATACACTGTAAGAATGACTGAACAATTTGAATTGCCTAATGAGGTCATTCGAATCACTTAATGGAGTAGCTTGACTCCAACTAGGAGTCCTCATCATCAATCAGTGGTGGTCATCAATGCACAAGAACCAATCATCCAGGTGTCAATCTGAGTCTAACTGAGTGTAACATGTGTAACTGAAGTGTGTAGCACTGATATAGGGAAGTGGGCTCAGTGGAGGACGCATTGGAGGCTAACTGAAGTTAGAACAAGTCATCTATTCAATCTAGAGGTCCAACGGAGTGAAACAGTCAGTTGGGAGTGAAACTAGCCTCAAATCAGGGAGAATCGGAGCTAACTGAGTGTAACTGAAGTGGAACTGTAGTGGTAGGTGAAGGAGTGCACCCTTCTCTGGTAGTAGGTGAGAAGTGGGTGCCTTCATGACTAGGAGGGATAAAGAACTGTTGTAAGAAGCTCCCGGGTGCTAGAATAAGGTGGCTAAGGTGCTGGAGGCATCAACCTCGTGACTGGGATGCATGCAAACCCTAGAATTTGCATGCAAACCCTAATTGCATGCAAGATCCTGAAAAAGATGATGTGGATATCCGAACACCCCCCCTCAAGCCAGACTATGATGTGCAAAAAAAATAATGTGGGGCCCTAGTTACTAAGACCAAAGGTCACCCCAATACAATAATAATCCAAATAAAGAACAATCCATGAACCGAGGAAATGGAGAAAACCTCATGGGAAAACCCCCCCTCAAAATGGACTGTGACACACCAAAAGATTTAACTGCCCCAAACTCAAGTAGATATGTCTGGAGGTATCTTACTCTTGGGAGTAAATGGATCATGCTCCAAAAACATGTGCTTGAATTCTCCATCAGTGGATGGAAGTGAATGTGGATACTTTATGAACTTGCTCTTCATACCGAAAATGGTGAGAAAAAATTTGAAAATATGAGGATGATCCTGGAACCTGTGATTCGAACCAAGTGAGGTAGGAATAGCTCTAATCAGATCAAATAGATCTTGAAACTTGAACTTCTTATCAGTGGAAGTTAAATCAGCTCCAAGAATAGATGAATGGTTTCTTGAGATCTCCTTTGAACCAACAAGGGTGAGATCAAAACCAAAATCAGCAAAAAGTGCATGAGAATTGAACTCAAGTGAATGGTAGTGCTCTTCATCTTCATTAAAACTCTGAGAAACTTTGCAAATGATAGAACATAAGTCTATAGGAGGCATGCAATCAACTAGGGTGAATGCTTCACCTCCAAAATTAGATTTTACCTCCAAAAATTCAAGTAGATCATTATTTTGCATGCCGACAAACTCATGTGAAAGAGAGGATTCAGGAACCTCTTCGGAATCTAGAGTATGAGCTTGTTATCTTGCTCAGAATTCGAAATAGAAGACTTTGAGAGAGTGAGTTTTGAATCTACAGTTTCTTCTTCATCTTGAACAATTGTTGAGGCCAAGACATGATCGAAAAAACACATAAGGAGATCTCATTGGGCTTGTTCTCCAAAAGGATAGCATGATCCTCTTGTTCCTGCTTTCCAAATTCTCTTTCAAGTTGGACCCTAGATCACTTGGATTTTCAGCAGTTTTACTAAGGTAGCGCATACAAGGAGACATAGCAAGACATATTGCTCCAAAAGCTCTGTCACAATCATTGAGCCAATCATTCTCCTCTTCATCGGAATAAAAATCTCTTGTATTACCAATGCACATATAAAAAAGACATTGTTTCCTCAAGCATGCAATCATCTTTGGTTTCCATTCATCATAGTTGAATGGAGTAAGAAAATTTTGTGAAGAAGAAGCTTCCATCTTTGCAATAGTGAATGCAAATGGAGGAAGTAAGAAACCTGCAAATCACACACAAACAAACACTATGTTTTCAGCCTTGCATGCACATGAGCGAATGCACATGAGATTTTGCATGTCATTGCTGAAATATATTGGTGAGCAATTCACTCAATCTTCATGTAGAAGACATGCGGAAAAGAAGTCTTGTCCCTGCCATGGCTTTGATACCATGTAAAATTAGTCACAGCAAATCTAATGAACAAGTAAATCAATCACAACAGATGAACATAGAAAATATGGTGTAAAACTATGCAAAACATGCATTAGTGCTCAATATCCTAGTAAGGGTGAATGATTACAATAGAATACACTGTAACAATGACTGAGCAATTTGAATTGCCTAAGGAGTTCATTCAAATCACTGAATGGAGTATCTTGACTCCAACTAGGATTTATCATCATCAATCAGTGGTGGTCATCAATGCACAAGAACCAGTCATCCAAGTGTCAATCTGAGTCTAACTGAGTGTAACATGTGTAACTAAAGTGTGTAGCACTAATATAGGGAAGTGGGCTCAGTGGAGGGTGCATGGGAGGCTAATTGAAGTCAGAACAAGTCATCTAGTCAATCTAGAGGTCCAACGGAGTGAAATAGTCAGTCGGGAGTGAAACTAGCCTCAAATCAGGGAGAATCGGAGCTAACTGAGTGTAACTGAAGTGGAACTACAGTGGTAGGTGAAGGAGTGCGCCATTCTCTGGTAGTAGGTGAGAAGTGGGCACCTTCATGACTAGGAGGGCTAAAGAACTGATGTAAGAAGCTCCCGGGTGCTAGAATAAGGTGGCTAAGGTGCTGGAGGCATCAACCTGGTGACTGGGATGCATGCAAACCCTAGAATTTGCATGCAAACCCTAATTGCATGCAAGATCCTGAAAAAGATGATGTGGATATCCGAACAACTACATTAGTTTGAGAAGAAGATACAAGAACTAGTGCACCACATTGCAGCTACAAAAGAAATTGATCCCGTTGAGTTCATTGTTTCTCCTTGGGAAGGAGTATGCATAGATCTTGTTTCCATCATTGCATATGTTTTCAGATTTGATTATGTATGTTACAGAAGTAAGAAAAAGTCATTTGATGCTCCTCCATCATCAGAAGATGAGCTTCATAGAGCTTCAACACATGGTTCATCAAGTCAGTTACTCAGAAGCATCCCATTAAGCTCATTCAACTCATTTAGATGAGCAACATGACAATATGAAGACATCAAGCATGTCCATTTTTGAGGGAGGGTTTTGTTCCCATGAGGTTTTCCTTGTTTCCTCGGTTTACATGGACTGGTTATTTTTGTATTGGGGTGACCATAAGCCTTGTTTCTTGGGACCTATATTTTTTATTTTATTTTTATTCTTGTCACATAAAGTTGGGCTTAAGGGGGGGTGTTGGAACATTTAAAAAACCCACCATGTCATTCTAGACTTAGGATAAAATTAATTAATCATTTATGATTAATTTCCTGAGTTTTGACTAGGTAGAATAGGCCAGTTTTGTCTTTTAGTGGACCACATGCTATCCTCATTCACAAAAATAAATTTGAATAGATTTTGGATAAGATTTCCTTGGATTCTGTCTGATTTTATTCCATTCCTGAATTAGAAAGACACTATCCAGTTTTAGTCAGCTTTGTCCTGTTTTTTCTACTTTCTAGTGGAAAAGATAAAGCTAGGTTACTTGGAATCTTTTGCCACTTGACCAGTTCGACCTCCACATCATATCTAACCTTCTAAAGCCATCAATATATCCTATTTACCTCACTCATGAGCTTCCATACCATACTTTCCAAATTCGTGAGCCTCTAGCACATTTTTGGAAACTGCTTTTGCCACCTAGGGGGTTTTTTGTCTTTTCTAAGCCTTTTCCTTTGCTCTTTCCATATTGCTTCAAAGCAATTTGATTTTCTTCATGGAGGATGTATTATATATTTTTATCATATCAATGAATAAGATACAAAGTGTTTTCCATAATTTATTCTCTCTATTCTTCTTCTCTCATTGTCTAAAATATTCCATGGTGAAATTGTCTTATGAATCTAGTTCCTAGTAATTGAAAATCTCACATCGTCTTCATGGAATCCCTTCTTCCATTGTCTCAGATCGTGATGTGACTTTCACCAGTCATTTTTGGAAAGAAATATTTTTCCACACTGGAACCAAACTGAAGATGAGTTCAGGGTATCACCCACAAACAGATGGTCAGACTGAAATTGCTTGGAAACTTATCTTTGTTGCTTCACCTCTGAACAACAACATCAGTGGGCAAAGTGGCTCCCTCTAGCTGAATGGTGGTACAATACATATTACCACTATGCCTCTAAAATGACTCCATATAAAGTAATCTATGGTCAGGCACCGCCAGTTCTTCTTCCATAAACCCCTAGTAGTTCACCAGTTCAGGCAGTTGACATGGTCATTCAAAACCACGATCAGATTCTTTGCATTTTGCGGGACAATCTTCACATGGAAATAAATCACATGAAGAAACAATTTGATCAACACCGTTCTGAGTGCACTTATCAAGCAGTTGATATGGTTTTTCTTTGTCTCCATCCTTACAAGCAATCCTCCCTAAAACTCAAAGGGTGCCATAATCTCACTCCAAAGTTCTATGGGCCATATAGGATTCTTCAAAAGATTGGGTCTGTTGCTTATAAATTGGAGCTTCCTCCTTCTTCACGCATTCATCTAGCATTTCATGTCTCTTGTCTGAAGAAATTTCTTGGCACCAACATCAGAGGCCAAGCTATTTTACAAGAACTGGATAATGAAGGATACATCCTTTTGGAGTTGGAGGTCGTCCTCAATAGGCGCACTCGTGAGCTTCACTCTCACTCTATCACAGAGGTCTTAATTCAGTGGCACGCAATGCAACCAGAGGATGCTACATGGGAACCACTCCTTCAGATTCAACAACAATTTCCACATCTAAAGCTTTGAGGACAAAGATGTTTCTAAGGGGGAGGGGATGTTAGTAACCAATATCAACCCTTCTCTTTACTTTGTTGGTATATTTTTTTTGGACGCATATGCTTTGTAAGTCGTCCCGTGGTATTTGTTGATCCATAGTTTTCATGGGCCCATGGTATTGACCCATAGTATTCGGACCTAGACTTAGTATATAAGTTTGTGTTGATGCCAATGAAGGCACCGTGATATATTTGTATTTAGCTTGCTCAAACGGATTTTCCCCCTCAAAGTGGCATGCAATCAATAAAATATTATGTGATCCCATATACTGTGCATTTTATCAATTAATTGTTGTAGGTTCCTCACAAAGTTGGGCTACTAAGATACATTGCGTCAAGTGTGGATTAGTGGTTTGCCTGCACAGTATAATGTTGTCTCCCTACAACAAGATGAGTGGCTTGTAGGGGAGAGCAGGGTAGCTATACCTCGGTGTTCACCTCTTTGTTCATGACGAACTTTTGATCTGGTTTTTCTTTTAACACTTGCTTATAGCGGGATTTTGTAAGTACCCTAAGAGACAACAATGCTAAGTTTAAAAAATATTCCTACTGAAATTAGATTGGTGGGAATTAATGGATGCCTATCCCAATCAATTCTATTTAAATAAAATATTGTTTTGTGACCTCCTGTGGACAATTTTAGTTGGTTAAGACAATTACAATGTTGATTTTAAGAGGTTTGTATGTTTCACTTATGGAGTGTAAGAGGGGTGTTTCACAATTCCTACCTTTCTGATTCACCAAGCTCACATCAAGTGCGAGGTGAAGAGCATACTTTGGATTGGAAGAGTTTTTAGGCCTCTTTATTGTGTGGTAGTGGAGCAAACACATGTGATAAAAGCAAAAAAAAAAACGATTTCGTTGGAAAATTAACTAAAAGAGTATATCAAGCAATATGTACTTTTAACTCTAAGAGATGCTCATGGCTCTTCGCAGAATCAAATTAATATATCTAATAGACAAGTGTGAAATGGAGGTATTTCACACTTCTCACCCTTTTTCTGATTCACCAAGCTCACATGAAGTGCATGGTGAAGAGCATATTTTTGAAGACAAGTGTCTTTAGGTCCTTGCTTGTGTAGAAAAATTGTTTTCTACACTAGCAATACTACTAAAAACAACATGTCAATTTGATGAATAAACAAGAAGAGGTCCTGAATACTAGTGACAACAATGAGGCCCTTGAAAGCCTCAAAGCTGGTTACCTAGTTAAGTTTCAAGAGAAATGTACTCTTTACTTCCTAACATTGGTCTAGGTGCACTAATTACTAAAAAAATTAAGTAATTGGGTGAATTAGCCTTAATTTAAGTTCATTAGTAAGTAACAATTGGGCTTCCAAAATAAGCTCTGCAGATAAAAATAAAATAAATAATATTAGCATAGCTAAACCATACTCCGTCGCATGTACCGCATAGGTTAATACAAAACAGACACATTGTAGCGCAAGTAGTACACCAACCTTCCGCGCGAGTGCGATGAGCAGTGTAACTCGAGTATGAAACTGGTAACCTACGCTATGCACGTGACTATCTAAGTCGAATCCATGCTATCATCGCGGCAGAGACGCCGAGAACTGTGCATCTGTAGGAAAAAATAAGCTATTGTCGTGATGGGGCCAAATTCTAGAATCAAGAGGTTAAATACTTGCTCTCCTACAAGTGAAAAACACCTTGAACTAGCTACTTCGCATAAAACAACCTAGTTTAAAAATAAGTGAACAAAAATAAGTATGGTTTCCATTAGAACTGTTGTGGAAAAAATTGCACAAGTGCACTCTTCCACTTAGTGAGGGGCTAAGCCTTGTAGGTTACTGCAAGGCCTCGGTCCTTGGAGCCCCTTTTGGGTTGGTTGGTATTCCTCGAAGTGATCATGCAAGATATTTTTAGTGTATTTCACATTCAAACATGAAAATATTGATGAAAATCAAATAAAAGAGATGGGGGGAGAATGAAAAGTTCAACAACAACCAACATATGCTAATCCACTCTTGTATTTCCCAATGGAATAGTTGTACAACACCTAGGAAGTGAAGGGTTCAATGGAAGCCAACAATATCTTTTAGGGAGGCCTTTCTTGTCCAAACTAAATGCTAAGTAGATGGAAGAACAATGGAGAGAAACACTTGCCCCTTGATGGTAGGTGGAAAGCAAGCTTGGAAATTAATGCTAACAATGGTAGTAAATGGTGGGCTATGAGGAAGCTCCAACTCAAATCCAGCAGCATAACCTTGCTCACTGATTAATTGTTCTAAGCATCATTTTCAATATCCTTTACACTCATCTTGAGTCTGTTATGCATTGTCCCCAATCATCATTTCTAAAAAATATATATCATGACCTTGCATTGCCAAGTTTGAAAATCACATGGAAATAGTCAAGGTGAGATAACCCGCACTACTCTGATCTATGTCATGACTTGAAAATTTCCCTATTGTATCGATCAAATATTTGGAAATGTTGTTTCACTGTTCATTGAATTCTTTCCTGAAAACATTAATGCATACCATATTTTCATTCATGTTGTGCCTGGTGGGTCTCATGAGCCATAAGCATCCTCCTATTTTATGTCGTAATTGTTTAGTCTTGGATTAAGGCTCTCTCTCAACTTAAACCATATTTATAGAACATTTACTTTTCACTGGATGTCTTAGATTCAATTTCAAAAGCAACTTGATCTCTCACTAGCTATCAAGTGTGAGGTGCACCAGGTGATTAATTGACCTAGTCCAAGAATTAAAATATTTCAACTGATAAAGGTTTGTTTCAATACACGCTAACATGTTAACATACTATATAACACAAATAGTGGGGAAGCTGATTGAATTAAATTTGAGTAAGCCAATTGCAAGAACAAGACCTTGAATTTCATTCAAACATGCTTTTGCGCATAAAATTGGGGGCTGTTGAAAGTGAATTTTTTTCAAGGATGATCTCATCGTTATGAATCCAATTCAACTCACATAATTCAATTCTAAGTCCTAGAAGTGTCAAAACATCTCTAATGATTTCCTAGCAAACCTAGTCAACAATCTACATTGCTTACAAAGTCACCCCCTTCGTGAAGTAAAGTTACTATCACTAGTACGAAATGAGAGATAAATGACGAGGTGACTAACAATTTTTCTCACCACAGTTTGTTCAAGGGATAAATGACGAAACTTAAGCAATTTTAAGTGAGGCAACTAAAAACAACCAAGATAAATGACCAATTTGATCATAGGATAAAATGAATGACCAGATAACAAATAACTAAACTAATAATGACCACATAACAATAACATCAAAAATATGAATTGGTCGTTTATTTGGTCATTTTTAGTTGTGTCACTCCGACATTGGAAAATTACTATTTTGACAATGAATTTATACAATTTACTAAATTTTAACACTGTAGATGGAGTTAGAGACCCATTTCTAGGGGGTATCTGAATCCATTTGTAGTGTTAAAATTTCGTAAATTGTAACATTGTACATGGATTGAGAGACACGAGTGATCATGTAAATTATGTCACTCAATGACAATGGTAAAATATTGTAATTTTGACAATGAAGTACAATGTTTTACCACTATTGTTTAGTGACACAATTTACATGATCACTCGTGTCTTTGAATCCATCTGAACATTGAAGGAGAAAGATAATTTTTTTAATCTCTTGATTAAGGACCTTGCAAATTAAAATTGTATTTTATCCAAATTTTCTTCATTTTTTCATCCATTTGGTCAATTGATTTGTGGTTAATGGAGATTCAAACAATGCTAATTGCACTACACATTTTGGTTTGGCCAAGTTATTTGAATCTTGAGTCCTCTTTATCACTTTTTAAATATAATATCCTCCTTTCACTCTTCATAGTCCCTCTCCAGGAATTTATCACTAAGTTTTTTCACTTGTTGTGTTTGTTATATTTCTTCCAATTTTTAGCATAAAAAATATTTTCCTTTGAACAAGCTTCATAGGCATGTTTCTAAATATATATAAGTATGCATGTGAGTGTTGCATTATCATTTAGTGTTAGGCACATTTAGAACATTCACATCCTACAATGATATTTGGACATGACTAAATAATTTATGATTGTCATCTTTATGTTGTCCACATTTTGAGCCAACCAACTACACTTCTTATTCTGGACTTTGAAGAAGAAGAGCCATAGGTGGTTGGCTCAAAAATATGATACCACAATAAATATGTCAATCACAGAATCTCCAATTCTAACCAATGATAAAATGATATTCTATGTAAACCTTTCAAGTTCCACACTTAATCTAGCATAGGTGAAAATTCCCTTAACCTCTTGAGTTGGATTTTCCTTGATAAATTTGTGGAGTGAATTTTAATTACTATTCTGTAGGATTTGTTTTTCCCATAAGTGGGGGAACGATTTTCCCACGAGTAGAAGAGGAGATTGGACAATGTCATCAAGGGAGGGTTAGGGAATTAACCATTGAGGCAAGATTAAATTCAGGGAACCTTTGTTAAATATCAAGTCATCTTCGCCCCAACAGTTCCTTGTCTATGACCTTTCTATGGTTTCACATTGTAGAGTGAAGTCGAGTTAAAAGTCTCTCCATTAAAAAGAATGTTTATAGTGGAGTTGAGTTAAAGTCACTTTGTTAAAAGAGAATTATAGATGATCACCAATACCCATTGGATATACCAATGAAACCATTTTTATTATAGTCGTTGCAAATTCAGGAAGGAACCATTGTTCAAAAAGCAAGCCATTTTTTCCCAATGGTCCTTTGGCCATGATTTTTTTATGGTTTCAGCATGTATATACCCAAGCTGAGCTATAATTTCTCCATTTAAAGAGAAGTGTGGATGATCAACAAAATGCATTGAATGTATAAATGAAATCTAGTGAAACCTTTTTGGTATCATTCTATATACTCAAATACAATTTGACTTGGTATGTGGCTTAAAAGGAATGGGAACTAGAATAATGAGAAAAATGTACCTTCATCTTCTTCCTTATTCTTTTTTGAAATTTGAAACTTTTGGAATACCTTTAAAGTATAAAAAGATCTTACCACATTTTTTAGAGGATCTCTAGCAAATGACATACACTGACATATATGCTAGTCATATACGATATATACCATCTTTTGCAAACATTGACTCATACACTACATATACCATATTTTGTTTAACCATAGAAAAACAAAACAATTAATAATAATCTAACTTTATTTATGAAATCAAAAGGATTATAATCTAAACAAAGAGGGAGAAACTAAAAAAAGACAAAAGACGGAAATTAGAGAAGAAATTACGAAGGAAAATAAATGAAAATAGGGTATAAATAAGAAAGGAAATTGCGAACAAAAAGAAATGAAAATAAGGCCGAGAACTTAAAGGGAGTTCACATCTGGGTCGAATTTCCCATTTCCAAGGGCCGCATGGGTTGTAAGAGGGGGCATATTATCCTAAGTGGGTCGATTATTCTAAAGGGGCCGAAGTTCTGAGGAGAAGGGCCGATTCCCTATGAGATTCAAACATATTATTTATCAATATAGACATGGCGGCAAGCCCTAGACCAAGTCGAATCCATCAGGGTTATGAGATTTTTCTAGCAGGGTTGCGTTTGATTTGAGAGGGTTCATCAGATCAAAGGGAGCAAAAATAATTGTTGTGATGTTTAGCAAGTTTGTTTTGGTGGCCAAAAGAGGAGGCAAATCATATTTCAACCCTCAATATGATCAATGAGGTTTTCATATAGGGGCATTCGAATAGACATATCAAATCAATTGATGTACAAAGACCGTGGAAGGAATGATTATCTTTAAAATTATTATTTAATTTAAAATTTACTTATATTGTTATTATTGATTTATAAAATTATTATTTAATTTAAAACTTACTTATATTGTTATTATTAATGTACATGTGAGACGAATCAAATTATTCAAAGTATAAGTTTTTTTCATTATAAAGAAGAATTATATTTATAGAGAGTTTTTAATATTAATTTAAATTGATTATAGTAACTTTATATTATTGTATATTTATTTACATTTTATTTTATATTATTTAAATTAAATATCTAATATAAATAACCCACTTTTAAAATTTTCAATATCATATGTCACTAATATTTCCTCAAAACACATCACCAAACTATTTTAATTTCTTTTATGAATATATTGTTAAATGTAATGGTAACATCTCCTTCAAAACTTAAAGTATATCTCCCTCAAAACACATCACCAAAAAATATTTTAATTAAGATTTGTTTGGAGGTTATAAACTAATATATAGTTAAATGTCATAGAAACGGGAGTATTTGAACATCTTTTTATAAGATCTAGTAAAAAAAATTAATAATAATTATTGGAAAAGTCTAAAGTTATCCTATAAATTTTGTATAAAATATTAATTTAAATAGTTTTTTTATTAAAAAATATCATATTATTAAATTAATTATATTTTTATTATAAAATTTATAAAATAAGTGTTTACTATTTTAATAAATATTCAAATATTCCCATTTTTATGACATTTAACTATATATTAATAATAATAATAAAATGTTTATAAAAAAAAAGAATTAATTAAAATATTTTGGTAATGTGTTTTAAGGGAAATATGCTTTGAAAAAGATGTTACCATGCAGTCAACATATGAAATTTAACAATATAAAAATTAATTAAAATATTTTGGTGATGTGTTTTGAGGAAATATGAAAAGATGTGATAATGAAAATTTAAGAATAATTAATAAAAATATAAATATATTTATATTTAAAAACATTAAAAATGGATTAATTATATTAAATATTTAGATTGATAATATAAAATAAAATTATATTAAATATTTAGATTGATAATATAAAATAAAATATAAATAAATATACTCTAAATATAAAGTTATTATAATAAATTTATATCAATATTAAAAAATCTTTACAAATACAAACATTCTTTATAATGAAAAATTGGGAAAGAGACTTATACTTTGAAAAATTGGATTCTTCTCACATATACATCAATATACGAAAGTTTTAATTTAAATAAGACTAATAATAATATTATAAGTAAATTTTAAATTAAATAATAATTTTAAAAGTAACCATTCATTCCATGGTCTTTGCACATCAATTGTTTTGATATGCCTATTTGAATAATTTACACTTTACTTGGGTTACTCGGGTTGAGATAATAACGTGAAGTGATCAAGAAAAACAAGTCACTTTACCAAGGTTAAGATGATAAGATTAGCACACTACAAATAAACTAAGTCTATAATTTAATGTTCTTTTAATAAAATATTTGGATAGGGAAATCTTTTTAATAATTAAAATAAAAAGAGAGTTGCATAAAAACAAGTTTGTTCAATAAAACATTTGGAGAGGGAAAATCTTCTTAATAATTAAAATAAAAAAGAGGAGTTACATAGAAACAAGACCCTACCATTACTATGTGTTTTCTAACAGATAAGTAAACAAGCTTTTAGTAACTTGGTTATGGTTCTTCCTTATTGCTTCACTACTTTAGAGAGTTGACATGTTCTTTTCATTAGTATTTGTTTTTCTAATAGTTAAATAATATAGTGTTTATTAAGTTGGTTATGATGTTTCCATATTTCTTCATTATGATAAAGAGTTGACATGTATCTAGGTTTTGTGTTTTTCTGAGTGGATATGAAAAAGATTGAAACCATTGCCTAAAATAACAATAATAGAATGACTAGTCAAATCCTATAGATAAGTCCTCAAACATTACACATAGCACATAACAAATATAAGTTGTGAGTGTATTTTTTATTAATATATATAGAGGATTGAGCATGCATTTCAGAACATGCCAATGTTATTAATTTGCACATGTGTGAATTGTTAGAAATGTGCAATGCATGTGTTCTTTTAAATTATGTTATGGTAGTCTAATTACCAGCTTAAATATGTTTTCAAGAACACACGCGTGTTCTTGTTTGAATGCATTTCTAAGTACCACATTAAGAGTAGTGGAGGGGTGAAAACATGAAGTTGGGTAACACTTTTTTTAGGATGGAGCGGAAAAGAAAAATAGTGCACACGGATAAATACGCCAAAAGAGTCAACTTCAAACTCTAGGTCCAAAGTTTAAAAAAATCTAGGATGAGATTTTGTGAGATTTCAAACTCTAGGACAAGAGTTTAAAAAACTCTAGGCCGAGATTTTGAACAAATCACAACGCCATATTAAAAAAAAACTATTGGCTGAGAGTTTGAACTAAACTCTCTGTCGAGAGTTTGGAAGATATTTTCTCGACCGAGAGTTCGTAGTCAACAAAACCTATGAAAACCTCTTGCATCTTTCTGTAACTTGCAGCTTTAGCAAGGCCAAACCTTTGCAAATTTTAAATCTTATTTGTCGGACTTGGTACCAATGGATTCATCTCTGAATCTAGTTTCCAATGATATAAGAATTGTTTCATTTCATTTTGAATTTCTATTTATTAAACATTTTTTTCTAAACCTTATCCCTTAAGAATTTTATGGTTATGAAAATCACCTGAAATGAAAATTCAATATCGTAACAAAGACAAAACCAAAAAAATTGAAATCTCCACAAAGATCTTCCTTTCCCTCTCCTATTTAAAAGGGTACTTTTATTTTTTTCAATAAGAGTCACACTAAAAAGAAAATTGAAGGTCACCAACATCTGTTGATAAGGCACCATTTTCTGAATATATGCTATTTCGAAAAATAATAAAAAATAGTTCTCAAGTCTAAAAACCTCAATTATAGTCCATGCACAAGTGTAGTGTGTGCATATTATGAGCATACATTTTTTTCCCTAAAATGAATAGCCATCTCTCAAAAAACTAGAGGCCACGCAAGTCACTCATTATCCATACCTAAAAATTTCAGGTATATGTCGTTGGTGGCCTCCAAATTTCTCCCGTGATATGTCCATTAAAAAATTAGAAAATAATATCAGTACAACACTAATTCAATTCTCTAAGACATTAGTGTTTACTTCAAGAGGAAATTCCTAAGGGAGATATGGATTTAAAGGGATCGAAATTGAAAAACATAAACTTTTACAATTTTGTTGTCATAAAACAAGTAAAAGTGTTACCCAATTTTTTCCTATATACTAGGTGACAACTCTCTTATCATTAATTTCGATGAATGGAAGACCTTCTAAAATATCAACTATGAGATATGAATTATATTATTCATAATTAAAATAGGAGATGATTGCATCATCTTCAATGGATGTATACATCAAATTAATAATGATAGTTAGCTCAGCATAAACAATATGGAAATTTGTTCAATCATAATTAATAAAAATTTGAAGAAGCACTTTTTTCCTCGGAAAAAAATTTGAAGAAGCACTAAGAAGAAAAGTGTCATCATTTATTTCAGTGAATGGAAATGTATAATTATAATTGTAATTTGATTTTTAATGTCTAGATGTATAATTATAATTGTAATTTGCTTCTCGAACTTAATAAAAGAAATAATGATTGAATATCAAACTCTAATAAATTTTTTGAGAAAATTGTTTATGAAAACTTCATACAAGGAGTATTCCATTTTTTTAATATCCTATAAAATATAAATAAAAGCAGCTAAAAAGAAATTTTATCATATGAGTAGAATTTCTTTTAAGTAAAAAAAGAAGAATTTGAGAGAACAAACTTGAAATAAGGTTACATATCAAGATTCGATCAACCTTCATACATCTTGGGTAAAGATAAATATACATTGACATAATAAGCTTTCTTGATTCGATCAACCTTCATACTTCTTGGGTAAAGATAAATATACATTGACCCAATAAGCTTTCTTTGATTCTAAATTTTTTTAAATTTCATTAGTTCAAAATTACTGGAAACTATTCAATTGGGTGGGGGTGAAGGGTACAAAAGTAAACTTGTGAATAACATGTAAATTTGTTGGATTCGTTATGTTCTTCCTTCCACATTTTGACATTGTTTTTTAGAGAACAACCCTTAATGTGCGTCGGTGGCATTATAAACACCGATTTCAAGGCTTCTTGGGTAACCTACTCAATCATTGATTTCGTGTAACAACACCCTACAAAGGTATTACTTCTATTTACAACCACAGTATGACGTTATAATAATTTATTTACTATACTTTCAAGTTGGGTTATGAGTCCATGGAATTTAATCTATAATATATGGCTTTGATGTGCCAAATTACAAAACTTAAAATAATCCAATTAAAAGGTCTAATGGATCAATTTTCCAGGTATATGTTAGGTATCCTATAAGAAAAAATAATTCAATTAAAAAAGCATCATTAGACGTGACATTACTATTTGAAATTTAATTGTTTTAAACTTCAAAGCATATCAAAACCATCGCTTCGTCCCACTCATTCAAAATGATTCCTTAAAGCTTGACCAAATGGTTTCTTTATTATGGCTCTGCCCACACTTGAGCCACTTGTCATAAGATCTTAAAACTGAGGCATTTGTCCTTGAATATGTCTTGAAGGTTGCACTTGTACTTTGAATGTTATATCACCCAAGTGCTATCCCACATTACGAGGTCAGAACCGTTAGTTTTTCAATGTTCCTATGTTATGGTATGTTTCTTAATATGTATCTCTATCTCGTAAATGGGAATGTAGCCTACAATTTTATTGTGCTGAAGAGGTATTTTTTACATTTCAGTAAGGAGAGATGTGTAACTTGCTCGTCCTAGAATATTATAAAAAATAACATGTTGGTTATTAAAACATTTATAATGGTATATATATAAAACTACAAATTAGATAAATTGAAATGTTTTTTCAGCATTTGCACTTTAAAAAGGGGTTTGCACTTCGATAAATTTAATACCTCTCGGTGCTTGGTAGATCCCCTTTAATATGGATCTATGTTGGTCAATAGAACACCTAGATGTTAATCAAGTGGAAGGTAGCAGCCATGAAAGATAAGGTTAAACAACAACGTCGAAAGAAGCACAAATTCAACATTGTTGAAGAAACCTTGATACTATAGGATGCTCTAGATGTAAGAAACCACGAGGGAATAAAAAATCTATGTGCATCCCTATTCTTTCTTTTGCTTGAGAGTTTCCTCATGTTTGTTCATGTTTGTTTGCATCTCATATTGTAGAAGCTTTTGTTGTTGTTGAAAGTCTCACTATTAAACTTGCAAAAAATATGTCATAGATCAAAGAGTTATTAGTTTTTGTTTAAAATGAAAATTATGTAGAAGCTTTTGTTGTTGTTGAAAGTCTCACTATTAAACTTGCAAAAAATATGTCATAGATCAAAGAGCTATTAGTTTTTGTTTAAAATGAAAATTATGGTTCTTAATGCTTCAAACCATGAAATTGTGAATCACATTTTATGGTTTTTTTTGTTCTACTAAGAGATGCTTGGTCTATTCCATAGATTCAACTCCAAGGTCGACGAATCCATTATTGATATCATGGGAATTTGTCTTTAGGGATTCAAACATGTCGTTTCTATTAAATAACATTGTAATATTATATTGGATATACATGTTAGGTGTAATATATATCTTTGGATCAATTATTAATATCTTGGGCATTTTTTTCACGTTTCAAAGATGTCGTTTTTAATTAAATTACACTATAATATAATATTGGATATACATTTCATGTGTAATATCTCTTATAATATATACATCTCAATTAACATTGAAGAAAGATGCTTTGAAGGTTGTTGTTAGTGTTTTGAAGAAAAATATGAACTTCTTTCTATTCAACATTTTTGCTGGGATACTTTTAACGTTCTATACCTTTCATAATCTGCAATTTATATATGCAATAAGAATTCTTTCTAGAATTTTACTATTAAATATATGCATACACATAATTATTCAAATTCAAAAGGAACATAAGTAATAGTTTCATTTACAAAATCATGTTGCTGACTTTGCATAACAACTCCTTTAGAGTTCAGTTTACTTACAAAGTTTCACTTTGTAATATTCTCGCACCTGTAATATCTGTCAATCGTACATGATATATATATAACTCATGATCCAAGACAAAATATTCACAAAATTCTTTTCATGCCACATAAATTTTCCATATATATAACATCCTCATCCATACCTCCTATAGGGTAGTACTTCTTCTGAGGTACTCTTAGTCATGTCAACTTTCTTTTTAGCATAAAGAAATCATGTCAACTTTTCATAACATAAGCATATCGGAAACATAACATAAGCATAACATGTACATAAGCAAAATTTGAAAACACATAGTATTCATATAATTTATAACTCACCCAACATGAGGAAGATACCCTTTCTTAGCATGTCTCATATCTGTGCTATTCATGGTGGTAACACAACAAGTGTTATTAACTAGCATACCAAGTACTCATAGTACATCAAGTACTTCATCAAATCATCCAATACAAGAAGGATTTCACCTTTTACAGTAGAATTGGTCAAAAGTTTAGGGGTGGTTTTCTATTTTCATTACTAATGCAAAGTAGCCACAAGGTTTTTCACCCACTCTGTGTAGAGTCCTGCAATTTTATTCCCCTTACATAATCCATCCTGGAATAGCCATATACTATACCATGGAAAAACTAGGTGCTCAAGGACCTACAACAAAACCCTCCAGTGTACTAGGGAGCATTACCCCTTATAATGTGCACTCTCTACAACTTTCCCTTTTTGAGAAAGGCTCTTATTCAAATTCAGGTTCTCTTGCATAGACACACGTTTTTACTATTCAATTCCTTCCTCCTTTTCATTAATTAGTTAATTCTCAAAATAAAAAGTTTTGTTTAGTGTAGAAATATTTCTTAAAAATTTCAAGAGCCTTATAACATAGGGAGGGCCTCATGATTAGCTTAAAGGTTTCATAATTCTTTACTTAAATAGTATTTGTTTGTATTAATTTTATTGTTCTTATTGCAGGTTTCATAAGTTCACTTTTTTTTTCTTAAGTTATGGTTTTATTAGGACTGCCATAGCTCATTACCTACAATAACCTCAAAGCAGTATCATTCACAATGACATATAATTAGTACTTTTGAAAACGAAACATTTAATAAATGAAATATCGCAGTCATCACATCACTAATTATACTTGATGTTCCAGAGCCTACCAACTCAACACCAAACCAAACACATAATCATCACATCACTAATTATACTTGATGTTCCAAAGCCTACCAGCTCAACATCAAATCAAACATAATAATTATAAAATCTTGATGCTCTAGAGCCTACCAGCTCAACATCAAACCAACATAATAATTATAAATAATCTTGATGCTCCAGAACCTACGATCTCAACATTGAATAAAAAATAATGAGTCTAATTAATTTTGATGCTCCAGAGTTCCCAAATCAACATAAAGGCATGTATATCTAAGTCCTCCAAGACTTTATTAACAACAATACACCTCAAATATGCTACATATCATATTACCAATTTCATAACTTGATACTTATAGTATCTTGCATAACATGTGTAAACCATTCCAACATGCCATCTATTCTTAATATTCTCATAAATGTTATGTTTACTTCTTTCCATTGTTTCAATAGGATTTCAAATCTACCACTTTGGTTTCCTATTCGGTATCTTATAAATATATACTTGGAATAAATAAATCATTCGTTAAATTGACTATTATTTAATCCACTTTCAATAGAATTATTCCATATTTACAAAATTTAATGTACCAACTTAGGATTGTGTCACAAAAACTCTAGACTTCTCAAATTTGATCAAACAATGGCTAAGAAAGCTAGAACAACTAGGGATGGGAAAGATCAAAGGCTATGGATGGATGGAAGGTTCTGATATGAGTTGATACCTATGCACAAATTACTGAGACCATTTATGTTTCAAGAACATCCTGTTTGAACTCTACTCCAATGCTCCTGGGGTTCTTAGCATATGCAGACTAGTATGGGTAGGAAACTTGACTAAAGGATGGGAAAGGTTGTTTCAGACATCAGAGAGGTTCATTAAAATTAATTTATTAGGAATTTCATCATAAAATATCATCTCATAAAGTTATATGAATATCTGGACAAGTCTTACGATAAAACTAGTAAAATTGCATTTCAAGACAACTCAACTAGTTTGAATTTTGGATTCCCAAATTGTGCTCAAAGGCTAGATAATTTATGAAACAGTGGTTTTATCATGAGATATGACATGTTATCTAAATTCAAAAACAAAAATGAATTCATTTTGTCTTGTACTCATTGACTTATGAATCATACACTGAAAGCTAGTCAAATTATAGCTAAATCTAGAAGGGGTAGAGAAATTGGAGAAGAAATAAGAGTTCTGTAATTTTTATTGAATATACTGATATCATAACATTACATAATTTTTTATTACATCATAAATAGGCCAATATGCCTCTCAGAAAGTGATAGAAAGATCTCTCTTCTTGTACATAGGAAACTAGCTGCAGAAAGTCAAGAAGGCTTGAGGATTCGATCTTTGAATTGGGTGATGATGATTATGAACTTCCAATTAGACTTAATAAGATTCACTATTCTGTTATTACATCATAAATAGTCCAATATGCCTCTCAGGAAGTGATATAAATATCTCTCTTCTTGTACATAAGAAACTAGCTGCAGAAACTCAAGAAGGCTTGAGGATTCGATCTTTAAACTGGGTGATGATGATTTTGAACTTCCAATTCGACCTAATCAGATTCAGTACCTAAAAATACATTCAGTGAAAATGGATTAATGCCATCATCCTCTCACAGAAAGATGGGGCACGTCTCCCATGCTTGACTAGGGGCACACCTACCAAGTCTCAGATGCAAAAATGCATTCATAAAATTTCTCATACTAATAAAAGATTTGAAAAGGAGTTGCTTGGATTCTTTTATAGAATTTTGGGTGAACTAATGAGAAATTTTAATATCTTGGTGACCTGTGAGAACACTTTGACATGGGCCATCCATGAGTGGATGAGGAAAGCTTGCTTTCCTTCCTTTCTTTTCTTTGGCTTTCCTTATTTTTCCTCTTTTTCTAAATTTCCTTCTTTTCTAAACTTTCCTTCTTTTCAAACTTTCATGTTTTTCCTGTTTTATCCTGCTTTCTAGATTTATTCTTCTTTTCCTGAAATATTCCTCTTTTCTCATTTTTGGCATCATTTTTGGACTCATGTGCTTTACTTGACTTCTACCCCAAGTCACTCCTCCAACCTTATCCACTAATGCACCCTAGTGGAACATTTTCTCCATTGATTCAACATAATAATAAAATATTAAATGCACCACAAATATTAAATACACCATAAATATTTATTCCAAGTGGATAGCAAACTATGGATAAAATTAAATGCACACTCCTAATTAATTAATTGCCTCATCATAACCCCTCATTAATTAATTAATTAATTAATTCAATCTGTCAGTAGGATCCATGGGGTTTCATCTGCTTCATGGTGCTGTCAAAATGGGAACATGACAGTCCTCCCCTCCCGAGATTGCTTGTACTCAAGCAAAATATACCAAGAGGTCCATCATGCTTTTGCTGCACTACTCTAATCATAATCATCTCTCTAATGAAATCTTCACTACATATGTAATTGAACATTCCTACTTCGATCCAAGTAAAGCAACTGGAAAGTGTGCCAAGATCCCATAAGAATATCAGAAATGCAAAGATATCGCTATTATGTAAACTATAAGTCCATCCAAGGAGGTGTTCCCTATGTAGGAAACTGAAACCAGATGCAACACAGATGAACTAGTGCAAAAGAGGGTTGGCTTGCTCCATCATGCCAACATGCAAACAATTTCCCCAAGGACAAACAATTCCAGGATCCCATTGCTTGTACGGTACTCCCATGAATCGGAATACCATCCAACAAAATATTTTAAGAAAACGAATTCCTGGATCCCACTGCTTCAACTGCAAGTTCCCAAGTAGCAATGACATGTGTGGAAAACTGTCATCCCATGGAATATTAGGATCCTACTGATCATGCTGCATCTCCCCAAACATTAGTAACAAGAAAAAATCAGCATCATATGAAATATTGGGAAAGATGAAAACATCATACCACCATATTGGAAAATCATGCTTTCCAATGCAACCCTGAAGCTTTGAGGGCCCCTCAATCAAGATATGCAACTCTCCATGGTAGGACCCAATCAAGTAAAGACTATGCATCACGAAATGTGCCTCCCAAGAGTGAGACCGAACTTCATCAATTCTTTCCACTCCATCAAGAAGGTTCTCATATGCCGAATGCACATAAGAATAGAAAATGTCATCATTGTAGCTCAAATGAAAAGGGTGGAAGTCCCTTATCCAATCATGAAAAAGATAGGCATCATATAAGCAAAAATTCCTATTTAACTGCTCACAAGTAAAATATGATGAATTCAATGAAAAATCTCAAGTGCAAGTAGAACCAATACCCTTAAGGGTATATATCTCCAAGGAAGTAATATCATGGCTCAACTCTCTGCCATAAGATCTGAAAGACAAACATGTACTATCCCAATGGCTCAACTCTCTGCCACCAGTTCCATTCAAGTGGAAATCACATGTGTTGCATACCTCCATCAAGTATTTACTCATCAAATCAGTGTATGAACAAACACTTATCAAGTCAGGTCCAAGTAAGAAGCTTGTGGATTATACAAGTGTATATCTCCAATGGTTCAACAAATTCTTTTGGAAGCTTGCTTGCTTAGCTCTCTTCCACCTATCATGAGAAAAAATATTTCTGCTAGGAGACTCCATGTGTGACATGTAATCTTCCACTCAATCCATGTGTGGTTGAATGGTGTCTAATGGCAGCAATATGTACCTATATTTCTGATCACAAAACATATCAATGTCAGAGGAATTAAAAATTTTGTACATAAAAAATTTACCTCCTTGAATATTCAACCATGTGGTGCATCTATACATAGATGGACAGAACTCTATGCTACTTAATTCCAATGATATGAAATCAAGATCACGGCTGATAGGGGGAATATGACCCTTTTCAAAACCCCATGTATTTACCATCAACTCATCCATAATGACTGTGGCAGCCTCCTGCTCCTCTTGGGGTGCTATCCAAAAAATATATTTCACCCCATTCTCATCCTCAAGGTGGGGGATGCTAGGGTCCCACTCTCTAATGAGAATCCTTCCAGACATCATAAGTACAAAAGATAGATCATCAAAGCACACATAAACATCATACAAATGTACATCAAGAAGGTACCTCACCAAAGGATCATGAAAGTGCTTGTCCATCCAAGCAAGTAAACCACCATTTTCCAAGTGCACACAAGCATCAAGTGACCCATCAAATATGATCCAATGACATAGGTGAGGATCCCATGTCCTATAATGTTGTTCCAAAATATTGTAAGAAGCTTCAAAATAATCACCCATGTGTTCTTTCATCTAAGAAATGAATGAAGAACCTCTACCAAGATTTTAATCAAGTATGGACCAAAGAAAACAAGGAGACTTCAAGTGGATCATAGAAGTATCATCAATACATCCATAAATGTGAGAGTCATCAAATGAGAGCAATGGATATTGCCCCACGGAGGTGTGGAAGGTTTCAATTAATTCTTTCATGTGTCATTTTACCCAAACAATGGATGAAGGAACTCTCCCATCAAGTAAGGAACAAAGAGAACAATGGACCATCAAGGGGATCAAAGGAGTACCATATGTGCATCCATGAATATGTGTATCATCATAAGGTAACAAAGGATGTTGCTGCAAATGTAACGAATACTGTGCTCTAGTCATGTCATCATCAAAATGAGAGATAGGAGCCTCATGTGGCACCATAAAAAAGAATCCTTTCACCCATGCATCATTAGTATGAATGCTGCTAAATGTGGAAGTGTGGGGTGGAGGAGAATGAGACCACTCACCCATATGATCAGAAAGTGTGAAAAATTCATCATGTGAAGACTCCATAAGGGTAGGATCATTCACCTCCCTCAAGAGTGTGAAACTTCCATCATAAGTTGGTTCCAAAGTAGTGGAATCATGCCGCTTCTTCAAAAAGTGTGTAACCACCATCAAGAGGAAACCCAAGTTCCTCTTCCAACATAACAAGTGCTTGGCTCTCATCAATATCATATTCAAACACATCAATCACATGCAAATTTCCATGTTTCTCATAATCCATCATGTCATGAGAATCCTCCAACCAATCTACCATATAACAATATGAAACATAGGAGAAAGAACAAGTCTCCTGCAACCTCTCAAGAAGTTGCTCATTTTGAATTTTGAGCTTATGAATATCCTCATTATTCTTCAAGTATTCTTCATGTAACCAATCATTACGCTCAACCAAATTGTTTCTATCAAAAAGAAAAGCCTTGAAATTATCTTCGATGTTGCACATTGCTCTTTGAATCTTCTCCATGTCTTCAAGGAAGGATGGATCCTCCAATGAAGAAACTCTCCAACAAGAATTTGATACCAATGCTTGAGTGCCATGGAGTTTGATAAGAGCCTCATAAATCTTCCTTTCAATCATCTTCAAAGGCCCTTCAATGAAGGATGGTTCATGAGAGTGAACCTCCTCTTCTTCTTTTTTCTTAGGATCAACTTCACATGGAGACTCAAGCTGATGACTGGGAAGATGATCTTGGTTCATATTTTTTTGCTACAAGGTCTTCTTCTTCATGCTCCATGGAGTTAGGACTTGCATCAAACTCAGAAAGGATGATCTCTATGTCACCAATATAGAGATGAGAGTATCCATCAGTGGATGTCTCATCAAAATTTAAGCACCCATCAAGAAGTATCTCTTCATAGAATCCATTAGTAGATGCTTCTTTAGAACTTGAAAAATCAACAATAGATGCTTCATAGATGCTTACAACCCTCCTCAGTAAGGATTGTACCTTCATCTTCTTCAGATGGATGATTTGTACTTTGTTCTTGATCTTTAGTTTCCTTAGTATAAAGATCCTTGCATAATCTTTTTGAAGTAGATCCAAAAATTCTTGCCAAGTATGAAGCACATACATCCAATGAAGCTTTAGATATTTTCTGCTCTTTTCCCAAGTAGCTTGATCTTTGACTGTGGAACATGCAAATTTTTCATACATATGGCTATCTGAATAACCATAATTTCTCCTTGCAAGTATGATATGATGGGAGATACTTGTAGAAGATACCTCTTGGACATTTTCTTCCTCATACTGTCCACAATACTCTTCATAATGCTCATCATAGTCATCATCATATTGCTCATAAAAATCATCATCAGAGTAAGATTCGCCTTCATTGAACATGGGCATGGATGCAAATTCATAGAATCAAGAGTCTTCTTTTTACAGGAGTAGAGGAAAGAGATAATATACCACTATAATGTACCAACTTAGGATTGTGGCACAAAAACTCTAGACTTCTCAAATTTGATCAAACAATGTATAAGGAAGCTAGAACTATTGGAGATGGGAAATATCAAAGGCTATGGATGGATTGAAGGTTCTGATATGATTTGATACCGATGAAAAACATATTGATACCATTTATGTTTCAAGAACAACCCGTATGAACTCTACTCCAATGCTCCTGGGGTTCTCAACGTATGCAAACTAGTATGGGTAGGAAACTTGACTAAAGGATGGGGAAGGTTGTTGTAGACATCAGATAGGTTCATTAAAATTAATTTACATTCATTTCATCATAAAATATCATCTTATAAATTTATATGAATATCTGGACAAGTCTTACGATAAAACTAGTAAAATTGCATTTTACGACATCTCAACTAGTTCTAATTATGGATTCCCAAAAAGTGCTCAAAGGCTAACAAATTTATGAAAAATGGGTTGGATCATGACATATGACATGTTATCTAACTTCAGAAACATAAATTAATTCATTTGGACTTGTTCTCATTGACTTATGAATCATACACTGAAATCTAATCAAATTCTAGCTAAATCTAGAAGGGGTAGAGAAATTGGAGAAGAAATCAGAAATATGTAATTTGTATTGAATATAATGATATTAGAACATTACATACTCTGTTATTACATCATAAATAGTCCAAGATGCCTCTTAGAAAGTGATATAAAGATCTCTCTTCTTATACATAGGAAACTAGCTACAGAAACTCAAGAAGGCTTGAGGATTTGATCTCTGAACTAGGTGATGATGATTATGAACTTCCAATTTGACCTGATAAGATTCAGTACTTTGTTATTACATCATAAATAGGCCAATATGTCTCTCAGGAAGTGATAGAAATATCTCTCTTCTTGTACATAAGAAACTAGCTGCAGAAACTCAAGAAGGCTTGAGGATTCGATCTCTGAACTGGGTAATGATGATTTTGAAACTCCAATTCGACCTGATCAGCTTCAGTACCTGAAAATACACTCAGTGAAAATGGATGAATTCCATCATCCTCTCACAGAAAGATGGGGCACATCTCACATGCTTAACTAGGGTCACATCTCCCAAGTCTCACATGCACAAATGCATTCATAAAATTTCTCAAACTAAAAAAATATATGAAAAGGAGTTTCTTGGATTCTTTTATAGAATTGTGGGTGACCTGCTGATCAATTTTAATAGCTTGGTGACCGAGCAATTTTAATAGCTTGGTGACCTTTGAGAACCCTTCCACAAGGGCCACCCATGAGTGGATGACAAAAGCTTGTTGTCCTTCCTTGCTTTGCTTTGATTTGGATTTCCTTCTTTTTCCTCTTTTTTTGAATTTCCTTCTTTTCAAACTTTGCTGCTTTTCCTATTTTATCCTGCTTTCTTGATTTATGTTGTTTTTTCCTAAAATATTCCTCTTTTCTCATTTTTGGCATCATTTTTGGACTCGTGTGGTTTACTTGACTTCTACCCCAAGTCATTCCTCCAACCTTATCCACTAATGCACCCTAGTGGAGCATTTTCTCCATTTATTTAGCATAATAATAAAATATTAAATGTGCCACAAATATTAAATACACCATAAATATTTATTCCAAGTGGATAGAAAACTATGGATAAAATTAAATCCACACTCCTAATTAATTAATTGCCTCATCTTAACACCTCATTAATTAATTAACTCAATCTATCACTAGGATCCATGGGGTTTTATTTGCTTCATGGTGCTATCAAAATGGGAACATGACACAAAAAGAGTCAAAATAACTCATACCAGAAGTTACCTCATGTACTGCTTTCCATTTACTTAAGCTTGATGAAGCTTCATGCACCCATGTGCACCTGCATGCTTCACTCACGGTTTCTTTCCAAAATTTATTTACATCATCATCACTTTTCTCAACATAAATAAAGACATAGAATATAACAACAAGTTCCTATTTTGAGTGCACATAAACTCTTGATGCAACAAAATGTTCTTTATGCAAAATCACAATGCATTACTTTTTCGACAAACACAGTCGTAACTAGACATTAGTTTCTTATACTTGAAAATATAGTTCCTTGACTTGCACCTTCATCATATTAAGCAAGATTCATACCTTACTTTGTTTATAAGATTGAAGACATATTATACTTTTAATTCCAACAGTAGCTTCACTATGTCATGCTTTCTGTTCAAACATATTTGACTCAATGTATTAATAATATCATGCACTTAGACTTCCTAGCCTAATATCAACAAGTTATATATAGACTTGAATTTTACTCATTATGCATGTGAAAAATATCATGAGCATATATTTGCATAGGCATGCCAATATGCATTACCGTTACATTCTACTCTAATGCATTAAGTTTTATTTACATAATTCCTTAGTACTTACAACTTACGATGCAAATTTCCATAACATAATATGACCATTCTTTTCACACATATGAAGGGATAATATCTCAAGCATTATCTCAAATACTTGTGACCAAGTAAAACATGTGCACCTACGATTATGCATTCAACTAGTCATGCCAAGTTTCTAGAAACCTTGTACAGGCCACTATCAATCATGACTTTTAATCTATGATGAATAAAACATTTCTCATAACAAACTTAATTCGTGTTTCCTATAGCATAATTAAAGTTACTCATACTTCAATACATATATTTTCATTGTACTTTCAACATTATGCATTCAAATGCTTTAAGGATTTAATTGCCTACGCAAGTCAGCTACATCATACCAATATGGTAGATGCACTCTATTCCTCTTACATAGTTTCATGGTTTTTATGGTTCACTCATGTTTGTCTATAAAATTCTATAACATAAGATAATTGTTACTTCTATGCATACATGCTTCTTTATGGCCGTGACTTTCTGCTCAAACAAGGAGGTAACCAATATATACTTTTCCCAAACAAACACATATTCACTAGCTTATTGCTATCACATAATCAAGTCTTTGAACCCCTTTACATGCTTTGACTACCATTCAAAACCATCTAGTCTATGTTTTCTATGCTAAATAAAACATCTTAATTAACCAACTTAAGCCATGCATATCAAACGAAGTAAACAATTGCTACAAACAACTTCATTCGATACTTATTATTTCACAGAGCACACAACATACATTAAGTTGTAGTGTTGTTAATCTACTCTGATACCATTTGTAGTGTACCCAATTTTAGGGTAACATAGTATAATGTTTTTCCTTATCATGTCTAAACAAACCAAATATGTTAGTCTCTTCATTTCATCATGCTAAAATTAACGAGGAAGAACATTCACAATGCTTGTACTCCTTCATCAGGTTAAACTGGACTTTTAACATGTATTAATTTACAATTATAATTAAATAACATTGGGGACTAATTGGTTTACCTTTCAATTCTTTAAATTCCATTCTGTTAAGCATAGTGAACTTATATTAAGCTTATTATACTTGTATATTCAAACAGCATAAATAGTCGACAATCACCATGTGTAAAATCATTAACATATCCACCATCAAATAACATATGAATTCTTGAGATTGATCCATAAACCTTTTGAGGATTGCACTATTCCACAACTATAGATATCCTTTACTAGTCAAAGGAATACTTACTTAACTATTGAACATGCTCAAATTCATTAACAAAGTGAATAACATAAGTATACTTAGCTACTCAAGATTGTTCAACGAAGCAATAGAGGGAAGATTCCAAGTTAAATTATAATCAATACTTTTTATTGGTGCCCTGTTTACTTTTCAATTGTGAACCAATAGCCACTTGCAATTTAGTTGCTTGTTTGCATTTTTCCATATATACATAACTTACTATCAATCAAACTTTAAATTTAAGATCCCATCATAGTCCCATTTGGTAAGATTTACAAGCATTTTTTAAATCAAAATAACATATAACTTTTATGTTTCACTTACATTAAGTATCCTTGAGCATAACCTCCATATTTCCAAATCAAGGTACAAAACTAATTAATTATCAACCTTACTAAAAGAATGGGCATGATTTCCAATCACAATAAGTAATATTTACATAGATATTTAACATTCTTTTTTATAAATCCATTCAACAGGTAATCGAATAACTGTAAATGAAACTTACAAAGAAAGGAGACCATTTATTCTTTCTTGAAATAGTTAAATTTAAATACAAGTACTTATCTGAAGAAGAAAAAAATAATCATGGTGACTAAAGGCTTGACTGCAACGTTCCACCCAACCTTCTAGCTCTCTGTGCGGCGTATGTTTTCCCACCAAGAGACCACCCTCAGGCTAGGAAACGAATCCACTAGGGCAAGGACTTAAAAGGAATCATACACTAACTTTCTCAACATAGAATCAAGCCACAACCCCTTGCAATAAATATGTTATTTATAGTTTTACTTCCATAAGTATAAATAAAGAGTTTTTCTATTGTTGCCTCTTAATGATGATTCACAATATGTAAATAAAATTGAGCTTTCATATCTCAACAACAATTTCTTCACACATTGAAATAAGAAGGGAGCACCCTTGGCCCTTCTAAACTTTAACGCATAAGCAAGAAGGAGAGCCCTGGGCTCTTCTAAATTTTACAATAATATAACAAACAATTATTGTAATTACTTAGTGAATCAATCAAATCCAAGAGCCCCGACTTTCAAGAAATCAGGTCAGAAACCACCTCTCCTTACACAATAACAAAAAAATAGAAGTAATGCATCAGAGGATGGATTTGGTCCTCTTATGAGGCTCCTCCTCCTCATTCAATTTGATCGATGCAATTACATAGTTTTCAACAAATATAAATTAGAATTTATGGAAGTTGATCACCTTTTCTATTTTTCTTATTAAGCAATCAATATTCTGGATCGAGTTTGTGTTAATCCATTTACTGATATGTAACATACAACATGCATCCATATATCATGATAATATAATCTTCAAAGACTGTGTGGTTAACATGCATCCTAGGGAAGTTCTTAAATATAAAAGTGAACGATTCTACCACACATAGCTCAATTCAAATCATTAACAACAAGGGTTTGGATCCAAGGGCCATCCTTCTTCAATACATCTAAAAAAAATTTCACATCCAATCTAATGATATTGCAGACATAACCCATAACCAAGATAAATATATAAGTAATTTGATCCTTTTAAAATTGGAAGCAATATCTTCAAACTTACATGAGTTCTTGTCATCTTTATTGTCCAAAGGATCTTAATAGTCCAAAAGATTGAATATATTGATCTCTTATCCATTCCCATTATGAAGAGTTGTTCTTTTATTTTTCCTCAAACAATATTCACTTTCCCAAAAGGATGGGAATTCGATTCCTCCTCAATTATGTAGAGACAAAATGTAGAGTTATATCTTTCCTGAACTTCACACATTGAAGTGGAATCTCCACAGAGTTCGTCCCTCTCTTCTCCTGGTTAATGCCCCCTTCCTGAAAGGCCCAGTTAGGGTTTCCCCTCTACAAAATTTCCTCCACTCAACGTGCTAAGCTCTCCCTAAGGAGACTGTCACCCTCTCTTCTCTTGGTTAATGCCCCCTTCCTGAAAGGCCCAGTTAGGGTTTCCCCTCTACAAAATGAGGTCTCCCCCAAAAAAATTTCCTCCACTCAATGTGCTAAGCTCTCCCTAAGGAGACTGTCACCCTCCTTTCTCTTCATAACACCTATCTTATTTATTTTTTGGGAATCTATTTACATAAGTTTAATAAAGAATATCCACTAAACTACCTTTTCAATGATCCCCTTTTATAATGATATATAATGGTATCTTCCCTTTATTTTCTAGAAACCATAAGAATCATCTTTTCGATCTTGCTACAAGATAGTTGTGTATCCCTTAGCCGACAGGTGCACGCATAGTTGCGCCCTTCTTGTGTTGGTCTCCATTAACCACTTCTAAATATAAAACCCTAACAGATAATCCTAAGCTTATTTTCATTTTCCAACGCGTAAATGGAATGTGATTTCCATAATTATATTTTACTATATCATCTTATATAAATATGTAACATATATATAAAACAATATGTAGATTCCATATCCATTTTTTTAATTTATATATAATAAATTATTATTCATGGACATATCATAATATATTTATGTATTTACAAATGCTCGTATTTATATATATAAAAGAAATTATCTCTCTCAACTTTCAATTAAGGTGACGTTAATATAATCAATCCCTTTGAATGAGAAAGCTTAACCTCTTATTAGAAGTTCTAAACATAAATTTTTGGCACTTGATGCTATGATTAAGATAATTATAATAATTTAGGATAATCATTTACTTCTATTTTAATCAATAATTATTAGCTTTTCACTTTAAAATAACAAGATCATTTAATAATAATTGACTTGTACGTTAATAACTAGGTCATAGGATCTTGTTCTTTATACTGCAACAAATACTAACTCCTTCGACACTCCTATTTAGGATAGACCATCTAACTTTAAGATGACAGTTATAAACTCAAGGTCATCAAGTGAACATCACCGTTCACCTCTCTTCAAGTGCCACTGGCACCAAGATGACATCCTGCCATCAATAACTGATTTCTCATAGCTTCCTAGTCGTTTACCTCTCCCCCTACTGATTTGTGGCCCTTTTTGTTTAGTTGCATCAAGCCCTTCAATATCGTAAGTCTACAAATCAAACTAAAAATCAACCTAGGAAATTTAAACAATGCTTATAGTGCTTCATTGGTGGGGCCTTTGCCTTGATCTCCTTGCCAGGAACTTTTAACATTGTACATTTACACTTGTATTTTCGTTACAAAAGAATCAGGGTAGTAGAGGGAGTATTACATAGAGACATGGTGTAGAACAAAGAGCGAAAAGTTGTGATAGTTCTGAGCCAATGGAGGTGAATTCTGGCTAGATGATTAAAAGGTGTGGCTTCGACATACTACTACCACTACCAGATGGAAGACGGAAGCTGAAGAGTTACAAGTCATAGTTGTTTATGCATACTTTTTCTCTTTGGGATGAATAAGAGTTTTGGAGTGGGGGAGATGCTAGAAGGGTCCTTTGGGTCCTTGTACATGTCATCTATCTAAGGTATATATTAGCGTATGTATTAATGGAAAACATAGATGATTCTAGGGGTGAATTTTAGTCCATGGGTGAATTTTAGGGAGTTTTGAAAATTGAGTGGGCGAATTTTTTTATATTAAACCCATTTTATTCATTATTAAAATTTAGCCCATAATTTATTTACCCAAAAAATGGTCAAAGGAGGTTAGCCTAGTCTTATTTACTAAGAAAATTGGGGGAAAATGACTTTAGCATGGAGAAATATTAGTAAAATTCTCCATTTGCGTCGATTTCTGGACATGGAGGTTAACCATAGAAATTTAGCCCAATTTTTTTCTTGTAAATCCCAATACGAGTGTCCATCACCCCTCTATTTTCCTTCCTGAGCATTTTTTTATAAAAATCCGTCCATAAATCTTGGCATAGGGGCATAATGGGACCAATTTCATCCATATATATTGATAGAATAGGGTTTCAAAGTTTAATACGGTTTAAATTTGGGAGAATAGAGTTTGAAAGGTTATTCTAGAGTTGCGAGACTCTTTCTAATGTTATTGGGAGAATCAACAGCTTCAGATCGTGGAACCAAACAAAAGCTTAATACTTCTTCAAAATTTAAATATTAGTTTTAATTTTACAATCACACAACCGGGATAAACATAGGAGACATCAAGAAGCTTCAAAATGTCGGAATTTACACATGCAATGGTTTAATGATGCATACCAAGAAGGTTCACATGAATTTTATTTAAAATTACAATAGTATTTAATTTTCGTCTGTTATGCTCTCCTTTTTTCTAAGGAAGACTTGTACAGAGTTTGATGGGCATCAAAGTATTGTCCGACGTAAAGGTCTGCAAAATATGTGAAACAGAAAATATTGTGGTAAAAAATCTATGGAGCTCATTTTTGTCCATATCTTTTCCTTTCAGTACAATTATAATCTCTTAAGAAATTGAATTTCTGGAAATTAACTAGTTCTACCTGCTGTAATTGGTAGAATTTTGGATATGTGTCTGGAAATGAGGTTCTCCAAAGAGTATGCTTTTATTTATTGTTTTTTATTCCCGAATTTAAGCTTCATTTCCTTTAAATTGTAGAATTGACTCAATATGATCCTCCTTTACATAAAACTATAAGTAAATCTAGAGAGTTAAATGTCTTTTGCTATGTTCCATTTCCATGTACCGTACTACATTGGTACATTTAAATATAGTTTTATTGGTGGGTAATTTGATGAAATCACTAACTAGATTTCATCAAATCACCATAACATTTAAATATATTGCATGCACAACATCCCAATTATGGATAACGACGATGCTCTTGAAAACAATTGCACAATCGGTTACAAGGTCATAGAAGCATTTTATGTAACAATGTGTTCCAAAAAATTTGCCATGTCCTTCATGATCTATACCAAATACTGCATACCCGACCTTTGAAGGCCTCACACCTGTGTCTGTGAATAGGTCCAATTGGTTTATTATATTACACGATAAATTAACAAATAAATTCAGTAAATAATCTCTATCATATATTGTTGATTAACTAACATCCTATTCATATTCATTCTTGGATCCAGAGAAATCACGGATAGTCACGGTCCAAGTACCTACCATGAAAATGCTGCACTCTATGCCATATCCTGCAACATCAAAAGAAAACAAATTACACAATATAATCTCGAAATCCTAAATAAATATAATGGTTTTAACAGTGAAGAATATATGTGTTATTTTATTGAAGATCACATGTTCAAATTATCTGGAGAGGTAAGGTATCTATATGTTGTCTGTAAACAAAATAGTCAAATCCCTGTTTGAGAATTTACGTAATAATAATTAGTTCCAATTTACAATACAATGTACAATGGATTGGAAAGCTATGTGATGTTGACCATGGAAAAGGCATATAAGGGCTTTGGCTTCCCTATCTATTGGTACCCATCTACAAGTAAAGAGATTCACTCCTTGCGAGCTTTGAATGAACTCCTGCACAAGGATTTACTTCAAAGAACATCAGTCCACAAATTTATGAGGCTCCTTATTTATGATTATTATGGTAGCATTATGTTATTCACCTCTCTATATTTGGCGTTACTAAGATACTCCCCTGACATGTCTAGCGCCTAAAAACAAAATCAAAATCTAGTAGATTCAGATACCTTTTTAGCTTCAACTACAAATGGGAACAACCTTAGGAAAACAAAAAAAATGTAATTATATTTCTTATGGAATCCATCTAAAATTGATTTTCTCATGTTAGTGAATGCATAGCCTAAGAACTCCAGTGATCTATCTCCTCATTAAATACTATGTTAGTGAATCCATAGCCTAAGAAATCCAGTGATCTATCTCCTCATTAAATGCTTCGTTTCTAACTAATGCAATCTCAAACTCATAAACATATTTCTTACCATACCAACTACAGTATATAAATAGAACATATCACTCTAAAGTGTATGAGGACAGACCGATCAAACAAAAAACTACATGGAAAATCTTCTCCGACCTAGCAATCTGCAAGATCTATCACTGATTATAGCACATTGCACATGATAAACAATAAACAGAGATTTCAATAAGGGAAAGTCTTGTGTTTCAAGTTGAAAGAATGTATAGAAATCTGCGATTTGGAGAGGATCTACAATAAGTCTTCTGTTGTATTGGTGGGTAATTTGATGAAATCTAGTTAGTAATTTTTATAATTAATTTGGTAATTTCTAAAATTCTATTTATAGGTTTATTGAAGGAATTCCATATTGCAGTTTTAACAAGAATCCTAACCCACCATTGAGCCAAGGTCTTTCTAATGATAGTGAGAACAAAACAGTAGATCTTGGCAGTCGCCAGATTCTGGTAGTGTAAGACCTTGGAAGTGTTGGTAATCAAAGTCTGTAAAATAAATTAATAACAATAATAATGAATGACAAATACATTCATCAAACACAGAGAATTTAATGTGGTAAAACCCCAACACTTAGGGAAACATCCACCCGACAAAGTATCGACATCTTATTCCTTTCAATAACAGAGATTACATACAAGGCATTCCTCATCCAACCTATCTCCTCGGTTACATTCTCTCGTCTCCAAGATTACATATAAGGATATGGTGAAAGAGTTATGTACATGAAGAACTACCACCGGTTAGAGGAACAGTCAAACAACCAACAGTTAGACAAACCATTTTTAGTTATAGTTATTGTTAATTAGTTATCACATTTTAACAATCTCCACCTTGACAACAAATTATCTAATACTTTGCTGGAAACTATTCATCACTTCTTTTTCAAACCAAGAGAAGCCACACACCACCGTAACTTCTCTAATAACACTAGTTCTGTAAACATATCTGCGGAATTTTCTTGAGTGTGAACTTTTCTCAAATCTACTCCACCTTGACTAATGGATTTTCTTACAAAATGATACTTTACATCAATAGGTTTAGTCTTACTATGATAAACAGTATTTGTAACCAAATGTATAGCACTTTGGCTATCATAGAAAATAGGCACACTGTTTTGCAACCTTCCAATTTCTTCAAGTGGACCTTTCAGCCAAATTGCCTCTTTGCAAGCATGTGAGGCAGTAATGAATTCATCCTCCGTAGTGGATAAAGCAACTGTTTCTTGAAGCTTTGACATCCAACTTATAGATCCACCTACAAGAGTAAAAACATATCCAGAAGTAGACCTTCTGTTGTCCAAATCACCTGCAAAATATGAATCAACAAAACCGCATATATAATCACTGTTCTTATTAAAAGTGATACAATAGTCACTTGTGCCTCTTAGATAACGAAGCACCCATTTCACTGCATTCCAATGTTCTTTTCCCGGATTTGCCATGTGTTTACTGACAAAACCTATTGCATGTGAAATATCAGGTCTAGTACAAACCATCGCATACATTAAACATCCTATTACATTGGCATATGGAACAAAAGACATGTAATCCTTTTCTTTGTCATTACTAGTACATAAACCTGAAGAAAGCTTAAAATGGGAAGCCAATGGAACATTCACATGTTTTACCTTATTCATTCTGAATCTTACCAGTATTTTCTCAATATACTTCTCATGTGAAAAAATAAGCTTTACCATTTCTTCTATCTCTGTGTATTTCAATACCCAAAATTTGTTTTGCAGCTCGAAGATCTTTCATATCAAACGCCCTAGCCATCTGAGCCTTCAACCTGTCAATCTCGTTCATGCTTTTACTCACAATAAGCATATCGTCAACATACAATACTAAGATAATGAATATGTCACCGAAACTTTTGAAGTACAAACACTGATCATATTCACTTCTAGTATAACCATGGCTCACCATGAAAGAATCAAACTTCTTGTACCATTGCGTGGGTGACTGTTTTAGGCCATACAATGATTTTTTTGATCTTGCAAACTAATTTTCCTTTACGATGCTACACAAAACCCTCTGGTTGTTCCATAAAAATCTCCTCATCTAAATCTCCATGTAAAAATGCAATTTTAACATCTAGTTTCTCTAACTCCAAATCAAGAAATGCAACAAGTGCTAACACAATATGAATAGATACAATCTTAACAACTGGTGAAAAAATCTCATGATAATCGACACCTTCCATCTGAGAGTACCCTTTTGCGACCAATCTGGCTTTGTATCTTTCAATCTTACCATCAACACCTTTCTTCAACTTGAAGACCCACTTACATCGAACAACCTTTATATATACTTCCATGAATCCTTACTTTGAATTTTTTTCTACATTGCTTTCCAAATATACAATGTCTACAAAACATCAAATCTAAAGATTTCAGATTTGGAAGTAATTTATGATTCACTAATACCTATAGTCCTCTCTCACTCATATGACAAAGATGTTGATGCCATAATCGAGTGGATTCTGATGCCACTTGAGATACCAATGTCATTTCATTAACTTGAGTTTTTCCAATCAGTTTGTAAAGGTTTCCTACCCTTAGATACTTTCATTACCCCATTTAAACCTATAAAATTATGACCACAAGAATCCAACACTCCCAAAGATATTAATTTTTTCTTTAATTCGGGCACATGTCTAGCATCTGTTAGTGTTCTTATAGCTCCATCAAACATTTTGATTTTAATACTTCCAAAACCAATAGTCTTACAAGAAGAATTATCTCCCAAAATAACTACACCATCATTAACTGTTTGATAAGAAGTAAACCATTCTTTATGAGGACAAACATGGTGCGAAGCACCAAAATCTAACAACCATTCTTCATTGTAATTAGAAATACTACAAATGGAAAACACCTCATCAACCATACCTCAATCAGTTTCAACTGAATTTGTCTCAGATTTGGAGTCTTCCTTTTTGGATTCTTGTCTTTTCCAGCAGTCCTTCTTGAGATGACCATTCTTGTTGCGGTACCAACACTTGAGTTTGCTCCATTTTCCCTTTGATTTAGATCTAGAAAACCTCTTTATTTTCCCCCTCTTTCTATGGATCGACCTCTAACCAACAAAGCTTCTGGTGTAGAGGATTCAATTCTAGCTTTATTTCTTAACTCCTCAGACAACAAAGCTCCAACCACAGTGTCAAATTCCAAAGTTGTGCTAAGACTAATAGAAAACAATACATGACTCCAAGACTCGGGTAGAGTAACTAAAAGATTTACTGCTTTATCTTCATCTTCAATCTTAACATCCATACTACTCAATTGACAAATAAGAGTATTAAATACATTCAAATGTTTTACAATCTTCATACTTTCTTTCATCTTCATACCGTATAGCTGTCTCTTCAATTAAATTATGTTTGTCAAAGACTTCGTCATATACAAGCTTTCCAATTTGCACCATAAACTTGTTGCTGTCTTTTCTCCAGCGATATTAAATAATACATCATTTGTAAGGAATAATCGAATTGTGCTAAGTGCTTTGGCATCTAGCTCCTACCTTTCACTATCTGTCATAGATAAGGGTTGTTTTTTCTTGCCATCTAAGGCCTTCTACAACCCTTGCTGAACTAAGAGATCTCGCATCTTAATTTTCCACAATTCAAAATTATTCTTGCCATTAAAATTCTCTATTTCAAATTTGGAACTAGATACTTTTTCCATCCTTTTTTTTTATTACAAACTTCACATACTTTTCAAAAAAATTATGATATATGGCAGGTCATTTTTGATGGAATCTATTTATGACAATAAGTGGTTTTGAGAATTGATTTTATAATTTTTAAAATTATATTATAAATGAATTGCTGGACCATTTCATTGGAAAAATTCCATACTTAAAATTTGTAATTCCAACTATCTTTAAAATCTTAAAGAATTTGTTAAACTGGCATAGATCTAATGCAGCTTCTTTCCTTACTGAGGGGAGTTAGGGAGTAAAGGAAGGCAACAAAGTGACATCTCATATGTCCCTTTGGGAAAATGAGGATAGTCAAGCACAAATCTTACAATTCATGTAAACATAGCAGACCTTATTTTGCAGACACAACATTCACATTAATTTGAAAATACAATAGAGGTCCGAAGCATACACATGTGGAAGGTCATCCTTATCTTCCTCATTCTTGCTTTCGGCAGCTCTCACGAATGAATTTGTGAGGAACCCTAATCTCAAAGTTAGCTTTTTGAAACCTTATTTGATCCCATGGTTGTCTATCTGTAAGAATTCAAAAACAATAATAGGCGGGAGAGAGCGGGGTTAAATAATTCTGTGATATCTCCGTGCTTTGTTATAATGTAAAGGAAATTGCATAACTTCTAAATATATATAAGTGACAGCTTAAACTTCTACTTGGTTAATTCTGATGCTTCCTTATTCAAACTGAGGGTTGATGAATTAGATTTAATGAAAAGTTTCATTATATTTGATTTACATTGCTTAAACCCTTTAAAATTCATGGCATTTCTGAAATCTTGGGATCACGTTATGGTGCAGTCGCCATCATCTTTATAATCAGCTAATTCCTGTGAAAATAATAACAAACGGAAGAAGTTATCTCCAACTGAAATTTCACGTGAAAGAAAAACAAAAATGATAAACAAAATATTTCTCTATTAATAACATAAAGATTATTATTATTATAGCATAAAGATTATTATTATTATTATTATTATTATATAAAAGATGAAAACCATAGATTTACAACATCTCACATTAGAATTATGCAATCTTTTATATGGCGTCGTATACATTAAGTGAGCTTGTAAAATCATCTTCAAAATCTAGATATCACATCAAAAAGAGAATAAATATCAAATAATCAAGATATCACTATTAGTGCTATCGAGTGTATGTTAGCACATCATATCTCATATAACTAAACAATTATTTCTTAAGATTATCCAACCATACTAAATGGTGCTTCCCACAATAATAAAATGTTATTTCATTGTTTATGTTGGTCTTTATTTTTAACCTTCTTTTGGTTTGTTGTACCTTTTTCAAAAACTCCATAATCCCTATGTTTTATCCTCGTCATTAGTTAACCTATTTTCCTCTACCATAAAAGTTGAAATACCATATGGTTATCGGCACCAACCTTCTATTTACTTACAAAACTTTTTTATTGGACGGGCTTGGGTGGGCAACGCCATATTTGTACTCCCGAATTTACCTTCTTCTTGGGCCGCTACCTTTCAAGTTTTTTAATTTCAAAGCTTAATAATACTTTGTTCTAAAAAATAATTTTATTAATTTGTTTTTCAAAGCTTAATAATCGCTTAATAATCCATTTTTCTAAAAAATAATTTTATTAATTTGTTTTTCTAGGTTTTTTTTTTTATTTTTTTCGAGAAGAAAAAAAAGTAGTTTTGTTATTTTTGGGGAATCAAAAAGTATATGAGTACTTCAAGGCTTTTAATCCTCGATACTTGTCAAAAACTGTTATAGAGTGACAATCTATCACTGCATTGCAAAAACAAGTTTTCATATCATTCTTTTCTATTTGTCCTGTGCATTTCAGTGCATTACATCCTTTTTACAAAAAAATTCATATGTCATGAATCAAAAATAGTCTAGTAAGCTTTAGAAAGGAAAGAAAGTAAATGACCAGAAAGGATGGAAGTATCTTCTATCCATTCTTCCCAACAAAGTTCTCCAGGGATACCATTAAGTGCAACTTTCGACAAGGAATCTGCTACATCATTGTTCACTCTGTAGGTATGCTCGATTGAGATATTACTAAAGCTTTCCATCATAATTGAAGTTCTAAGGCACCAATGTTGAAAATAAGTGTTTTCCAGCTTAGCCTGCTTGTTTTTCCACTTGACTACAACCATGGAGTTTCCCATAATTATGATAGAGTCAATGCCACATAATGATGCAACTTTTTCTTATTTAATTGGTTAATAACTAAAAATTATTTAATTTAATATTAATTAAGAAGTATTTCAAATGCATATGTTTCTTGAATTTGAATTTATAACATTCCATTTACAAATTTTCATCTTATTTACTTATGACCAATTGCTCTGTCTTCATGAGTAATATTTTTAACATTAATGTTATTAATATTACTAAGATTAATATTAATAATCATGTTATTAACACAACCACATTTTTAAAAGTGGTTAACGGTTCCTATTGGTGTATATATCAACCAATTTTTAAAATGTGGTTGTGCTAGTAAGAAGCCTCATTATGTTGATTTCGGGCAAAGGCGGGATCAAAACATTACAATCCATTGTCCATGTTGTTTCTTTGTGAAATTGGAATCATCCTTGTTTAAATTAATTCCATTATAGTTTTCAGATAACAAAAGGAGGTGTTACTAATGCCAAAGGTTAATAGAAACTTTATTCTAGTTGCTTTTTGTTGTAAAGTGAGCAACCATTTGGAAAAAGAGAACACAGTCAAATTTTCTAGGATTATTTGTTGACACTGTATAGATTTGCTTTTGTGATTACATTCCTTATGTTTGGAATTGATACAAACTTTATTCTAGTTGATCTTTGTCGTAAAGTGAGAAACGGTTTGGAAAATGAGAACACAATGAAAATTTTGAGGATTATTTGTTGATATAGTATAGATTTGCTTTTGCGATTACATTGTTTTAATTTTGGAATACATAGATTTTCTTTAGGTTGTTTTTAAGATTTTATAGGTTTTACATATATTCAATTTCTTACATGATATATATGATTCGCTGCATCATCTACAGAAAAACAAAACTTTGGAATGCATATCATAAATTTTCGAAGTGTTACATCACTCGAAATATTTTTATCAACGCATTTCAGTTACTTTTTTCTAACGTTCTACTAAATATCGATGACATCTTTGTGACAATCAGCTTTGTTTTTCATTAGTCATTTTAAAACTCACTGACTATACTCTCAAGTTTTCTATTAATTGTGGATGACATTTTGTTACATTAAGATTTACGGATGACATCTTTGTGACATTAAGAATAAAAACCACATTAATAATATGTTTAGTATACAAGGTAGATTTAAATTTCATGGTATATATAGAATGTGTTAAATATATGCTTATCTATGTGAACATGTTAATATTGATATTCAAATTTTCAAGGGAGAACTTATATCAATGGAGTTTAGATTCTCAAAGTATGTTATGTTTTGGACTACGAATCTAAATTACTTAAAATAAGCTCATCATCCCTATTTAGGTTACGATGATGTTCCTCTATTTCAACAGCTTCTAAGATATGTCTTTTATTATAATTATATTATGTTACAATTACTTTTGCATCTTCAATGAAAATATAATGGCTGGCCACCTAAGAGTATTTTTCTAAGGCCAACTTCTTGGAATGGTAATGGAGAATATCTACACAATGCTCTTTTATTCTTACCTTCATTGATCATCAAGTCTCACTGATATACACTTTTTGCAAGAACATGGAAATGAATATACTCCCCTTTTTAGTGTGGGATCAATACGATCTTTAGCCTTTTCTAATACATTTCTTAAGGAGTTTGGGGGAGAGAAGGCTATCCTCATTTTCTTTTTTCTTAAGAATCTTAGCTATTTTATCTATTGTCCCTTGAATGTAAGGAAGTATGACCAATTTTTCATTCACATTGACAAGGTTTCTTTTCTCACAATTTTGTGCCTTTATAAATCCCTTTTCTATTGATTTACTTTTATAAAAATTTGTGTTAAGTACCTTTCTGAGGTGCTTCAATTATTCATTAAGGTGTTCCATATTAGTGACTATGATTTCCCTTATGGCCAGTCTGTTCAAAATGTGAAGTTTTTGTCTAAATGATGGTGTGAGTGTGTTAATGTGGTTGTTACTTGTTACCCCTTGGTGTGGTTTTGGGGTGCATTAGGTCCATGGTTTGTGGTGGATGGAGGTGAGAGTGGTATATAGTGGATTGAACCTCTGTTTACAACTAATGTTCTAGCTACAACATATAGGATTTCCTTCTTAAGAGTGATAGTAAAGTTGGTTATGAGAGGGGGTGGGGAAAAGAGACCTTTGGACACTTCTTTTCGCAAGGATAAGGGGCCTTGTTCAAGGTTTATACAACAACAAAACCACCTCTAATTAGGCTCAGAGCATGCGGTTCAACCTTTGCTTATAGGAGTTGATGGTTGAAATGTTCGATGGGAGATATTATGAATGAAAGTCCATTGATTTTTTGATAGGAGTGCATAGGATTCCTTAGCAATACATCCCATCACTAGAAAGTGGATTAAATGTTTGATTTTCGACATAATGAATGAAGTTTCAAGCTGTAATTAGAAGCTTCACCTACTAGTAATTTTATCTCATTTGTTGATCTGTCTTGGAATGAAATATATGGTATGGGGCAATGAGACATTGTAAATTGATCTATTTGGAGATGAGGTCTACAATATACATGAAGTTGATTTATAGAACTACCAACTATTATTCACTCAATAAAAGAACATGAACTCTCTTATAATCTTAACGATGTTATAATCCATAGCTAAAATTGTATCAGAATGGGGGAAGTAGATAGTAGCAAGTCCATGAAATCTTCATGATTTAAATGATCATAGATGAGCTTGCATGCAACTAATGGTATTCCTATAGGTTCTTCTCTATGGAAATAATTTTTGTTGAAGGGTTTTTTCTTACAAGGGTATTTAGTATTTTGTCAAAGATGGTTGAGATTTGGTTAGAGGATATTTTCATAGTGACAAGGATTGACCATAGTTCCTTTTGTCATTTAATTCTACCATTTTCATTATTTGGATTGAAATCACCAATATAATATAAACTAGGGTGCACTTAATATTATATTAATGACCATATTTTATTGTAGGTTTTATTTTCCATGATAACCTTTGTTATGTTATTTTCTTCATCAATGTTTGTACCTACTAGCTTATTCTGGATACCTAGCCGATCTGCACCTTTCCATCTTGTTTCCCATCGACTTTTAAATTAGGTTCAAAGATGATCATAGAGTAAAATACTAAAAATGACATTGGAAACTTATCATTATACTTTATCAATTATCAAAAACCTTATGGAAAGTAGATCCAACCCCTTTCTCCCCCTCCTAGGTCAACTTTTTGAAGGGTTCGTTCTAAAATGTGTTACCTGATTTCCATGAAGTTATATTAGCTATTACACATAGATAATTTATATATTATATATTGAGTAGCATTTCCATCTCAATAACACATAAGCACTACAAGAGAGGCACAAAGTATATAATTGAATGAGTTCATTCTCCGAGATTTTAGAATTTTATGAAATATTTGCCAATATTTTACAGGAATACATAATTTTATGAAAAAAATCGCCAAAAAATTATATTTACATATTATATTCTTGATAAAATAGCCGTCAATGTTTCCTATGCATCACGGCGATTCACCCAATTATTATACATATAAATATAGGGGGGTTCTTCAAAACATCCCTGAACCTCACACACTTCACCTGTGTTACCAATATATCAATTCACCATCACCTACATTTAACTGTCGAATATTCACCTTGAAATTCCTCTTGAGCAAAATCCCTAATGAATTATTTGTCTACCATCTCCGTATTTGCAAATTTTCACATACAAAATATCCATATCATATTACAAGAAGTATTAATATCTAATTCGTTAATAATTGAGCCTCGCCATGGTCTGGCATAGTCCAAATTCATGCTTGGAACATCCCAGGGATAACACCTTTATAGTCTAGCATATGGATGTGCGAGAATTTCCCATGAGAAACTGCTATTGAGTTCGCTAATCCTTCATTTAGATAAAGTTTAACCAGGACCTACGCAATAGTCACTACACTAGTCAAGACATAGGAGAGATCACCCCTAATAAATTCTCCTAACACATTCTGTATATCCTTGAAAAATTGGGGCAACTAAAAATCCAAGCGAAGAGAAGGGAGTTTTACCCAGACCATAGATGTCTCTAGATGTTCTTTACGAGCATCGAAAATGGGACTCCACCATTTAATATTGAGTATGGATGAGTTCCACGACCACACATTCAGCAAAATTGTGCCCATGTCCTGTTTCTTTCTGAATTAAAAAAAAAAACCATCCATGTGCCAGGATTAGGACCTCAAAGTTATAAACTAGAAAGGTCATCCATGTTACACTTATCCACTCTTTGAGAGGTTTTAGATTGCATCAACATCCAGGGAAATTCCCAACCAAAGTCATCTCTATGATTTCTACTACCTCATCGATTTGGACATCATCCGCCAAAACAAGATTCAATATTGAAGCCTTTTGCTTGATACAACTTTTATTAATCCTCAAGCATCTTTCTTTAGACTGAACTAGTGTTATGTGATCTGCAGGAATGAAGGGAATGGGTGAGGATATTTTAGGTGCATAAACCGAAGGCTTGATACATTTTTTTATTAATCCTCAAGCATCTTTCTTTAGAGTGAGCTGGTGCTATGCTCAAGTGCATAAACCGAAGGCCGAGATAAATGTTCCAATAGTCTCATTCCAAATGGAAGAGTATAAAAAAGGGAGACAAAAAGCGAAATATATTCATTTAAACCTCCTAAAATATATAATTCTAATTTTCAAAAATAACTATCAAGTAACTAAAAATAACTATGAATTTTCTAATTCTAATCCTAATTGGTCTTAGTAGAGATCAGTAACTATCAATCCATTGATCGGATGGACGAGTTACAACAATCCATTAATCTCCTCAAAGCCAAGTCAGAGGAGCAGGAAGGGCACCTGCAATCCAACTTCGCATAAGATCTCAAAAAATGGAAGAAGTTTAGTAAAGATCTTCAAAATATCAAAGAGGAACTCAAAGACTCCAAGGGAGAAGTTACTTACTTCGAAGAAGTGGTCTACACCCATTTCAAGGACATGGCAAATACCTCAGGGAACTATGGGAACAGAATTGCTGCCTTGGAAGTCGCTGTCCAGAAGATTTTGGAGAAGATCAATCCCTCTTAAGCTCTGTTTAGATCTCTTCTTCGTCCTCTTTGTAAATTTCAGAACTACAGTTTACCCTAGAACTATCTATGCAAGCTTGTCTTTTGTTATTTTGCTCCACAACTCTGGAATCTCTGGGCATTTCAAGTCCAAGAATTTTGTTAATCCAGACTGCGATATCTATGTAACCAAGCACCCGGTGGCTGTTTCACCGGTTATCAATTAAATCTACCCTATGTTTCAGTAAAAAAAAACTATCAATCATCATATCATACACAATATAATTCCACTTTTCTTTTACTTAAAATAAAAACTTTAATTTAAAATCAAACTCTATATATTTTATGAAAAAAACATTAATTTTCAATAGCTAGGGAGTCAAAACTTATATGTTTGATTATTGGTTAAGAAAGAGAGAAAGTCCCACTAACCATTTAACTTTATGTTTCATTATTGGTTAAGAAAAAGAGAACATGTCACTTACCATTTAATTAGATTTAATTAAGAAAATAAAAATCCCACTTGTTCTCTAATTAAATTTAATTTTAGAAAAAATTCTCACTTGCTCTCTAATTAAATTTAATTTAAAAAAAAATCTCACTTGCTCTCTAATTAAATTTAATTTAAAAAAAAATCCCACTTACTTTCTAATTAAATTTAATTTTAAAAAAATTCCCACTTACTCTCTATTAAATTTAATTTAAAAAAAAAATCCCATTTGCCATTTTAGATTCTTCCCTTCTACTATTCTAAGTCTAAACCCATAGTTTTAAACCTAAACTTATATGTTTGACTATTGGTTAAGGAAAAGAAAAAGTCTCACTTATATTTTAACTTATGCTGGATTATTAGTTAACAAAAAAAACCCACTTGATATTTATTTAAACTCAATTAAGAAAAATAAAATCCCATTTGCTATCTAATTAAATGTAATTTTTTAAAAGTCCCACTTGCCATATAAGATTCTTCCAGTTTTTTTAATTTAAATTTAAAAATATATATATACTTAAATCTGTTCATCTTCCTTATTTTACAAATTGTGTAAAATTTACCACTTATTTAAAGTTAATCAAGAAAAAGAAAATCCCACTTACTATAATTAAATTAATAATATTTTTAAAAATCCTACTTGACATTTATTTAAACTCAATTAAGAAAAAGAAAATGCCACTGACTATCTAATTAAATTTAATTTTCAAAAAGTTCCACTGCCATATAAGATTCTTCCATTTTCTTTAATTTAAGTTTAAAATATATCGCTCCTGGAAAGTTTCACAGATATCGCTCCTGGATCCATGATCATAAAGTTTCGGACCATTGGCCTATTTTGTTTCAGTTTGATGAGTATGGAGTAAAATCCAGTGTTCCTTTCAAGTTTAATAACTCTTGGCTGATGGAGGAAGAGTTCTGCAAATTGGTGAAAGGTTTTTGGGCTTCTACCACTGGTAATGGGGATAACCTGTTAGTTAGTTTCTACAACAAAATGAGGGATCTTAAACAGGTTGCTATTGGTTGGATCAAACACAAAAAGGAAACTGACAGAAGAGATCTGCTCTCTCTTGAATCTGATATAAATTTTTTTTATAAAAGGAATTTTGATGGGGAGCTGTCAAAGGAAGAATTTGAATTGGTCAAAGGTTTAGAGAAGAAAAGAGATGATATTCTCCTTCGGGAGGAGATGGAATGGCGGTTAAAAAGAAGAGCCTTGTGGGTTAAACAAGGTGGTAATACAAAGTTTTTTCATTCATTTGCTTCGGCTCGTCATAATCAGAATTCTATTTGGGAGTTGAATGATGATAATGGTAACATAGTTTCGGGTAGTAAGGCGCTGAAAATTGAAGCTGTGAAACATTTTGAGAAGATTTATAGTGATGAGGGAAATTGTGTGTTGCTGGAACAGATAAGAATTGCAGAACTTTTCCCCAGGTTTTTTACTGATGAAGAGGCTGCTGCACTTGGCAGGGAGGTTACACTTGAGGAAGTGGAGACCACTTTACACCTTTTTGCTGGGGAGAAAAGCCCTGGCCCAGACGAGTGGCCCGTGGAGATTTATTCTCATTTCTTTGAGGATATGGGGCCTGAGATTTTGAGTATGGTGGAATACACCAGGTTACATGGGTTTACCTCCGGTGCTTTAAATTCTTCCTTTGTGACATTGATTCCTAAGAAGGGAGAACCAGAAGTTTTTGGAGATTATAGGCCTATTGCTCTTTGCAATCTGGCTTATAAGTTGGTATCTAAGATCATTGCACAAAGGATTAAATCGGTTCTTTCTACTCATATCACTGAAGAGCAGTTCGGTTTTCTGCACAACCTCCAGATTCATGATGCCATTGGGGCTTCTCCGGAACTTCTACATACTATTAAAAGCCGCAAATTGAATGCTATGCTTCTTAAAATTGATTTGGAGAAGGCATATGATAGGGTGAATTGGACTTTTTTAAGGCTTATTTTGATCCAAATCGGGGTCCCCCCGCTTGCCCTTAATTGGATTATGTCATGTGTCTCTACAGCTAGCATTGCTATTTTGATTAATGGTTCGCCCTCGTCTTTTTTTCAGTGTTCTAGAGGTGTTAGACAGGGATGTCCATTATCCCCACTTTTGTTCCTTGTGGTTATTGATGCTCTGAGCAGAATGTTGAATTTGGCAAAACAGGATGGGTTTATCAAGGGCATAGAGCTGGGGATGGACTATATTATTTCCCACCTTATTTTTGTTGATGATGTGTTGCTGGCCGGGTTGGCGACTGTTGCTGAATGGGGTGTTTTCAGAAACATTCTGAACTGTTTCTATCGGGTGTCGGGGATGAAGGTTAGTCTGACAAAAACTTGTTTCTACCACCATCATGTTCATCCTGATGTTAGACAGGAAATTTCAACTTTTTTGCCTTATTGCTGTCACCCTGTTGATGATGGTCTCAAGTACTTGGGTTTTTTCTTGAGACCGAATAACTATCAGATAAAAGACTGGTGGTGGCTTGTGAGGAAGTTGGAAGCTCGGATCCGGCATTGGGCTTATAGACAGCTCTCAGTGGGTGGTAAACATACTCTGTTCAAAGCGGTTTTATTGGGGATTCCGGTATATTGGATGGCTCTTCTCGAAATTCCTGTATATATCTTGAATGTTATCAGGAAGTTGATCTTTAACTTTTTGTGGAATGGGGGCTTAGATAAGGCCACTTTGGTTATGGTTGGATGGGAATCGGTGTCCAGACCCGAAAGATTTGGTGGTTGGGGAATAAGGGATATAAAATCCTTTAGCATTGCGCTCAGAGCAAAAAGTCTATGGCGTTGTCTCTTTCACCAAAGCCTGTGGTCAAAAATTTCATATGTGAAATATATTAATATGCATTTGTTAGATTGGATCAAATTGCGTATGCCCTCACACTCCGGTTGCTCTCCTTTATGGCATGGTTTGTTGAAAGTTTCTGGTTGGATCATTGGTGACCTGCGGTGGCAGGTGGGAAATGGGATTGATATCAGTGTTGGCAGAGACAATATTGTAGGCATGGATGACTCTGTTTGTCTTTCTTACAGTATCCTGGATTATTTAAAAGTATATGGTCTTACGTCATTGAACAGAATTAAGGGTATTTCTGGGCAATCTTATTGGTTAAAAGCCCAGGAATTGGGTTTGGTTGGAGAAGACGCATCCCCTTGGGATTCTTATGTTCATGCTCTCGACTCGGCTGGGGTTTATTTGTCAGATCGTAGTGACAAGCTTGTGTGGATTGGTAACGAGAAAAATGGTACTGTTTCTGCAAAGAAAGCCTATGACAGAATTATGCAGGACATGTATATTTATCCACAGCACTGGTGGTACAAACAAATATGGAAGTGGAATATTGCGTTAAAACACAAGTGTTTTCTTTGGCATGCATTACAGGGCACTATGAAAACCTGGGACAATCTTTTAAAATGCGGATGGTGTGGCCCAAACTGGTGCATCCTTTGTGGACTATCCTGATGGTGATGTATTTAAAGGCCGAGGGGATTATCGGTCATGAACTGTATGGATATACTTTTTTAAGAAGGTGAAAATCTTTGTACTATTTGATTTGAAGAAATAGCAATAGTACGTTTTTTTTTTTTTCGGTTGAAAAAAATAATACTTAAATCTGTTCATCTTCCTTAAATTTAATTTTCTAAAAATCCCACGTACCATATAAAATTCTTCCATTTTCTCTAATTTAAGTTTAAAAATATATATATCTTCCTCAAATTTAATTTTGGAAAAGTCCCACTTGTCATATAAGATTCTTCCATTTTCTCTAATTTAAATTTAAAAAATATATATATACTTAAATTTATTGATCTTACTTAATTCCCACTTGCTATAATTAAAATAAGGAAGATTGCCACTTTCTCAGATTCGACAGCGATGGTCTCAGATTCGTTGAAATGGATTTCGATGAGTTGATTTGAGGTCAGGGACCACGTGCTTTGAACAAGGCGTGTCAATTTTCTCCAATTTAAATTTAAGATATATATATATATATACTTAAATTTATTCATCTTACTTAATTCCCACTTGCTATAATTAAATTAAGGAAGATTGCCACTTTCTATAATTAAATTCCCACTTCCTATAATTAAATTAATAATAATAATATGTTTAAAAATTGCAGGTGCCATTTAAGATTCTTCTCTTTACATTAATTTAGGTATTAAAATATCTATACTTAAATGGATTCTTCTTGCTTATTTTAATAAAAATGTGGAAAATTTGACAGCGATGGTCTCAGATTCGTTGAAATGGATTAAGATGAGTTGATTTGAGGTCAGGGACCACGTGCTTTGAACAAGGCGTGTCAATTTTCTCTAATTTAAATTTAAGATATATATATATATACTTAAATTTATTCATCTTACTTAATTCCCACTTGCTATAATTAAATTAAGGAAGATTGCCACTTTCTATAATTAAATTCCCACTTGCTATAATTAAATTAATAATAATAATATGTTTAAAAATTTCACGTGCCATTTAAGATTCTTCTCTTTACATTAATTTAGGTATTAAAATATCTATACTTAAATAGATTCTTCTTGCTTATTTTAATAAAAATGTGGAAAATTTGACAGCGATGGTCTCAGATTCGTTGAAATGGATTTCGATGAGTTGATTTGAGGTCAGGGACCACTTGCTTTGAACAAGGCGTGTCAGAAATGTCATCGTCGTTGTAAATACTTGTAATTATCGATGTACGGACCAAGTCTAAGTCCGCTTAGGATAGAAGACAACCAAAACGTCTCGTTTTTACAGCCATTTTGAGATAAAAACTAGTTAAATTTCGGTTGCAATTTTATAATTTCTGTAATCGAGATTACTTGTTTGAGATTGCTTGTTTTAGATTAATTGTCCAATATTAAGACTACCCAGATCATGGAAATTGGGATATGAGCACTTTAAATAGCGATTTTGGCAAGAATTGCTCTACCAGATTTCGGCGAGTCGGGAACGTTTTGGTTAGCCCTTATACAGCTCCGCTTTAGAAGAACAAAGTAAACTTAGATGGAGCTGTATAAGGGCTAACCAAAATGCCCCCGACTTGCCCAAATCCGGCAGAGCAAATCTTGCCAAAATAGCTATTTGGAGTGCTCAGATTGCAATTTCAACGATCTAGGTAGTTTTAAAATTGGGCAATTAGTCTAAAACAAGCAATCTCGGTTGCAGAAATTACAAAATTGCAAAAAGAACAATTTTCAGCAAGAAATTTAACTGGTTTCTATCCCAAAATCGCAGGAAAATGTAGTTTTAAAATTGGGCAATTAGCCTAAAACAAGCAATCTTGATTGCAGAAATTACAAAATTGCGAAAATAACAATTTCAAGCAAGAAGTTTAACCCGTATTTATCCCAAAATCGCCGGAAAAGCGGGGCGTTTTGGTTGTCTTTTATCCCACGGGCTTTAGAATGCGTAGGATAAAAGACAACCAAAATGCCCCGCTTTTCCAATGGTTTTGGGATAAAATCGGCGTAGGATAAAGACAACCAAAATGCCCGGCTTTTCCGATGATTTTATCGTCAAAATTGCGATCTTCGTCAAAATCCGGGAGAGCAATTCTTGTAAAAATAGCTATTTAGAGTGCTCAGATCGCAATTTCAACCATCTAAATAATTTTAAAATTAAAATTTACCCTGTTTTTAGAGCTGTATAAAGTCTAACCAAAATGCCCCGACAGAGCAACTCTTGCCAAACTCTATAACAAAATAAGAAAAGAAGATTATGTACGGACCAAGAAAGAAAAGAAGATTAGGTACTTTGACGTTCTTATAAAGTAATGTTTTTCAGCAGCGATTTCAGGACCGTGAAAATATAATCTTCCTCGCAATTCATATAAAAATTAGATCCCCGAGTTACTTCTCCACAACCATTCCCAATTATCATTTCGGTTTTGTGAGATAAAGATTACCTGTTGCCACCCTCATGGCCGAGACGAATCCAAATCCGACTGCGACAATTCACGAAGAAGAGGAGGGAAAGGGAGAGCATGTGGTTTTCTTTAACGCTACTCGCCATGATCATGAACTCTGCCAGTTTGAGGGTCTGCCGGCCTACAAATGCAGCGGATGCAAAGAAAATGGAGCTAACATCGGTTACAAGTGCAATCTTAACGGTTCCTCATCCTGCAAGAATTTCACTCTGCACGAGGCCTGTGCTCGTCTTCCGGATGTGTTTCAAAACCCGTTTCGCAGCGATGCCAGCTATAAATTTCGTCCAAAAACTCGTCTCAGACATGACTGTACCGCCTGCAGGGATGTGCTGAAAGGTTACGTGTTCGAAAGTGAAAAGCCGTGACGTAAGGCTTCATCCGTTGTGTATGGCGCTGCCTGCAAAGCTCGATTTGGCGAGGCACGCAGATCACACACTTAAATTTGTGAGGGGTGATTTAAAGGGGAAAGAATACACTTGTAGTGTCTGCGATACGAAGATCCATGCCGGTGGTTGGAGATATCGGTGCGACGAACTGGCGTGTAAGGTTTACGTGGATTTGAGCTGCGCCAAAATAGAGATGTATGGACTCTCAGACTATGGGATTGAGAGAGTTGGACCCATCCGTCAGAGTAATAATTCAAAGTCCAAATCCAAACTACACACCGCTCTTTCGATAGGTTCCATTCTTTTGGATTTCATGCAGTCGTGATTTTTGTATTGACTTGTGTGTATGCTTTATTTACTTACTTTGGCTTTGGTTACAGTGGCTCATTTGTAATGACTTGTGTGTATGCTTTATTTACTTACTTTGGCTTTGGTTACAGTTGCTCATTTGTAAAGAGTGGACTTCGTTTTATTAATATAATACTTTCTAGTTGATTAGTCTCGAATTATATATTTTTATGTCAATAGGCGTTTTATTTTAACATTGAGATGGAGTCTCGAATTATATATTTTTTATGTTAATAGGCGTTTTATTTCAACATTGTTGATGGAGATTAGGTGGCTGAATTTTTATTTTCCAAAAGATAAATGACCAGATATCGTTGATCTTGGAATATTCTTCAACTTACACACAAATCAATGCTTTAAATTCAACAAATCAATGCTTGATCGGTATTATTATTCAGCTTCATCGGTTGCCATTGTCTGTTGTCGTCCTCTAGACCACCCCTGTCTAAATATGTGGGCCATAAATCAATCAAATGCTCTCCGAGCAAGGTCGGATCGCTCAAACAAGGCAACAAGGTTGGTGCTCCCCCAAAACCGACAACAAGCAAGCCTTGGTGGTTCTTTCATCTCCCAGACTACAAGTAATGATCGGCCAGTACGCTTGCACTCTCAAAGCCAGCCATGTTGGCTCTCAAACACGCAAAGATGCAGGAGAAAAACCTTGAACTGCGTCTAAGTCATCTGGTGAATCAACAGCTTAATTAATGTCTGAATCCGCAGAACCTACGGCATCACTTACTGGATCGACATAATCATCTCGATCAGGTGACTCTGGTAACACTATAATGGCCTAGGAATGCACTTCTCCTAAAGTTTCAAATACTTCAGAATAAAACTTGTATCATTTTAAACATGATAATATTTATGGGATAGGTGTCCGCTTTTCTAATGATGTTTCAATATTTTTCATATCCACTCATAAAGCACAAGATACATGTGAACTCTCTACAGCATTGAAGCAATAATGAAGCATCATAACCAACTTACTAAATATTTTATTCTTTAACAATTAGAAAACAAATACTAAAGGAAAGAACATGTCAACTCTCTGTGAAGCAACAAGGAAGAACCATAACCAACTTAGTAAAGGTTTGTTTCTTTAACTATTAGAAAACAAATACTAATGATAGGGACTTGTTTCTATGCAACTTCTCTTATTTATTTTAATTATTAAGAAGATTTTTCATACCTAAATATTTTATTAAACAAACATTAAAATGTAAACTTGGCTATTGTCTAGTGTATTCAAATTATCATCTTAACCTTGGTAAAGACACGTGTTTCTTGGTCACCTCATCCCAACCCAAGTTATTTGAATAAGCATATCAAATCAATTGATGTACAAAGACCACGGAAGGAATGGTTACCTCTAAATTTATTATTTAATTTAAAATTCACTTATATTGTTATTGCGCCAAGAGGCGCTCTACAACCCAATATGAGGGAGATCTTGGAACATGTGTCGAGTTTGTCGAGTAACAAAATAATACAAAGTAAACCAAAAAGAATAATACAAAGTAAAAAGTAATAAATATTATGTCAGCCATAAACAAAAAAGAGTAATACAAAGTAAAAAGTAAATATGAGACTTAAACTAGAGACTTTAGAGTTTAGGATTAGGTGATAAATATTATGTTAGTCATAAACAAAAAAGAATAATACAAAGTAAAAAGTAAATATGAGACTTAAACTAGAGACTTTACTTTTTACTTTTAATACAAAGTAAAAAGTAAATATGAGATTTTAGAGTGTTTGTCGAATAACAAAATAATACAAAGTAAACAAAAAAGAATAATACAAAGTAAAAAATAATAAATACTATGTCGGCCATAAATAAAAAAAGAATAATACAAAGTAAAACGTAAATATGATATTTAAACTAGAGACTTTAGAGCTTAGGATTAGGTGGCTCAGGTATTGCACTCAAGGAGCTATTCAAGGAGAGGTTTGCACCTCGAGAGATTTGATCCCACTAGGCGCTTGATAGAGCCTAGGATTTGGATCTAGGTTGGTTATATACAATTATTATTTAATTTAAAACTTATAGTACTATTAGTATTATTATTAGTGTATATATGAGAGATCAAATTCTTCACAGTATAAGTTTCTTTCCAAATTTTTTATGATAAAAAAGAATTATATTTATAGAAAGTTTTTAATATTGATTTAAGTTGATTATAATAACTTTATATTATCGTATATTTATTTACATTTTATTCTATATTATTTAATTTAAATATCTAATATAATTAACTCATTTTTAACATTTTTAATATCATAAATATATTTATATATTTTTATTAATTATTTGTAATACATTATCCAAATATTTTAATTAATTTATATGAATATATTTTTAAATGACTCGGTGGTAACATCTCCTTCAAAGCTTAAGTATATCTCTCTCAAAACACATCACCAAAAAAAATTAATTAAGATTTTATTTTTTAGTTATTAATTACGCCGATAGGCGTATTCTTTCAACTTTTGGGGGTGGGTCGGGGGTGGGTGATTTATTGCATTTTTAATATTCAATGGTTAGATTTTAATGATAGAAGAATATGCTTCGTCTCGTGCATTAATGAAGCACTCAGATTTGCTGTGTTAACTCACGAGCAGCTTTAAATTCAAACCAAGCATATTGTTTAAAATAATTTATTAAATTATTTACAAATTGTAACTCTCAAAGGATTATAACGCTCACAGGATTATAGGATATCTCAAAAACCGTTTCAGGTCAGTTCTTGCTTCCGCCTCTTGTTAATTCCAGTTCTTTTAAATTCGTTGGATTGAGAATAATGTTGCACATTGTCGAGGGTATTCGGGCTGATGGGCATGGGCTTGGCTGTTTCAATATTTTTCTGGATCCGTTGTAGACAAGCAGGTATGATGTAGTGTATTGCATTTCCTTATTTAGATATCGAGCTGAAGATAGACAAGCACGTATGTTGTTTTGCATTTATGAAATGGATGAGCAGGTTTGCCGTATATTTTGTGTTTCAGTCTTTTTATGTAGCTGTGGTATATTTATCTTTTGTGTTTGCATTGTTTGGCCAGCGGATCAGTTCTGAAATGGACGAGCAGGTTTGCTTCAAAGCCATATTATAAGCCATATTAATGTTTAAGATTTCAAAAGTATTATTTGCTTCAAAGGAGTGATAGAAATCTGTTCTCTGTCAGATACGAAATGCATGGATTGTGTAAAGTTCATGTGGCTCAGAATTTATACAAAAATTTATATTACTAAGCAAGAAACTGCGGTCTGTAGTCCCATCCCATCCTTTTAGATCTCTGCCAAATTTAAATGGGATCGTTCTTTTCTTTCAGATCTCTGTCGAATTTAAAATGGATCCCCTTGTATTTTTTTTTGTGATCTCTGTCAAATCAAATGGATCGCCCGATATTCTTTTAGATCTCTGCTAAATTTTAAACTGGATTGTTCTTTTCTTTCATATCTCTGTCGAATTTAAAATGGATCGTCTTGTATTTATTTTTTTTGATCTCTGTCAAATCAAATGGATCGCCCTATATTCTTTTAGATCTCTGCTAAATTTAAAACTGAATCCAGACTTTGCCAATGGAGACAGAGTTCTGGACTAGCCTACCGCATTAGATCTGGTTCATTTAAGGGGAAAATTTACAGTCACGGCTAAAGGAATCTGATTCAGGTATTCTCCAGGAAGTCCATATGTCTAGTCTTGTACTTATTGGTTCAGACTTTGTCCATCCGTTTTACCTTGATATATATGCTCTGCCATCCGTGAGCCCTCGATTTCAACTCCAGGGTTATCTCCAAGATCAAATCCTGTTTCTTTAATTAAAAACCATGTATTCAAAATTCTTGAAGGGAGAATGCGATACAGGTTCTCTGTATACACACACAAAAAAAATCGATCGGTGTGTGTTATTCTCACACTTTTCTGTTTGCATCTTTGTGAACAGTAGATAATGCGACTTAATGGGACACTACCTCACAATGGGCATCCTCGATCACACCTTTGTCAAACGTCACGCCATCATAACTCCATCTCGTGGGTACCCATACTTTTATTCATTCATTGTATTGTTGTGGATCTAGACATCCAAATAATTTGAAATACCTTTTCTCCAACAGACTTGTATCTAATTTAACACAGGCAGAGACTATATGGAAAGATCACCTTCTATTTCTTTCCATATGGTTTAGATATACATCATAAATGCATGTATATCTAAACCATATGGAAAGAAATAGAAGGTGATCTTTCTTTTAAAGCTGTTAGATCTTGATCTTGATCTTGGAAAAGGATTTTTAAACATATGAATCCATTTTATATGAATCTTTTTCCATATTTATGTTTAAAAAAATTTCAATATTTAAAATGATTTGATGGCCACATTTACATTTAATTTAATTGGCTGCTAGATCCTAGAACAGTTTTCACAATTTCAACATTTTAGGTTTTATATGTGCATGTTAACCATATCCTTGATCTTAGCAGGGTTGAATTGAGATACAGAGTGATAGCCTACAACCGCCGTAGTCATTGATGCTAATGGTTCAGCCGATGAAGTAGAAGTAGATCTGGTTGGCTCAACAACTTATGAATCTGTGATTGAGCCGTTGATGAAGCAATTAATTCTTTCGATAAAGCAAGTCTATGAAGCACAAGTTGATTCAGTCTAAGAAGCAAGAATAGGTTAACGCTGATAAGACCTTACTCATGGTATTGGGAACCCGCCTCTCAAAACCTAATGGGAAACGTAAACTGGGGATGGGGATTCATATTTGGCGTTTTCAACTTTTATGCGTGCAAATGTTACTCATAAATATTTTAAGAATGTGGTTGTTAGGTGATCACCTTATTTCACTCTTTTTTTCATTTCCTGCAGTCATTGAGAGGCCTTACATATTAATATATAATCTGCCAATGAAGGGTAGTACCAGAAGTACCTTGTCTGTATACAGTTTATAAGCAGGAAATACTAACTGCAGTGGTCCCCTTATAGATACATCTGACAGTAATCAATAGAATGTAGGTTATGTGGTATACAAATATTGTAAAATTTCAAATATTTTCAGTATCAGGATCAACGTCACTGTTGTTTGCAAGTAGAGTGATAAACATTCAATATTGAAGATATTTAAGACACTGTAAACATCACAATATCTTATTCAATATCGTTATATATAAAAACGAGAAGAGTTATCCTTAAAACTGAATGAAGATATCTTATTCCATATCTTTGAATGGAGCTTGTGTCGTGCTACTATCAAAATTTAATACTAAAACGAAGAAGACAAAAGAATTTTCAATTAGTTCCTGCTTGATCTTGTTGGGTTCTATAGATGGCGGTTCTATTACAACTTCTGAAGGTATGGGGAATTGCAGGGATGGATATCATTCCATTCACAAAAGAATGGCAGGTTTTCATGCATCACAACCATAAATATCAAACATACAGTGATCCAACCACCTTCATGAGTTCCAAACACTAATATATATGCTCAATAAGGCCATTCAGATCGACATTTTCTCTAGCAACCGTTTGTATGTTGCTAGGATTCGATCCGGGACTCCGTTAAAATGTTGGAAGACCACTATCAAAATCCGCGAGTCCATTCGGAGTTCGACTATCAAATCCGCGAGTCCATTCGTTTGCAAAATTCCTTCCGGATGGAAATAATTAGGTCAAATTCGATAATTGGACAAAGGAATTGCAAAATTCCATCCGGATATACGGTTTAGGAAAAATCGATGTCAAATTTAAGTAGTTTACAAAATGATCGATCTTTTTAGTTGTTTCAGGCTATATGGAAGGATTTCAACAAACTTGTGAAACCATCCTATATGGAAGGATCTCAACAGACTTGTGAAACTAGAAATCTACAAAAGCTCCATGAGATTTCCTTCATTTTAATAATCTCCAGACTGAACATAACATGATAGATATTTCAACCAGATTTAGGGTTTAGAGTAACCCTATGGAAATTACAAACTTTGCATTCGTGGGAGTCTCTTGTTTTAAATGTTGGTAATATTGAATTTCAGAATTCCTTTTAATATGGTGGCAAATCCTTCTTTTCAATTGAGATCATTGGGAACCCTTGAAATAACAATTTATTGTAATTATCTTGAGTGCTAATGACCCATGCTACTTAGTAAAAAACAATGTAAATAAAAATGCAATAATCTTGAATGAAGTGTGAACTAAAATATAAAATTACTGTTACACACTAAGATAGGATGTTAACAGAATATTTAAATAGTTTATTTTGCAAGCTAAAAATACTTTTGATAAATCTTAAACCTCCTTACAAAATAGATTTCAATTTCTCCAACTTCTTTAAAAGATTTTATAAGTACTTTTAGTAAATCTTAAACCTCCTTACAAAATAGATTTCAATTTCTCCAACTTCTTTAAAAGATTTTATAATCAATGAAAGGAATATAGAAATGGTTACTAAATAATATAAATAGATCTAAATTAGGGTTTGTTTTTAAGACAACAAATGAAGAGGTCTCCAAAAGCGTTCGCTTCTTCGTAATATGCATTGAGTTTTATCTTTTAAGCCCCGCCAAAATCTTCAAAACTTACAAAAATACCAAATGGAAATAACATCAAAGACAAAGTAAATTTAATTTTAACTTTTGTAATTTTTTTAGATTTATTAAATGGAAAAATAATTTTCTTTTCATGGTGAAAGATGTATCACGTGTTTCTTAAAACCATCATTTTATTTTATTATACTTTTTCCTTTCAAAATTCCTCCACAATCAACATGCAAAAATACTTTTACTCCAATGACATGAAAAAATACTTTTACTCCACTGAGATGGCTACATAACTGATATCTCGGCGATTATACTATCATTGGTATACCTAACCTTCACCTAAAAGGAAGATGTAAATACATATTGATTGATGTTCTGGCTAAGTACCTTTCATATTGATTAATTGTTTTGAATTGGATCTCTCGATCTTTCATATTGATTAATGTTTTGGCCAACTATGAAAGTCGTCCAAGATCAACGATGCGAAAAGAGCTGCAGGATAGCGATATGCAGTTTTTTCTGGTCTGTACATTATCGCTATCGCTGATTGTAAAACTACACCATATATAATTGGATATGATACAGCGTTAGTTATTTGTACGAGTTCAATTCTATTCAATGAAAGGTATTATTTGTAAGGGTTCTATTTTATTAAAATCTGTGCTGCAAAATTTATTGTTTTTATGGTTTATGTGAGCTCTGCCATGTGATTGAGGGTTAATTTAAGTTAAAATATTTTCAAAAAATGTATGGGCGTTCCAGTAGTATGTCAAATATGGAGGGCATTCTCCTTTTACATAGCTATGTAATTTTATTCCTTACTATTTCCTTTTATGTAGTTCAAAAACATTAAAAGTTTAACTCAAGTTTAGTGAATTTTTATTATTATTTTGTTAATTCAATTTTCTTGTATGCGAAGAGGATAATTTTTATCATTCATAAGATAAAAAAATATAAATTGAATTATGCCATAAAGTTTGTAGGAAGAGAGCCTCAAGAAAGATAAATTATTATTACAATGAAACTTAAATTATTTAAATAATTTATATATATTATTGTTATGAGAATTCTTGTTTTCATAAAAAAAACTATAAATTATTTATCAATTTTCTATTAAAATATATTATTTTTATTTATTTTTTGTATGGAATATTTGTATGATAATTTTCATGAGATATAACTTTTACAACATGAAATAATGCATTTAATCATATGATTGTTACCAAAATCAATATTCAAATGTTTAAATTTAAAATCATGCCTTGAATCATTATTAACAAAATAAATATTCAAATGTTTTAATTTAAAATCATTATATAAATAAATAGTTCAAAAAGTAAATGTTAAATGTTTACGTTCAAAATTATTATCTATACTATAAAATTTAAGTAATTGTTACTTAAAATTATTTTGTTATTCAATTTTTACATATACAACATTTTTATAATTATGAACAAAATAATTATTTAATTATTTTAGTTTAAAATCATTACATATATTATTAAGTTTGAATAGTTTTTTTTTAAATGTTTTCTTAATAATTTGAAGTAATATAATAAAATTATTAATAAAATAAATATTGAATTGTTTCTATTCAAATCATTACAGAAATAATAAAATTTAAACCCTTTTTTCTTACTTTAATTCATTTTTCACATATTTTAAATATGTATATAACATTTATATGATACTTGTCATCCAAAAAGTTATTGGAACTTGAGACAATATAATGAGCCTTTACATATTAATACAAAATCACATGATTATTAACAAAATAAATATTAAATGTTTAAGTTCAAAATTATTATATATATTATAAAATTTAAGTAAAATTTATTAGTTTGTTATTTATTTTTTACATATACAACATTTTCATAATTAATATTAATATTAATAATATTATTATTAATATTAATATTAATAATATTGATATTAAAAAATAATGATATCGTAATATTAATATTATTCTTAATAACATTATTAATATTAATACAATTAGTAATAACATCAATAGCAACATTTATATAAAAACTAAAAATCAACTATCTTATTTAACATTAAAAACTTAAAATAAATTATTAGTATTTTAAAAAATTAATTACAATTTTAATTTTAGCTACAATATCACTCATTTATAATGTTAATATTAAAATGATATTGTTAATAATATTAATCATTATTGTTGAAAGGTCAAGCATGCATAAACAAAGTTCAACCATGGTTGAAAGGTCAAGCATGTTCAGGTTAAGAATCGAGTAAATGTATACATATATTTCAGACTGATTGTGTGAGTGATTTTCTATTCTATTTGTAGGCTCCTGAAGCGAAACAAGGTTAGGCGCTTCGGAACCTGCTCTTGAAGTGAATTCCGTGCAACCTGTTGTTTCAGTGGAAAGAAGGTAGTCTGCTGTGAAGGGATGTTGGAACAACCATAATCAACCATGGAAAACCATGGTCAACAATGAACAACCATGGTCGACCATAGTTGACCTTTCTCAACCATCAATGGCTATGCTCACCCATAGTCAATAATGAACACCCATGGTCGACAATGGTTAACCGTGAATAACCATGGTTAAGCATAGTGAACCATGGTCAACCATGAACAACAATGATCAACAAAAGTCAACTAAACTCAACGAAGGTCAACCAAAAGTCAACCATGGGATACCATGGTCAACCACAGCTAACCATGGTCAACCATAGCCAAGCAAAAGTCAAGCAAGGTCAACAAAATTCAACCATGGTTAGTCAAATTAAAAGTCAACCAAAGCCAACTATAGTCAATTAAAAGTCAACCATGGTTAGTCAAATTTAACCATGGTCAACCATAGTTAACCAAGTTAACCATGGTCAACCAAAAGCCAACCATAGTTAATCAAGTTAACCATGATCAACCAAAACTCAACGAAAGTCAACAATGGTGAACCAAAAGTCAAATATGGTCAACCAAAGTCAAGTATGGTCATCCAAAGTCATGTTCAACCAAAATTCAAGCATGGTTTACCAAAGTTAGCCAAACTCAACTACAGTCAACCAAAGTCAACCATGGTAAACCAAAGTCAACCATGGCCGACCAAAGTCAACTATAGTTTTAAAATGGAAGTCAACCATGGTCAACCAATAGCAACTAATGTCAACCATGGTCAACCATAATCAACCATGTTCAACAACACTTGACTATGATAAACCAAAGTTAACCATGTCGAACCATAGTCAACCATATTCAACGATTGTAAACCAAAGTTAACCACAATCAACCAAATTCAACCATGGTTAGCCAAAGTGAGGCTTGGTCAACAAAATTCAACCATAGTCAACCATCACCAACCAAAGTAAACCATGGTCGACCAAAGTTAACTACAATCAACCATGGTAAATGAAAGTCAACCACGGTAAACCAAAGTCAACCATAGTCAACCAAAGTCAACCATGCTTAACAAAATTTAACCGCAGTAAACAATGCTAACCATGGTCACCTAAAGTCAACCATGGAGAACCAAAAGTCAACCATGGTCAACCGTTGTCAACCAAAGTCAACCATGATAAACCAAGAGTCAACCAAAGTGAACCATGGTCAACCAAAGCCAACAATGGTCAACCATTATAAACCATGGTCAACCATCATCAACCTAAGTCAATTAAAAGTCAACCATGGATATTCAAAGTCAAACAAGGTCAACAATTATCAATTCTGATCAACCATAGTTAACCAACTTAACGATGGTCAACCACAAGTCAACCATCATCAACAAAAGTGATGGTCACTAAAATTCAACCATGGTCAACCATCACCAACCAAAGTCAACCATGGTCGACCAAAGTTAACTACAACCAACCATGATAAACAAAATTCAACCACGGTAAACCAAAATCAACCATGGTCAACCAAAGTCAACCATGGTTAACGAAATTCAATTGAAGTAAACAATGGTCGACCAATGCTAACCATGGTCACCTCAAGTCAACCATGGAGAACCAAAAGTCAACCAAAGTCAACCAAAGTGAACCATGGTCAACCAAAGCTAACAATGGTCAACCATAGTCAACCTAAGTCAATTAAAAGTCAACCATGGATATTCAAAGTCAAGCCATGGTCAACAATGAACAACCATGGGTAACCAAAGTCAACCATGGTCAACGATAGTTTACCATGGTAAATGAAATTCAACGATGATCAACCAAGAGTCAACTAATGCCAACCATGGTCAACCAAAATTCAACGATGGTCAACCAAAGTCAACCATGGTCTACCAAAGTAAACCATATATTTTCATGGTCAACCATGGCCAACCAAAGTCAAGAAAATGTCAAGTAAAGTCAACTAACATAAACCATGGTAAACTAAAAGATAAACAAAGGCAACTAACGTCAACCATGGTAAGCCAAACTCAACCAAAGCTATCCATGGTCAGACAAATTTAACCATGATCAACTAATGTCAACCATGGTAAAACAAAGTAAACCATAGTTAACCAAAGTCAATGAGTATCAACCATTTTCAGCTATGGTCCCATGGTCATCTCAAGTCAACCAGTATCAACCATTATCAATGATGGTAAACCAAAAGACAACCAATGTCGACTATGGTCAACCAAATTCAACCATGGGTAACCAAAGTCAACCATGGTCAAGGATAGTTTACCATAATAAATGAAAGTCAACGATGATCAACCAAGAGTCAACCATGTCAACCATGGTCAACCAAAATTCAACCATGGTCTACCAAAGTCAACCATGGTCTACCAAAGTAAACCATAGTTTTCCATGGTTAACCATGGCCAACCAAAGTCAATAAAATGTCAAGTAAAGTCAACTAACATCAACCATGGTAGGCCAAACTCAACCAAATCTATCCATGGTCAAACAAAGTTAAACATGATCAATTAATGTCAACCATGGTAAAACAAAATAAACCATGGATTTTAACTTTGAACTATCATTTTATAGATTTTAAAATTTATACCCTAAAAAACTTAAACCTCAAAATTTTTAAAATAAATAAATAAATTTAAACCCCAAAATTAAAATCTAATTAACCATAAAACCTCGTAAAAACTCAAACTACATTAATCTATTTAACTTAATGAAATTAAATCAAACAACTTAATAACTTTTTAGAAATAAAAACAAATCCCTTGGAATTAAAAACCTATCCCTAATTAAATTAAAATTTAGTAATTATTTAGTTAACTAATTATCAATTAATTATAACCCTCACCCTATCCCTAAATAGACTAATTAAAACCCTAACCCTAATTAAATTAAATTTAATAATTATTTAATTATCAATTAATAACTTTTAAAATAAAAACAAAATCCCTAGAAATTAAATTAAACAACCTAATAACATTTTAAAATTAAAAATCAAAACCCTAATTAAATTAAATTTTTAATTAATTAATTAATTAATTATCAATTAATTAATTAATTAATTATCAATTAATTAATTAATTAATTATCAATTAATTAATTAATTAATTATCAATTAATTAATTAATTATCAATTAATTAATTAATTAATTATCAATTAATTAATTAATTAATTATCAATTAATTAATTAATTAATTATCAATTAATTATAACCCTAACCCCAATCCTTAATAGAACAAATTTAAATTTAAGACCCTAACTCTAAATAAATTAATTTTTTGTAAAAATTTCTTAATTAAATAATTATCAAATAATTAAATTAATTCATTAAATTTGTAAATGTTCACTTTTAATTTAGTTTATTAACAATATCAATTAATTAAATTAATTTATCAATTTATGAATTAATCAATCTTCACTATTAAAATTAGTTTATTAACAAAATCTTCACTATTAAAATTAGTTTATTAACAATTTGATTGGAATGTAAATTAAATTATTAATTATAACTAATAATTATAAAACTATTAATTATTAATTATAAGATTAAACATCCAAAACCATTAAATTACTTTTACTAAGAATAATCTATGCAAGCCATATTAATCCATATTAATATACACCGATGCATTAATTATATGACTTAATTATTAATTACTTATTACTTATTAATTAAAATAATTATAAATGAAAACAAGAAAATATAATTATAACAATAATAAATCAAAATAATTTATAATGAGAATTCTCAACTTTAATGATAAAAATATTAATATTAGTAAACATTAACATTAACATTAATGATTAACATAATGTTAATGCTAGAAAACATTAATATTATTATTAATGTTAACATTTTTACTTTTGTAATGAGAATTCGCAACTTTAATAATATTAATAATATTTTTTAATAATAATAATAATATTATTATTATTATTATTATAAAAACATATGCCACATTGTGACGTATTCTTTACAAGAATAGTATATGTGTATACAATATTTTATTATTATTATAAAATAAAAAATATCGAAATAATAATAATAGATGTTATTATTATTATAATTAATTAATATTATTAACCAAATCTCATGAGCAGGTCGGCCGTCAACTAGCAAGCCATATTAATATTAATAATATGGCTTATATACGCCGATCGGCGTATATCAATATGGCTTAAATGTGGTTGATATACGCGGATCGGCGTATATAAGCCATATTATTAATATTAATATGGCTTGCTAGTATATGGTTAAATGTCATAGAAATGGGAGTATTTGAACATCTCTTTATAAGATTAACTTTAATAATTATTGAAAAAGTTCACCGTTATCTTATAAATTTTGTATCATATTATTATTTTAAATGGTTTTTTATTAAAAAATTATCATATCATTAAGTTGATTCTATTTTTATTATAAAATTTATAATATAAGTGTTACTATTTCAATAAAAAATAATATTTTTTTTATTAAAAAATTATCATGTCATTAAGTTGATTATATTTTTATTATAAAATTGATGAAATAAGTGTTATTATTTCAATATTTTTATTTTTTTTATGATAGCTTAAATTGATTATATTTTTATTATAAAATTTATGAGATAAGTGTTAGTATTTCAATATTTTTATTTTTTTTACAATAGTTTAAAGAGATGTTCCAATATTCTCATTTTTATGACATTTAACCATATATTAATAATAACAAAAATATTTATATGCTTTGAAGAAGATGTTATCATAGAGTCAACATATGACATTTAACAATATATTAATAAAAAAAATTAATTAAAATATTTTGGTAATGTATTTTGAAGAAATATGAAAAGATGTGATAGTAACAAATAATTAATAAAAATAAAAATATATTTATGATTGAGAATGTTAAAAATGAATTAATTATATTAAATATTTAGATTCAATAATATAAAATAAAATGTAAACAAATATACTATAAATATAAAGTTATTATAATAAATTTAAATCAATATCAAAAAATATTTAAAAAATAAACCTTTGAAAAATTGAGAAAGAGATTTATACTTTGAAGAATTTGATTCTTCACACATCTACATGAATAATAAGAATATAAGTAAGTTTTAAATTAAATAATAACTTTATATAATAATAATAACATTATAATAAGAATATAAGTAAATTTTAAATTAAATAATAACTTTATATAATAATAATAACATTATAAGCCAATTTTAAATTAAATAATAATGTTAAAGATAACCATTCATTTCATAGCCTTTACACATCAATTGTTTTGATATGCTTATTTGAATAATTTACAATAAGTTGAGATAATGAAGTGACCAAAAGACAAGTCACTTTCCCAAGGTTAAGATGATAACGTGAAGTGACCAAAAAACAAGTCACTTGACAGTAGGTTGAGATAATAACGTGAAGTGACAAAAAACAAGTCACTTCAAACCAACCAAGTCTACATTTTTAATGTTTGTTTAATAAAATATTTGGACATGGAAAATTATCTTAATAATTAAAATAAATAAGGGAACTTGCATAGATGCAACTCCCTACGATTAGTATTTGTTTTCTAATAGATAAATAAACAAGCCTGTAATAACTTGGTTATGGTTTTTCCTTATTACTTCACTACTTTAGAGAGTGATATGTTACTTTCTCTAGTATTTGTTTTCTAATAGTTAAATAATTTAGTCTTCAGTAAGTTGGTTATGATGCTTTTTTATTGCTTCATTGTTGTGAGAGTTGACATGTATCCAAGTTTTGTGCTTTTTAAGTGGATATGAAAAATAAAATATAATAATAATAATAAAATGATTAGTCAAATCCTATAGATAAGTTTTCAAACATTACACATAACAAATATAAGTTGTGAGTGTATTTTTTTATTAATATATATAGAAGATTGAGAATGCACTTAGGAACATGCAAGTGTTATTAATGTGCACATGTGTGCATTCTTAGACATGTGTTCTTTTAAATTATGTAATGGTAGTGTAATTGTACTAGCTTAAATATTTTTTCAAGCACACATGCATGTTCGTGTGTAAATCCATTCATAAGTACCACATTGAGAGTAGTGGAGGGGTGAAAATGTGAAGTTGTGTAACACTTTTTTTAGAATGGAGCGGAAAAGAAAAATAGTGCACACAAATAAACACACGAAAAAAGTCAACTTCAAACTATAGGACTAGAGTTAAAAAAAATCTAGGACGAGATTTTGTGAGAGTTCAAACTCTAGGACGAGAGTTTAAAAAAATATAGGACGAGAGTTTAAAAAACTCTAGGATGAGATTTTGTGAGAGTTCAAACTCTAGGACGAGAGTTTAAAAATTCTAGGCTGATATTTTGAAAAATTCACAGTGCCATAGTTAAAAGAAAAAACTCTCAGCTGAGAGTTTGAACTAAACTCTCGGTTGAGAGTTTGGAAGATATTTTCTCGGCCGAGATTTCACGGTGAACAAAACCTGTGAAAACCTCTTGCATCTTTTCATAACCTACAACTTCAGCAAGGCCAAACCTTTGAAAATTTTAAAGCTTATTTGTCGGACTTGGTACCAATCGATTCATCGCTGAATCTAGTTTCCAATGATATAAGGATTGTTTCATTTCATTTTGAATTTCTATTTATTAATAATTTTTTTCTAAGCCGTATCCCTTAAGAATTTTATTGTTTTGAAAATCACCTGAAATGAAAATTCAATATCGTAACAAAGACAGAACCAAAGAAATTGAAATCTCCACAAAGATCTTCCTTTCCCTCTCCTATTCAAAAGGGTACTTTTATTTTTTTCAATAAGAGTCACACTAAAAGGAAAATTGAAGGTCACCAACATGTGCTGATAAGGCACTATTTTCTGAATATATGTTATTTTGAAAAATAATAAAAAATAGTTCTCAAGTCTAAAAACCCTCAAATATAGTCCATGCACAAGTGTAGTGTGTGCAGATTATGAGCATACATTTTTTTCCCTAAAATGAATAGCCATCTCTCTAAAACCTAGAGGCCACGTAGGTCACTCAGTATCCATACCTAAAAATTTCAGGTATATGTCATTAGTGGCCTCCAAATTTCTCCCGTGATATGTTCATAAAAAAATTAGAAAATAATACAAGTACAACAATAATTCAATTCTCTAAGACATTTGTGTTTACTTCAAGGGGAAATTCTTAAGGGAGATATGGGTTTAAAGGGATCGAAGTTGAAAAACATAAAATTTTGCAATTTTTTTGTCATAAAACAAGCAAAATTGTTACCCAATTTTTTCCTATATACTAGGTGACAACTCTCTTATCATTAATTTCGATGAATGGAAGACCTTCTAAAATATCAGCTATGAGATATGAATTATATTATTCATAATTAAAATAGGGGTTGAATTGCATCATCTTCAATGGATGTATACATCAAATTAATAATGATAGTTAGCGGAGCATAAACAACATGGAAATTTGTTCAATCATAATTAATAGAAATTTGAAGAAGCACTAAGAATAAAAGTGTCATCATTTATTTCAAGTAAATGAAAATATATAATTGTAATTGCAATTTGATTTTTAATGTTCAGATGTATAATTATAATTTTAATTTGCTTCTCGAACTTAATAAAAGAAGTAATGATTTAATATCAAACTCTAATAATGGTTTTGAGAAAATTGTTTGTGAAAACTTCATGCAAGGAGTTTTCCATTTTTTTAATATCCTATAAAATATAAATATGAGTGGAATGTGTTTTTAAGTAAAAAAAAAAAAATTTGAGAAAACAAACTTGAAATAAGGTTACATATCAAGATTCGATCAACCTTCATACATCTTGGGTAAAGATAAATATACATTGACATATCAAGCTTTCTTGATTCGATCAACCTTCATACATCTTGGTTAAAGATAAATATACATTGACATAATAAGCTTTCTTTGATTCTTAAATTTTTTAAATTTCATTAGTTCAAAATTACTGGAAACTATTCAATTGGGTGGGGGTGAAGGGTACAAAAGTAAACTTGTGAATAAACTGTAAATTTGTTGGATTCGTTATGTTCTTCCTTTCACATTTTGACATTATTTTTTTCTAGAGAACAACTCTTAATGTGCGTCGGTGGCATTATAAACACCGATTCAGGCTTCTTGGATAACCTACTCAATAATTGATTTCGAGTAACAACACCCTACAACGGTATTACTTCGATTTACAACCACAGTATGACGTTATAATAATTTATTTACTATACTTTCAAGTTGGGTTATCAGTCCATGAAATGTAATTTATAATATATGGCTTTGATGTGCCAAATTACAAAACTTAAAATAATCCATTTAAAAGGTCTAATGGATCAATTTTCTAAGTATATGTTAGGTATGCGATAAGAAAAAATACTTCAATTAAAAAAGCATCATTAGACGTGACATTACTATTTGGAATTTAATTGTTTTAAACTTCAAAGCATATCAAAACCATCGCTTCGTCGCACTCATTCAAAATGATTCTTAAAGCTTGACCAAATGGTTTCTTTATTATGGCTCTGCCCCACTTGAGCCACTTGTCATAAGATCTTAAAACTGAGCCATTTGTCCTTGAATATGTCTTGAAGGTTGCACTTGTACTTTGAATGTTATATCACCGAGGTGCTATTCCACATTACGAGGTCAGAACCGTTAGTCTTTCAATGTTTCTAGGTTACGGTATATTTCTTAATATGTATCTGTTAAATGGGAATGTAGTCTACAATTTTATTGTGTCGAAGAGGTGTTTTTTATAGGATGTGTAATTTGTTCATTCTAGAATATTATAAAAAATAATATGTTAGTTATTAAAACATTTACAATGGTATATATATAAAATTACAAATTAGATAAATTAAAATGTTTTTTTAACATTTGTACTTTAAAAAGGGGTTTGTACTTCAATAGATTTAATACCTCTCGGTGCTTGGTAGATCCCCTTTAATATGGATTTATGCTAGTCAATAGAGCACATGGATATTAATCGAGCGGAAGGTAGTGACCATGAAAGATAAGGTTAAACAACAACGTCGAAAGAAGCACAAATTCAACATTGGTGAAAAAACCTTGATACTACAAGATGTTCTAGATGTAGGAAACCACGAGGGAATAAAAAATCTATGTGCATCCCTATTCTTTCTTTTTCTTGAGAGTTTCCTCATGTTTGTTTGCATCTCATATTGTAGAAGCTTTTGTTGTTGTTGAAAGTCTCACTATTAAACTTGCAAAAAATATGTCATAGATCAAAGAGTTATTAGTTTTTGTTTAAAATGAAAATTATGGTTCTTAATGCTTCAAACCATGAAACTGTGAATCACATTTTATGGTTTTTTGTTGTACTAAGAGATGCTTGGTCCATTCCATAGATTCAACTCCAAGGTCGACAAATCCATTATTGATATCATGGGAATTTGTCTTTAGGGATTCAAACATGCCATTTCTATTAAATAACACTGTAATATTATATTGGATATACATGTTAGGTGTAATATATATCTTTGGATCAATTATTAATATCACGGGCATTTTTTTCACATTTCAAAGATGTCGTTTTTAATTTAATTACACTATAATATAATATTGGATATACATTTCATGTGTAATATCTCTTATAATATATACATCTCAATTAACATTGAAGAAAGATGCTTTGAAGGTTGTTGTTAGTGTTTTGAAGAAAAATATGAACTTCTTTCTATTCAACATTTTTGCTGGGATACTTTTAAGGTTCTATACCTTTCATAACCTGCAATTTATATAATATGCAATAAGAATTCTTTCTAGAATTTTACCATAAAATATATGCATACACATAATTATTCAAATTCAAAAGGAACATAAGTAATAGTTTCACTTACTAAATCATGTTGTTGACTTTGCATAACAACTCCTTTAGAGTTTAGTTTACTTACAAAGTTTCACTTTGTAATATTCTCGCACCTATAATATCTGTCAATCGTACATGATATATATATAAATCATGATCCAAGACAAAATATTCACAAAATTCTTTTCATGGCACATAAATTTGCTATATATATAACATCCTCATCCATAGCTCCTATGTGGTAGTACTTCTTCTAAGGTACTCTTACTCATTTCAACTTGCTTTTTAGCATAAAGAAATCATGTCAACTTTTCATAACATAAGCATATCGGCAACATAACATAATCATAACATGTACATAACATAAGCATAACATGTACATAAGCAAAATCTGAAAACACATAGTATTCATATCATTAATAACTCACCCAACACGAGGAAGATACCCTTTCTTAGCATGTCTCATATCTGTGCTATTCATGGTGGTAACACAACAAGTGTTATTAACTAGCACACCAAGTGCTAAGAGTACACCAAGTACTCATAGTACATCAAGTACTTCATCAAATCATCCAATGCAAGAAGGATTTCACCTTTTACAGTAGACTTGGTCAAAATTTTAGGGGTGGTTTTCTATTTTCATTATTAATGCAAAGTAGCCACAAGGTTTTTCACCCGCTCTGTGTAGAGTCTTGTAATTTTATTCACCTTACACAATCCATCTTGGAATAGCCATATACTATACCATGGAAAAACTAAGCGCTCAAGGACCTACAACAGAACCCTCTAGTGTACTAGGGACCATTACCCCTTATAATGTGCACTCTCTGCAACTTTCCCTTTTTGAGAAAGGCTCTTATTCAAATTTAGGTTCTCTTGCATAGACACATGTTTATTCTCAAAATAAAAAGTTTTGTTTAGTGTAGAAAGATTTCTTAAAAATTTCAAGAGCCTCATAACCTAGGGAGGGCCCCATGATTAGCTTAAAGGTTTCATAATTCTTTACTTAAATAGTATTTGTTTGTATTAAATTTATTGTTCTTATTGCAGGTTTCATAAGTTCACTTTTTTTTTTCTTAAGTTATGGTCTTATTGGGACTGCCATAGCTTATTACTTGCAATAACCTCAAAGCACTATCATTCACAATGACATATAATTACTACTTTTGAAAAATAAACATTTAATAAATGAAATATTGCAGTCATCACATCACTAATTATACTTGATGTTCCAGAGCCTACCAACTCAACACCAAACCAAACACATAATCATCACATCACTAATTATACTTGATGTTCCAAATCCTACCAGCTCAACATCAAATCAAACATAATAATTCTAAAATCTTGATGCTCTAGAGCCTACCAGCTCAACATCAAACCAACATAATAATTATAAATAATCTTTATGCTCCAAAACCTACGAGCTCAACATCGAATAAAAAATAATGAGTCTAGTTAATTTTGATGCTCCAGAGTTGTTAATTTTGATGCTCCAGAGTTCCCAACTCAACATAAAGGCATGTATATGTAAGTCCTCCAAGACTGGATTAACAACAATACACCTCAAATATGCTACATATCATATTACCAATTTCATAACTTGATACTTATAGTATCTTGCATAACATGTGTAAACCATTCCAACATGCCATCTATTCTTAATATTCTCAGAAATGTTATGTTTACTTCTTTCCATTGTTTCAATAGAATTTCAAATCTACCACTTTGGTTTCCTATTCGGTATCTTATAAATATATACTTGGAATAAATAAATCATTCGTTCAATTGACTATTATTTAATCCACTTTCAATAGATTTATTCCATATTTACAAAATTTAATGTACCTACTTAGGATTGTGGCACAAAAACTCTGGACTTCTCAAATTTGATCAAGCAATGGTTAAGAAAGCTAGAACAACTAGGGATGGGAAAGATCAAAGGCTATGGATGGATGGAAGGTTCTAATATGAGTTGATACCTATGCAAAATTTACTGAGACCATTTATGTTTCAAGAACATCCCCTATGAACTCTACTCCAATGCTCCTGGGGTTCTCAGCATATGCAGACTAGTATGGGTAGGAAACTTGATTGAAGGATGGGCAAGGTTGTTTCAGACATCAGAGAGGTTCATTAAAATTCATTTATTAGGAATTTAATCATAAAATATCATCTCATAAAGTTATATGAATATCTGGACAAGTCTTACAATAAAAATAGTAAAATTGCATTTCAAGACAACTCAACTAGTTCGAATTCTGGATTCCCAAATTGTGCTCAAAGGCTAAAGAATTTATGAAACAGGGGTTTTATCATGAGATATGACATGTTATCTAACTTCAAAAACAAAAATGAATTCATTTTGGCTTGTACTCATTCACTTATGAATCATACAATGAAAGCTAGTCAAATTCTAGCTAAATCTAGAAAGGGTAGAGAAATTAGAGAAGAAATAAGAGTACTGTAATTTTTATTGAATATACTAATATCATAACATTAAATACTCTGTTATTAAATCATAAATAGGCCAATATTCCTCTCAGAAAGTGATAGAAAGATCTCTCTTCTTGTACATAGGAAACTAGCTACAGAAACTCAAGAAGGCTTGAGGATTCGATCTTTGAATTGGGTGATGATGATTATGAACTTCCAATTCGACCTGATAAGATTCACTACTCTGTTATTACACCATAAATAGTCCAATATTCCTCTCAGGAAGTGATATAAAGATCTCTCTTCTTGTACATAAGAAACTAGCTGCAGAAACTCAAGAAGGCTTGAGGATTTGATCTTTAAACTGGGTGATGATGATTTTGAACTTCCAATTCGACCTGATCAGATTCAGTACCTAAAAATACACTTAGTGACAATGGATTAATGCCATCATCCTCTCACAGAAAGATGGGGCACGTCTCCCATGCTTGACTAGGGGTACACCTACCAAGTCTCAAATGCACAAATGCATTCATAAAATTTCTCATACTAATAAAAGATTTGAAAAGGAGTTGCTTGGATTCTTTTATAGAATTTTGGGTGAACTGATGAGAAATTTTAATATATTGGTGACCTGTGAGAACCCTTTGACATGGGCCATCCATGAGTGGATGAGGAAAGCTTGCTTTCCTTCCTTTCTTTTCTTTGGCTTTCCTTCTTTTTCCTCTTTTTCTAAATTTCCTTCTTTTCTGAACTTTCCTGCTTTTCAAACTTTCCTGTTTTTCCTGTTTTATCCTGCTTTCTAGATTTATTCTTCTTTTCCTGAAATATTCCTCTTTTCTCATTTTTGGCATCATTTTTGGACTCATGTGCTTTACTTGAATTCTACCCCAAGTCACTCCTCCAACCTTATCCACTAATGCACCCTAGTGGAACATTTTCTCCATTTATTGAACATAATAATAAATATTAAATGCACCACAAATATTAAATACACCATAAATATTTATTCCAAGTGGATAGCAAACTATGGATAAAATTAAATGCACACTCCTAATTAATTAATTGCCTCAGCTTAATGCCTCATTAATTAATTAATTCAATCTGTTAGTAGGATCCATGGGGTTTCATCTGCTTCATGGTGCTGTCAAAATGGGAACATGACAGTCGTCCCCTCCCAAGATTGCTTGTACTCAAGCAAAATATCCCAAGAGGTCCATCATGCTTTTGTTGCACTACTCTAATCATAATCATCTCTCCAATGAAATCTTCACTACATATGTAACTGAACATGCCTACTTCTATCCAATTAAAGCAACTGGAAAGTGTGCCGAGATCCCATAAGAATATCAGAAATGCAAAGATACCACTATTATGTAAACTATAAGTCCATCCAAGGAGGTGTTCCCTATGTAGGAAACTGAAACCAGATGCAACGCAGATGAAATAGTGCAAAAGAGGGCTGGCTTGCTCCATCATGCCAACATGCAAACAATTTCCCCAAGGACAAACAATGCTAGGATCCCATTGCTTGTATGGCACTCCCATGGATCGGAATACCATCCAACAAAATATTTTAAGCAAAAGAGTTCCTGGATCCCACTGCTTCAACCGCAAGTTCCCAAGTAGCAGTGACATGTGTGGAAAACTGTCATCCCATGGAATATCAGGATCCCACTAATCATGCTGCATCTCCCCAAACATTAGTAACAAGAAAAAATCAGCATCATATGAAATATTGGGAAAGATGAAAACATCATACCACCATATTGGAAAATCATGCTTTCCAATGCAATCCTGAAGCTTTGAGGGCCCCTCAATCAAGATATGCAACTCTCCATTGTAGGACCCAATCAATGAAATATTATGCATCACGAAATGTACCTCCAAAGAGTGAGACCGAACTTCATCAATTCTTTCCACTCCATCAAGAAGGTTCTCATATGCCAAATGCACATAAGAATAAAAAATGTCATCATTGTAGCTCAAATGACAAGGGTGGAAGTCCCTTATCCAATCATGAGAAACATAGGCATCATATAAGCAAAAATGCCTAGTTAACTGCTCACAAGTAAAATATGATGAATTCAATGAAAAATCTCAAGTGCAAGTCGAGCCAATACCCTTAAGGGTATATATCTCCAAGGAAGTAATATCATGGCTCAACTCTTTGCCACAAGATCTGAAAGACAAACATGTACTATCCCAATGGCTCAACTCTCTGCCACCAGTTCCATTCAAGTGGAAATCACATGTGTTGCATACCTCCATCAAGTATTTACTCATCAAATCGGTGTATGAACAAACACTTATCACATCAGGTCCAAGGAAGAAGCTTGTGGATTCTACAAGTGTATATCTCCAATGGTTCAACAAATTCTTTTGGAAGCTTGCTTGCTTAGCTCTCTTCCACCTATCATGAGAAAAAATATTTCTGCTAGGAGACTCCATGTGTGACATGTAATCTTCCACTCAATCGATGTGTGGATGAATGGTGTCTAATGGCAGCAATATGTACTTATGTTGCTGATCACAAAACATATCAATGTCAGAGGAATTACAAATTTTATACATAAAAAGTTTACCTCCTTGAATATTCAACCGTGTGGTGCATCTATTCATAGATGCACAGAACTCTATGCTACTTAATTCCAATGATATGAAATCAAGATCATGGTTGATAGGGGGAATATGACCCTTTTCAAAACCCCATGTATTTACCATCAACTCATCCATAATCACTATGGGAGCCTCCTGCTCCTCTTGGGGTTCTATCCAAAAAATATATTTCACCCCATTCTCATCCTCAAGGTGGGGGATGCTAGGGTCCCAATCTCTAATGAGAATCCTTCCAAATGTCATAGGTATGAAAGATACATCATCAAAGTACACATAAACATCATACAAATGTACATCAAGAAGGTACCTCAGCAAAGGATCATGAAAGTGCTTCTCCATCCAAGCAAGTAAACCACCATTTTCCAAGTGCACACAAGCATCAAGTGACCCATCAAATATGATCCAATGACATAAGTGAGGATCCCATGTCCTATAATGTTGTTCCAAAAGATTGTAAGAAGCTTCAAAATAATCACCCATGTGTTCTTTCATCTAAGAAATGAATGAAGAACCTCTACCAAGATTTTAATCAAGTATGGACCAAAGAAAACAAGGAGACTTCAAGTGGATCATAGAAGTATCATCAATACATCCATAAATGTGAGAGTCATCAAATGAGAGCAATGGATGTTTCCCCACAGAGGTGTGGAAGGTTTCAATTAATTCTTTCATGAGTCCTTTTACCCAAACAATGGATGAAGGAACTCTCCCATCAAGTAGGGAACAAAGAGAACAATGGACCATCAAGGAGATCAAAGGAGTACCATGTGTGCATCCATGAATATGTGTATCATCATAAGGTAACAAAGGATGTTGCTGGAAATGTAACGAAGAAGGTGCTCTAGTCATGTGATCATCAAAATGAGAGATAGGAGCCTCATGTGGCACCATAAAAAAGAATCCTTTCACCCATGCTTCATTAGTATGAATGCTGCAAAATGTGGAAGTGTGGGGTGGAGGAGAATGACACAACTCACCCATATGATCAGAAAGTGTGAAAACTTCATCATGTGAAGAGTCCATAAGGGTAGGATCATTCACCTCCCTCAAAAGTGTGAAACTTTCCTCATAGGTTGGTTCCATAGTAGTGGAATCATGCCGCTTCTTCAAAAAGTGTGTAGCCACCATCAAGAGGAAACCCAAGTTCCTCTTCCAACATAACAAGTGCTTGGATCTCATCAATATCATATTCAAACACATCAATCACATGAAAATTTCCATGTTTCTCATAATCCATCATGTCATGAGAATCCTTCAACCAATCCACCATATGACAATATGAAACATAGGAGAAAGAACAAGTCTCTTGCAACCTCTCAAGAAGTTGCTCATTTTGAATTTTGAGCTTATGAATATCCTCATTATTCTTCATGTAACCAATCATTAAGCTCAACCAAATTGTTTCTATCAAAAAGCAAAGACTTGAAATTATCTTCGATGTTGCACATTGCTCTTTGAATCTTCTCCATGTCTTCAAGGAAGGATGGATCCTCCAATGAAGAAACTCTCCAACAAGAATTTGATACCAATGCTTGAGTGCCATGGAGTTTGATAAGAGCCTCATAAATCTTCCTTTCAATCATCTTCAAAGGCCCTTCAATGAAGGATGGTTCATGAGAGTGAAACTCCTCTTCTTCTTTTTTCTTAGGATCAACTTCACATGGAGACTCAAGCTGGTGACTGGGAAGATGATCTTGGTTCATATTTTTTTGCTACAAGTTCTTCTTCTTCATGCTCCATGGAGTTAGGACTTGCATCAAACTCGTAAAGGATGATCTCTATGTCACCAATATAGAGATGAGAGTATCCATCTGTAGATGTCTCATCAAAATTTAGGCACCCATCAAGAGGTACCTCTTCATAGAATCCATTAGTAGATGCTTCTTTAGAACTTGAAAAATCAACAATAGATGCATCTTCTTGACACCATTCAATAGAATTAGTGGTGGATTCTTCATGCTTACAACCCTCCTCAGTAAGGATTGTACCTTCATCTTCTTCAGATGGATGATTTGTACTTTGTTCTTGATCTTTAGTTTCCTTAGTATAAAGATCCTTGCATAATCTTTTTGAAGTAGATCCAAAAATTCTTGTCAAGTATGAAGCACATACATCTAATGAAGCTTTAGATATTTTTTTGTTCTTTTCACAAGTAGCTTGATCTTTGACTGTGGAACATGCAAATTTTTCATACATATGGATATCTGAATAACCATAATTTCTCCTTGCAAGTATGATATGATGGGAGATACTTGTAGAAGATACCTCTTGAACATTTTCTTCCTCGTACTGTCCACAATACTCTTCATAATGCTCATCATAGTCATCATCATATTGCTCATAAAAATCATCATCAAAGTAAGATTCGTCTTCACTGAACATGGGCATGGATGCAAATTAATAGAATCAAGAGTCTTCTTTTTACAGGAGTAGAGGAAAGAGATAATATACCACTATAATGTACCAACTTAGGATTGTGGCACAAAAACTCTAGACTTCTCAAATTTGATCAAACAATGGATAAGGAAGCTAGAACTATTGGAGATGGGAAATATCAAAGGCTATGGATGGATTGAAGGTTCTGATATGATTTGATACTGATGAAAAACATATTGATACCATTTATGTTTCAAGAAAAACCCGTCTGAACACTACTCCAATGCTCCTGGGGTTCTCAACGTATGCAGACTAGCATGGGTAGGAAACTTGACTAAAGGATGGGGAAGGTTGTTGTAGACATCAGATAGGTTCATTAAAATTAATTTACATTCATTTCATCATAAAATATCATCTCATAAATTTATATGAATATCTGGACAAGTCTTACGATAAAACTAGTAAAATTACATTTTACGACAGCTCAACTAGTTCTAATTATGGATTCCCAAACAGTGCTCAAAGGCTAACAAATTTATGAAAAATGGGTTGGATCATGACATATGACATGTTAGCTAACTTCAGAAACATAAATTACTTCATTTGGACTTGTTCCCATTGACTTATGAATCATACACTAAAATCTAATCTAATTCTAGCTAAATCTAGAAGGGGTAGAGAAATTGGAGAAGAAATCAGAAATATGTAATTTGTATTGAATATAATGATATTAGAACATTACATACTCTGTATAGGCTTCAGTACCTGAAAATACACTCAGTGAAAATGGTTGAATTCCATCATCCTCTCACAGAAAGATGGAGCACATCTCACATGCTTGACTAGGGGCACATCTCCCAAGTCTCAGATGCACAAATGCATTCATAAAATTTCTCAAACTAAAAAAATATATGAAAAGGAGTTTCTTGGATTCTTTTATAGAATTGTGGGTGACCTGTTGATCAATTTTAATAGCTTGGTGACTGAGCAATTTTAATAGCTTGGTGACCTTTGAGAACCCTTCCACAAGGGCCACCCATGAGTGGATGACGAAAGCTTGTTTTCCTTCCTTGCTTTGCTTTGATTTGGATTTCCTTATTTTTCCTCTTTTTTTGAATTTCCTTATTTTCGGAACTTTCCTTCTTTTCAAACTTTGTTGCTTTTCCTATTTTATCCTGCTTTCTTGATTTACGTTGTTTTTCCTGAAATATTCCTCTTTCCTCATTTTTGGCATCATTTTTGGACTCGTGTGGTTTACTTGACTTCTACCCCAAGTCACTCCTCCAACCTTATCCACTAATGCACCCTAGTGGAGCATTTTCTCCATTTATTTAGCATAATAATAAAATATTAAATGTGCCACAAATATTAAATACACCATAAATATTTATTCCAAGTGGATAGAAAACTATGGATAAAATTAAATCCACACTCCTAATTAATTAATTGCCTCATCTTAACACCTCATTAATTAATTAATTCAATCTATCACTAGGATCCATGGGGTTTGATCTGCTTCATGGTGCTATCAAAATGGGAACATGACACAAAAAGAGTCAAAATAACTCATACCAGAAGTTACCTCATGTATTGCTTTCCATTTACTTAAGCTTGATGAAGCTTCATGCACCCATGTGCACCTGCATGCTTCACTCACGGTTTCTTTCCAAAATTTATTTACATCATCATCACTTTTTTCAACATAAAGAAAGACATAGAATATAACAACAAGTTCCTATTTTGATTGCACATAAACTCTTGATGCAACAAAATGTTCTTTTTGCAAAATCACAATGCATTACTTTTTCGACAAACATAGTCGTAACTAGACATTAGTTTCTTATACTTGAAAATATAGTTCCTTGACTTGCAACTTCGTCATATTAAGCAAGATTCATACCTTACTTTGTTTATAAGATTGAAGACATATTATACTTTTAATTCCAACAGTAGCTTCACTATGTCATGCTTTCTCTTCAAACATATTTGACTCAATGTATTAATAATATCATGCACTTAGACTTCCTAGCCTAATCTCAACAAGTTATACATAGACTTGAATTTTACTCATTATGCATGTGAAAAATATCATGAGCATATATTTGCATAGGCATGCCAAGATGCATTACTGTTACATTCTACTATAATGCATTAATTTTTATTTACATAATTCCTTAGTACTTACAACTTATGATGCAAATTTCCATAACATAATATGACCATTCTTTTCACACATATGAAGGGATAATATCTCAAGCATTATCTCAAATACTTGTGACCAAGTAAAACATATGCACCTACGATTATGCATTCAACTAGTCATGCCAAGTTTCTAGAAACCTTGTACATGCCACTATCAATCATGACTTTTAATCTATGATGAATAAAACATTTCTCATAACAAACTTAATTCATGTTTCCTATAGCATAATTAAAGTTACTCATACTTCAATACATATATTTTCATTGTACTTTCAACATTATGCATTCAAATGCTTTAAGGATTTAATTGCCTATGCAAGTCAGCTACATCATACCAATATGGTAGATGCACTCTATTCCTCTTACATAGTTTCATGGTTTTTATGGTTCACTCATGTTTGTCTATAAAATTCTATAACATAATATAATTGTTACTTCTATGCATACATGCTTCTTTATGGCCATGACTTTCTGCTCAAACAAGGAGGTAAACAATATATACTTTTCCCAAACAAACACATATTCACTAGCTTATTGCTATCACATAATCAAGTCTTTGAACCCCTTTACATGCTTTGACTACCATTCAAAACCATCTAGTCTATGTTTTCTATGCTAAATAAAACATCTTAACTAACCAACTTAAGCCATGCATATCAAACGAAGTAAACAATTGCTACAAACAACTTCATTCGATACTTATTATTTCATAGAGCACACAACATACATTAAGCTGTAGTGTTGTTAATCTACTCTGATACCATTTGTAATGTACCCAATTTGAGGGTAATAGTATAATGTTTTTCCTTATCATGTCTAAACAAACCAAATATGTTAGTCTCTTCATTTCGTCATGCTAAAATTAATGAGGAAGAACATTCACAATGCTTGTACTCCTTCATCAGGTTAAACTGGACTTTTAACATGTATTAATTTACAATTATAATTAAATAACATTGGGGACTAATTGGTTTACCTTTCAAGTCTTTGAATTCCATTCTGTTAAGCATAGTGAACTTATATTAAGCTTATTATACTTGTATATTCAAACAACATAAATAGTGGACAATCACCATGTGTAAAATCATTAACATATCCACCATCAAATAACATATGAATTCTTGAGATTGATCCATAAACCTTTTGAGGATTGCAATATTCCACAACTATAGATATCCTTTACTAGTCAAAGGAATACTTAATTAACTATTGAACATGCTCAAATTCATTAACAAAGTGAATAACATAAGTATACTTAGCTACTCAAGGCTGTTCAACGAAGCAATAGAGGGAAGATTCCAAGTTAAATTATAATCAATACTTTTTATTGGTGCCCTGTTTACTTTTCAATTGTGAACCAATAGCCACTTGCAATTTAGTTGCTTGTTTGCATTTTTCCATATATACATAACTTACTATCAATCAAACTTTAAATTTAAGATCCCATCATAGTCCCATTTGGTAAGATTTACAAGCATTTTTTTAATCAAAATAACATATAACTTTTATGTTTCACTTACATTAAGTATCCTTGAGGATAACCTCCATATTTCCAAATCAAGGTACAAAACTAATTAATTATCGACCTTACTAAAAGAATGGGCATGATTTCCAATCACAATAAGTAATCTTTACATAGATATTTAACATTCTTTTTTATAAATCCATTCAACAGGTAATCGAATAACTGTAAATGAAACTTACAAAGAAAGGAGACTATTTATTCTTTCTTGAAATAGTTAAATTTAAATACAAGTACTTATCTGAAGAAGAAAAAAAAATCATGGTGACCGAAGGCTTGACTGCAACGTTCCACCCAATCTTCCAGCTCTCTGTGCGGCATATGTTTTCCCACCGAGAGGCCACCCTCGGGCTAGGAAACGAATCCACTAGGGAAAGGAATTAAAAGGAATCATACACTAACTTTCTCAACATAGCATCAAGCCACAACCCCTCGCAATAAATATGTTATTTATAGTTTTACTTCCATAAGTATAAATAAAGAGTTTTTCTATTGTTGCCTCTTAATGAGGATTCACAATATGTAAATAAAATTGAGCTTTCATCTCTCAACAGCAATTTCTTCACACATTGAAATAAGAAGGGAGCACCTTTGGCCCTTCTAAACTTTAACACATAAGCAAGAAGGAGAGCCCTGGGCTCTTCTAAATTTTACAATAATATAACAAACAATTATTGTAATTACTTAGTGAATCAATCAAATCCAAGAGCCCCGACTTTCAAGAAACCAGGTCAGAAACCACCTCTCCTTACACAATAACAAAAAAATAGAAGTAATGCATCAGAGGATGGATTTGGTCCTCTTATGAGGCTCCTCCTCCTCATTCAATTTGATCGATGCAAATACATAGTTTTCAACAAATATAAATTAGAATTTATGGAAGTTGATCACCTTTTTTGGTTTTCTTATTAAGCAATCAATATTCATGATAATATATAACATACAACATGCATCCATATATCATGATAATATAATCTTCAAAGAATGTGTGGTTAACATGCATCCTAGGGAAGTTCTTAAATATAAAAGTGAACGATTCTACCACACATAGCTCAATTCAAATCATTAACAACAAGGGTTTGGATCCAAGGGCCATCCTTCTTCAATAGATCTAAAAAAAATTTCACATCCAATCTAATGATATTGCAGACATAACCCATAACCAAGATAAATATATAAGTAATTTGATCCTTTTAAAATTGGAAGCAATATCTTCAAACTTACCTGACTTCTTGTCATCTTTATTGTCCAAAGGATCTTAATAGTCCAAAAGATTGAATATATTGATCTCTTATCCATTCCCATTATGAAGAGTTGTTCTTTTATTTTTCCTCAAACAATATTCACTTTCCCAAAAGGATGGGAATTTGATTCCTCCTCAATTATGTAGAGACAAAATGTCGAGTTATATCTTTCCTGAACTTCACACATTGAAGTGGAATCTCCACAGAGTTCGTCCCTCTCTTCTCCTCGTTAATGCCCCCTTCCTGAAAGGCCCAGTTAGGGTTTCCCCTCTACAAAATGAGGTCTCCCCCAAAAACATTTCCGCCACTCAACGTGCTAAGCTCTCCCTAAGGAGACTGTCACCCTCTCTTCTCCTGGTTAATGCCCCCTTCCTGAAAGGCCCAGTTAGGGTTTCCCCTCTACAAAATGAGGTCTCCTCAAAAAATATTTCCTCCACTCAATGTGCTAAGCTCTCCCTAAGGAGACTGTCACCCTCCTTTCTCTTCATAATACCTATCTGATTTATTTTTTGGGAATCTATTTACATAAGTTTAATAAAGAATATCCACTAAACTACCTTTTCAATGATCCCCTTTTATAATGATATATAATGGTATCTTCCCTTTATTTTCTAGAAACCATAAGAATCATCTTTTTGATCTTGCTACAAGATAGTTGTGTATCCCTTAGCCGACAGGTGCACGCATAGTTGCGCCCCTCTTGTGTTGGTCTCCATTAACCACTTCTAAATATAAAACCCTAACAGATAATCCTAAGCTTATTTTCATTTTCCAACGCGTAAATGGAATGTGATTTCCATAATTATATTTTACTATATCATCTTATATAAATATGTTAACATATATATAAAACCATATGTAGATTTCATATCCATTTTTTTAATTTATATATAATAAATTATTATTCATGGACATATCATAATATATTTATGTATTTACAAATGCTCGTATTTATATATATAAAAGAAATTATCTCTCTCAACTTTCAATTAAGGTGACGTTAATATAATCAATCCCTTTGAATGAGAAAGCTTAACCTCTTATTAGAAGTTCTAAACATAAATTTTTGGCACTTGATGCTATGATTAAGATAATTATAATAATTTAGGATAATCATTTACTTCTATTTTAATCAATAATTATTAGCTTTTCACTTTAAAATAACAAGATCATTTAATAATAATCGACTTGTATGTTAATAACTAGGTCATAGGATCTTGTTCTTTATACTGCAACAAATACTAACTCCTTCAACACTCCTATTTAGGATAGACCATCTAACTTTAAGATGACAGTTATAAACTCAAGGTCATCAAGTGAACATCACTGTTCACCTCTCTTCAAGTGCCACTGGCACCAAGATGACATCCTTCCATCAATAACTGATTTCTCATAGCTTCCTAGTCGTTTACCTCTCCCCCTACTGATTTGTGGCCCTTTTTGTTTAGTTGCATCAAGCCCTTCAATATCGTAAGTCTACAAATCAAACTAAAAATCAACCTAGGAAATTTAAACAATGCTTATAGTGCTTCATTGGTGGGGCCTTTGCCTTGATCTCCTTGCCATAAACTTTTAACATTGTGCATTTACACTTGTATTTCCGTTACAAAAGAATCGGGGTAGTAGAGGGAGTATTACATAGAGACATGGTGTAGAACAAAGAGCCAAAAGTTGTGATAGTTTTGAGCCAATGGAGGTGAATTCTGGCTAGATGATTAAAAGGTGTGGCTTCGACATACTACTACCACTACCAGATGGAAGACGGAAGCTGAAGAGTCACAAGTCATAGTTGTTTATGCATACTTTTTCTCTTTGGGATGAATACGAGTTTTGGAGTGGGGGAGATGCTAGAAGGGTCCTTTGGGTCCTTGTACATGTCATCTATCTAAGGTATATATTAGCGTATGTATTAATGGAAAACATAGATGATTCTAGGGGTGAATTTTAGTCCATGGGCGAATTTTAGGGAGTTTTGAAAATTGAGTGGGCGAATTTTTTATATTAAACCCATTTTCTTCATTATTAAAATTTAGCCCACAATTTATTTACCCAAAAAATGGTCAAAGGAGGTTAGCCTAGTCTTATTTACTAAGAAAATTGGGGAAAATGACTTTAGCATGGAGAAATTCTAGTAAAATTCTCCATTTGCGTCGATTTCTGGACATGGAGGTTAACCATAGAAATTTAGCCCAATTTTTTTCTTGTAAATCCCAATACGAGTGTCGATCGCCCCTCTATTTTCCTTCTTGAGCATTTTTTTATAAAAATTCGTCCATAAATCTTGGCATAAGGGTATAATGGGACCAATTTCATCGATATATATTGATAGAATAGGGTTTCAAAGTTTAATACGGTTTAAATTTGGGAGAATAGGGTTTCAAAGGTTATTCTAGAGTTGCGAGACTCTTTCTAATGTTATTGGGAGAATCAACAGCTTCAGATCGTGGAACCGAACAAAAGCTTAATACTTCTTCAAAATTTAAATATTAGTTTTAATTTTACAATCACACAACTGGGATAAACATAGGAGACATCAAGAAGCTTCAGAATGTCGGAATTGACACATGCAATGGTTTAATGATGCATACCAAGAAGGTTCACATGAATTTTATTTAAAATTACAATAGTATTTAATTTTCGTCTGTTATGCTCTCCTTTTTTCTAAGGAAGACTTGTACAGAGTTTGATGGGCATCAAAGGATTGTCCGACGTAAAGGTCTGCAAAATATGTGAAACAGAAAATATTGTGGTAAAAAATATATGGAGCTCATTTTTGTCCATATCTTTTCCTTTAAATTGAATTTCTGGAAATTAACTAGTTCTGCCTGCTGTAATTGGTAGAATTTTGGATATATGTCTGGAAATGAGGTTCTCCAAAGAGTATGCTTTTATTTATTGTTTTTTATTCCCGAATTTAAGCTTCATTTCCTTTAAATTGTAAAATTGACTCAATATGATCCTCCTTTACTTAAAACTATAAGTAAATCTAGAGAGTTAAATGTCTTTTGCTATGTTCCATTTCCATGTAGGAATTCTCTTTCCATGTACCGTACTACATTGGTACATTTAAATATAGTTTTATTGGTGGGTAATTTGATGAAATCACTAACTAGATTTCATCAAATCACCATAACATTTAAATATATTGCATGCACAACATCCCAATTATGGATAACGACGATGCTCTTGAAAACAATTGCACAATCGGTTACAAGGTCATCGAAGCATTTTATGTAACAATGTGTTCCAAAAAATTTGCCATGTCCGTCATGATCTATACCAAATACTGCATACCCATCCTTTGAAGGCCTCACACCTGTGTCTGTGAATAGGTCCAATGGGGTTATTATATTACACAATAAATTAACAAATAAATTCAGTAAATAATCTCTATCATATATTGTTGATTAACTAACATCCTATTCATATTCATTCTTGGATCCAGAGAAATCACGGATAGTCACGGTCCAAGTACCTAACATGAAAATGCTGCACTCTATGCCATATCCTGCAACATCAAAAGAAAACAAATTACACAATATAATCTCGAAATCCTAAATAAATATAATGGGTTTAACAGTGAAGAATATATGTGTTATTTGAAGATCACATGTTCAAATTATCTGGAGAGGTAAGGTATCTATATGTTGTCTGTAAACAAAATAGTCAAATCCCTGTTTGAGAATTTACATAATAATAATTAGGTCCAATTTACAATACAATGTACAATGGATTGGAAAGCTATGTGATGTTGACCATGGAAAAGGCATATAAGGGCTTTGGCTTCCCTATCTATTGGTACCCATCTACAAGTAAAGAGCTTCACTCCTTGCGAGCTTTGAATGAACTCCTGCACAAGGATTTACTTCAAAGAACATCAGTCCACAAATTTATGAGGCTCCTTATTTATGATTATTATGGTAGCGTTATGTTATTCACCTCTCTATATTTGGCGTTACTAAGATACTCCCCTGACATGTCTAGCGCCTAAAAACAAAATCAAAATCTAGTAGATTCAGATACCTTTTTAGATTCAACTACAAATGGGAACAACCTTAGGAAAACAAAAAAAATGTAATTCTATTTCTTATGGAATCCATCTAAAATTGATTTTCTCATGTTAGTGAATCCATAGCCTAAGAACTCCAGTGATCTATCTCCTCATTAAATACTCTGTTAGTGAATCCATAGCCTAAGAAATCCAGTGATCTATCTCCTCATTAAATGCTTCGTTTCTAACTAATGCAATCTCAAACTCATAAACATATTTCTTACCATACCAACTACAGTATATAAATAGAACATATCACTCTAAAGTGTATGAGGACCGACCGATCAAGCAAAAAACTACATGGAAAATCTTCTCCGACCTAGCAATGTGCAAGATCTATCACTGATAATAGCACATTGCACATGATAAACAATAAACAGAGATTTCAATAAGGAAAAGTCTTGTGTTTCAAGTTGAAAGAATGTATAGAAATCCGCGATTTGGAGAGGATCTACAATAAGTCTTCTGTTGTATTGGTGGGTAATTTGATGAAATCTAGTTAGTAATTTTTATAATTAATTTGGTAATTTCTAAAATTCTATTTATAGGTTTATTGAAGGAATTCCATATTGCAGTTTTAACAAGAATCCTAACCCACCATTGAGCCAAGGTATTTCTAATGATAGTGAGAACAAAACAGTAGATCTTGGCAGTCGCCAGATTCTGGTAGTGTAAGACCTTGGAAGTGTTGGTAATCAAAGTCTGTAAAATAAATTAATAACAATAATAATGAACGACAAATACATTCATCAAACACAGAGAATTTAATGTGGTAAAACCCCAACACTTAGGGAAGCATCCACCTGACAAAGTATCGACATCTTATTCCTTTCAATAACGGAGATTACATACAAGGCATTCCTCATCCAACCTATCTCCTCAGTTACATTCTCTCCTCTCCAAGAATACATATAAGGATATGGTGAAAGAGTTACGTACATGAAGAACTACCACCGGTTAGAGGAACAGTCAAACAACCAACAGTTAGACAAACCATTTTTAGTTATAGTTATTGTTAATTAGTTGTCACATTTTAACAATCTCCACCTTGACAAGAAATTATCTAATACTTTGCTGGAAACTATTCATCACTTCTTTTTCAAACCAAGAGAAGCCACACACCACCATAACTTCTTTAATAATACTAGTTCTGTAAACATATCTGCAGAATTTTCTTGAGTATGAACTTTTCTCAAATCTACTCCACAATGTATAGCACTTTGGCTATCACAAAAAATAGGCACACTGTTTTGCAACCTTCCAATTTCTTCAAGTGGACCTTTCAGCCAAATCGCCTCTTTGCAAGCATGTGAGGCAATAATGAATTCATCCTCCATAGTGGATAAAGCAACTGTTTGTTGAAGCTTTGACATCCAACTTATAGATCCACCTGCAAGAGTAAAAACATATCCAGAAGTAGACCTTCTGTTGTCCAAATCACCTGCAAAATCTGAATCAACAAAACCGCATATATAATCACTGTTCTTATTAAAAGTGATACAATAGTCACTTGTGCCTTTTAGATAACGAAGCACGCATTTCACTGCATTCCAATGTTCTTTTCCCGGATTTGCCATGTGTTTACTGACAACACCTATTGCATGTGAAATATCAGGTCTAGTACAAACCATCGCATACATTAAACATCCTACTGCATTGGCATATGGAACAAAAGACATGTAATCCTTTTCTTTGTCATTACTAGTACATAAACTTGAAGAAAGCTTAAAATAGGAAGCCAATGGAACATTCACATGTTTTACCTTATTCATTCTGAATCTTACCAGTATTTTCTCAATATACTTCTCATGTGAAAAACTAAGCTTTACCATTTCTTCTGTCTTTGTGTATTTCAATACCCAAAATTTGTTTTACAGCTCGAAGATCTTTCATATCAAATGCCCTAGCCATATGAGCCTTCAACCTGTCAATCTCGTTCATGCTTTTACCCACAATAAGCATATCGTCAACATACAATACTAAGATAATGAATATGTCACCGAAATGTTTGAAGTACAAACAATGATCATATTCACTTCTTGTATAACCATGGCTCACCATGAAAGAATCAAACTTCTTGTACCATTGCAAGGGTGACTGTTTTAGGCCATACAATGATTTTTTTGATCTTGCAAACTAATTTTCCTTTACGATGCTACACAAAACCCTCTGGTTGTTCCATAAAAATCTCCTCATCTAAATCTCCATGTAAAAATGCAATTTTAATATCTAGTTGCTATAACTCCAAATCAAGAAATGCAACAAGTGCTAACACAATATGAATAGATACAATCTTAACAACTGGTGAAAAAATCTCATGATAATCGACACCTTCCATCTGAGAGTTCCCTTTTGCGACCAATCTGGCTTTGTATCTTTCAATCTTACCATCAACACCTTTCTTCAACTTGAAGACCCACTTACATCGAACAACCTTTATATATACTTGCATGAATCCCTACTTTGAATTTTTGTCCTTATTGCTTTCCAAATATACAATGTCTACAAAACATCAAATCTAAAGATTTCAGATTTGGAAGTAATTTATGATTCACTAATACCTATAGTCCTCTCTCACTCATATGACAAAGACGTTGATGCCATAATAGAGTGGATTCTGATGCCACTTTAGATACCAATGTCGTTTCATTAACTTGAGTTTTTCCAATCAATTTGTAAAGGTTTCCTACCCTTGGATACTTTCATTACCCCATTTAAACCTGTAAAATTATGACCACAAGAATCCAACACTCCCAAAGATATTAAGTTTTTCTTTAATTCGGGCACATGTCTAGCATCTGTTAGTGTTCTTATAGCTCCATCAAACATTTTAATTTTAATACTTCCAAAACCAATAGTCTTACAAGAAGAATTATCTCCCAAAATAACTACACCATCATTAACTGTTTGATAAGAAGTAAACCATTCTTTATGAGGACAAACATGGTGCGAAGCACCAAAATCTAACAACCATTCTTCATTGTAATCAGAAATATTACAAATGGAAAACACCTCATCAACCATACCTCAATCAGTTTCAACTGAATTTGTCTCAGATTTGGAGTCTTCGTTTTTGGATTCTTGTCTTTTCCAGCAGTCCTTCTTGAGATGACCGTTCTTGTTGCAGTACCAACACTTGAGTTTGATCCATTTTCCCTTTGATTTAGATCTAGAAAACCTCTTTATTTTTCCCCTCTTTCTATGGATCGACCTCTAACCAACAAAGCTTCTGGTGTAGAGGATTCAATTCTAGCTTTATTTCTTAACTCCTCAGACAACAAAGCTCCAACCACAGTGTCAAATTCCAAAGTTGTGCTAAGACTAATAGAAGACACTACATGATTCCAAGACTCGGGTAGAGTAACTAAAAGATTTACTGCTTTATCTTCGTCTTCAATCTTAACATCCATACTACTCAATTGACAAATAAGAGTATTAAATACATTGAAATGTTTTACAATCTTCGTACTTTCTTTCATCTTCATGCCGTATAGTTGTCTCTTCAGTTAAATTATGTTTGTCAAAGACTTCATCATATACAAGCTTTCCAATTTGCACCATAAACTTGTTGCTGTCTTTTCTCCAGCGATATTAAATAATACATCATCTGCAAGGAATAATCGAATTGTGCTAAGTGCTCTGGCATCTAGCTCCTACCTTTCACTATCTGTCATAGATAAGGGTTGTTTTTTCTTGCCATCTAAGGCCTTCTACAACGCTTGCTGAACTAAGAGATCTCGCATCTTAATTTTCCACAATTCAAAATTATTCTTGCCATTAAAATTCTCTATTTCAAATTTGGAACTAGATACTTTTTCCATCCTTTTTTTTATTACAAACTTCACAGACTTTTCAAAAAAATTATGATATATGGCAGGTCATTTGATGGAATTTATTTATGGCAATAAGTGGTTTTGAGAATTAATTTTATAATTTTTAAAATTATATTATAATGAATTGCTGGACCATTTCATTGGAAAAATTCCATACTTAAAATTTGTAATTCCAACTATCTTTAAAATCTTAAAGAATTTGTTAAACTGGCATAGATCTAATGCAGCTTCTTTCCTTACTGAGGGGAGTTAGGGAGTAAAGGAAGGCAACAAAGTGACATCTCATATGTCCCTTTGGGAAAATGAGGATAGTCAAGCACAAATCTTACAATTCATGTAAACATAGCAGACCTTATTTTGCAGACACAACATTCACATTAATTTGAAAATACAATAGATGTCCGAAGCATACACATGTGGAAGGTCATCCTTATCTTCCTCATTCTTGCTTTCGGCAGCTCTCACGAATGAATTTGTGAGGAACCCTAATCTCAAAGTTAGCTTTTTGAAACCTTATTTGATCTCATGGTTGTCCATCTGTAAGAATTCAAAAACAATAATAGGCGGGAGAGAGCGGGGTTAAATAATTCTGTGATATCTCCATGCTTTGTTATAAGGTAAAGGAAACTGCATAACTTCTAAATATATATAAGTGACAGCTTAAACTTCTACTTGGTTAATTCTGATGCTTCCTTATTCAAAATGAGGGTTGATGAATTAGATTTAATGAAAAGTTTCATTATATTTGATTTACATTGCTTAAACCCTTTAACATTCATGGCATTTCTGAAATCTTGGGATCACGTTATGGTGCAGTCGCCATCATCTTTATAATCAGCTAATTCCTGCCAAAATAATAACAAACGGAAGAAGTTATCTCCAACTGAAATTTCACGTGAAAGAAAAATAAAAATGATAAACAAAATATTTCTCTATTAATAGCATAAAGATTATTATTATTATAACAGAAAGATTAATATTATTGTTATTATATAAAAGAATAAAAACCATAGATTTACAACATCTCACATTAAAATTATACAATCTTTTATATGGCGTCGTATACATTAAGTGAGCTTGTAAAATCATCTTCAAAATCTAGATATCACATCAAAAAGACAATAAATATCAAATAATCAAGATATCACTATTAGTGCTATCGACTGTATGTTAGCACATCATATCTCATATAACTAAACAATTATTTCTTAAGATTATCCAACCATACTAAATGGTGCTTCCCACAATAATAAAATGTTATTTCATTGTTTATGTTGGTCTTTATTTTTAACCTTCTTTTGGTTTGTTGTACCTTTTTCAAAAACTCCATAATCCCTATGTTTTATCCTCGTCATTAGTTAACCTTTTTTCCTCTACCATAAAAGTTGAAATACCATATGGTTATCGGCACCAACCTTCTATTTAATTACAAAACTTTTTTATTGGACGGGCTTGGGTGGGCAACGCCATATTTGTACTCCCGAATTTACCATCTTCTTGGGCCGCTACCTTTCAAGTTTTTTAATTTCAAAGCTTAATAATACTTTGTTCTAAAAAATAATTTTATTAATTTGTTTTTCAAAGCTTAATAATCGCTTAATAATCCATTTTTCTAAAAAATAATTTTATTAATTTGTTTTTCTAGGTTTTTTTTTTTATTTTTTTCCACAAGAAAAAAAAACGTAGTTCTATTATTTTTGGGGAATCAAAAAGTATATAAGTACTTCAAGGCTTTTAATCCTCGATACTTGTCAAAAACTGTTATAGAGTGACTATCTATCACTGCATCGCAAAAACAAGTTTTCATATTGTTCTTTTCTATTTGTCCTGTGCATTTCAGTGCATTACATCCTTTTTACAAAAAAAGTCATATGTCATGAATCAAAAATAGACTAGTAAGCTTTAGAAAGGAAAGAAAGTAAATGACCAGAAAGGATGGAAGTATCTTCTATCTATTCTTCCCAACAAAGTTCTCCAGGGATACCATTAAGTGCAACTTTCGACAAGGAATCTGCTACATCATTGTTCATTCTGTAGGTATGCTCGATTGAGATATTACTAAAGCTTTCCATCATAATTGAAGTTCTAAGGCACCAGTGTTGAAAATAAGTGTTTTCCAGCTTAGCATGCTTGTTTTCCCACTTGACTACAACCATGGAGTTTCCCATAATTATGATAGAGTCAATGCCACATAATGACGCAACTGTTTCTTATTTAATTGGTTAATAACTAAAAATTATTTAATTTAATATTAATTAAGAAGTATTTCAAATGCATATGTTTCTTGAATTTGAATTTATAACATTCCATTTACAAATTTTCATCTTATTTACTCATGACCAATTGCTCTGTCTTCATGAGTAATATTTTTAACATTAATGTTATTAATATTACTAAGATTAATATTAATAATCATGTTATTAACACAACCACATTTTTAAAAGTGGTTAACGGTTCCTATTGGTGTATATATCAACCAATTTTTAAAATGTGGTTGTGCTAGTAAGAAGCCTCATTATGTTGATTTCGGGCAAAGGCGGGATCAAAACATTACAATCCATTGTCCATTTTGTTTCTTTGTGAAATTGGAGTCATCCTTGTTTAAATTAATTCCATTATAGTTTTCAGATAACAAAAGGAGGTGTTACTAATGCCAAAGGTTAATAGAAACTTTCTTCTAGTTGCTTTTTGTTGTAAAGTCAGCAACCATTTGGAAAAAGAGAACACAGCCAAATTTTCTAGGATTATTTGTTGACATTGTATAGATTTTCTTTTGTGATTACATTCCTTATGTTTGGAATTGATACAAACTTTATTCTAGTTGATCTTTGTCGTAAAGTGAGAAACGGTTTGGAAAATGAGAACACAATGAAAATTTTGAGGATTATTTGTTGATATAGTATAGATTTACTTTTGTGATTACATTGTTTTAATTTTGGAATACATAGATTTGCTTTAGGTTGTTTTTAAGATTTTATAGGTTTTACATATATTCAATTTCTTACATGATATATATGATTCGCTGCATCATCTACAGAAAAACAAAACTTTGGAATGCATAGCATAAATTTTCGAAGTGTTACATCACTCGAAATATTTTTAACAACGCATTTCAGTTACTTTTTTCTAACATTCTATTAAATATCGATGACATCTTTGTGACAATCAGCTTTGTTTTTCATTAGTCATTTTAAAACTCACTGACTATACTCTCAAGTTTTCTATTAATTATGGATGACATTTTGTGACATTAAGATTTACGGATGACATCTTTGTGACATTAAGAATAAAAACCACATTAATAATATGTTTAGTATACAAGGTAGATTTAAATTTCATGCTATATATAGAATGTGTTAAATATATGCTCATCTATGTGAACATGTTAATATTGATATTCAAATTTTCAAGGGAGAACTTATATCAATGGAGTTTAGATTCTCAAAGTATGTTATGTTTTGGACTGCGAATCTGAATTACTTAAAATAAGCTCATCATCCCTATTTAGGTTACGATGATGTTCCTCTATTTCAACAGCTTCTAAGATATGTCTTTTATTATAATTATATTATGTTGCAATTACTTTTGCATCTTCAATGAAAATATAATGGCTAGCCACCTAAGAGTATTTTTCTAAGGCCAACTTCTTGGAACGGTAATGGAGAATATCTACACAATGCTCTTTTATTCTTACCTTCACTGATCATCAAGTCTCACCGATATACACTTTTTGCAAGAACATGGAAATGAATATACTCCCCTTTTTAGTGTGGGATCAATACAATCTTTAGCCTTTTCTAATAAGTTTCTTAAGGAGTTTGGGGGAGAGAAGGCTATCCTCATTTTCTTTTTTCTTAAGAATCTTAGCTATTTTATCTATTGCCCCTTGAATGTAAGGAAGTATGACCAATTTTTCGTTCACATTGACAAGGTTTATTTTCTCATAATTTTGTGCCTTTATAAATCCCTTTTCGATTGATTTACTTTTATAAAAATTTGTGTTAAGTACCTTTCTAAGGTGCTTCAATTATTCATTAAGGTGTTCCATATTAGTGACTATGATTTCCCTTATGGCCAGTCTGTTCAAAATGTGAATTTTTTATCTAAATGATGGTGTGAGTGTGTTAATGTGGTTGTTACTTGTTACCCCTTGGTGTGGTTTTTTGGGTGCATTAGGTCCACGGTTTGTGGTGGACGGAGGTGAGAGTGGTATATAGTGGATTGAACCTCTGTTTACAACTAATGTTCTAGCTACAACATATAGGATTTCCTTCTTAAGAGTGATAGTAAAGTTGGTTATGAGAGGGGGTGGGGCAAAGAGACCTTTGGACACTTCTTTTCGCAAGGATAAGGGGCCTTGTTCAAGGTTTATACAACAACAAAACCACCTCTAATTAGGCTCAGAGCATGCGGTTCAACCTTTGCTTATAGGAGTTGATGGTTGAAATGTTCGATGGGAGATATTATGAATGAAATTCCATTGAGTTTTTGATAGGAGTGCATAGGATTCCTCAGCAATACATCCCATGACTAGAAAGTGGATTAAATGTTTGATTTTCGACATAATGAATGAAGTTTCAAGTTGTAATTAGAAGCTTCACCTACTAGTAATTTTATCTCATTTGTTGATCTGTCTTGGAATGAAATATATGGTATGGTGCAATTAGACGTTGTAAATTGATCTATTTGGAGATGAGGTCTACAATATACATGAAGTTGATTTATAGAACTACCAACTATTATTCACTCAATAAAAGAACATGAAGTATCTTATAATCTTAACGATGTTATAATCCATAGCTAAAATTATATCAGAATGGGGGAAGTAGATAGTAGCAAGTGCATGAAATCTTCATGATTTAAATGATCATAGATGAGCTTGCATGCAACTAATGGTATTCCTATAGGTTCTTCTCTATGGAAATAATTTTTGTTGAAGGGTTTTTTCTTACAAGGGTATTTAGTATTTTGTCAAAGATGGTTGAGATTTGGTTAGAGGATATTTTCATAGTGACAAGGATTGACCCTAGTTCCTTTTGTCATTTAATTCTACCATTTTCATTATTTGGATTGAAATCGCCAATATAATATAAACTAGGGTGCACTTAATATTATATTAATGACCATATTTTATTTTAGGTTTTATTTTCCATGAAAACCTTTGTTATGTTATTTTCTTCATCAATGTTTGTACCTACTAGCTTATTCTGGATACCTAGCCGATCTGCATCTTTCTATCTTGTTTCCCATCGACTTTTAAATTAGGTTCAAAGATGATCATAGAGTAAAATACTAAAAATGACATTGGAAACTTATCATTATACTTTATCAATTATCAAAAACCTTATGGAAACTAGATCCAACCCCTTTCTCCCCCTCCTAGGTCAACTTTTTGAAGGGTTCGTCCTAAAATGTGTTACCTGATCTCCATGAAGTTATATTAGATATTACACATAGATAATTTATATATTATATATTGAGTAGCATTTCCATCTCAATAACACATAAACACTACAAGAGAGGCACAAAGTATATAATTGAATGAGTTCATTCTCCGAGATTTTAGAATTTTATGAAATATTTGCCAATATTTTACAGGATTACATAATTTTATGAAAAAAATCACCAAAAAATTATATTTACCTATTATATTCTTGATAAAATAGCCGTCAATGTTTCCTATGCATCACGGGGATTCACCCAATTATTATACATATAAATATAGGGGGGTTCTTAAAATCATCCCTGAACCTCACACACTTCACCTGTGTTACCAATATATCAATTCACCATCACCTACATTTAACTATCGAATATTCACCCTGAAATTCCTCTTGAGCAAAATCCCTGATGAACTATTTGTCTACAATCTCCGTATTTGCAAATTTTCACATACAAACTATCCATATCATATTACAAGAAGTATTAAGATCTAATTCGTTAATAATTGAGCCTCGCCATGGTCTAGCATAGTCCAAATTCATGCTTGGAGCATCCTAGGGATAACACCTTTATAGTCTAGCATATGGATGTGCGAGAATTTCCCATGAGAAACTGCTATTGAGTTCGCTAATCCTTCATTTAGATCAAGTTTAACCAGGACCTATGCAATAGTCAATACACTAGTCAAGACATAGGAGAGATCACCCCTAATAAATTCTCCTAACACATTCTGTATATCCTTGAAAAATTGGGGCAACTAGAAATCCAAGCGAAGAGAAGGGAGTTTTACCCAGACCATAGATGTCTCTAGATGTTCTTTACGAGCATCGAAAATGGGACTCCACCATTTAATATTGAGTAAGGATGAGTTCCACGACCACACATTCAGCAAAATTGTACCCACGTCCTATTTCTTTCTGAATTAAAAAAAAATCCATCCATGTGCCAGGATTAGGACCTCAAAGTTATAAACTAGAAAGGTCATCCATGTTACACTTATCCACTCTTTGAGAGGTTTTAGACTGCATCAACATCCAAGGAAATTCCCAACCAAAGTCATCTCTATGATTTCTACTACCTCATCGATTTGGACATCATCCACCAAAACAAGATTCAATATTGAAGCCTTTTGCTTGATACAACTTTTATTAATCCTCAAGCATCTTTCTTTAGACTGAACTAGTGTTATGTGATTTGCAGGAATGAAGGGAATGGGTGAGGACATTTCAGGTGCATAAACCGAAGGCTTGATACATTTTTTATTAATCCTCAAGCATCTTTCTTTAGAGTGAACTGGTGCTATGCTCAAGTGCATAAACCGAAGGTCGAGATAAATGTTCCAATAGTCTCATTCCAAATGGAAGAGTATAAAAAAGGGAGACAAAAAGCGAAATATATTCATTTAAACCTCCTAAAATATATAATTCTAATTTTCAAAAATAACTATCAAGTAACTATAAATAACTATAAATTTTCTAATTCTAATTCTAATTGGTCTTAGTAGAGATTAGTAACTATCAATCATCATATCATACACAATATAATTCCACTTTTCTTTTACTTAAAATAAAAACTTTAATTTAAAATCAAACTCTATATATTTTATGAAAAAAACATTAATTTTCAATAGCTAGGGAGTCAAAATTTATATGTTTGATTATTGGTTAAGAAAGAGAGAAAGTCCCACTAAACATTTAACTTTATGTTTCATTATTGGTTAAGAAAAAGAGAACGTGTCACTTACCATTTAATTAGATTTAATTAAGAAAATGAAAATCCCACTTGTTCTCTAATTAAATTTAATTTTAGAAAAAATTCTCACTTACTCTCTAATTAAATTTAATTTAAAAAAAATTCTCACTTGCTCTCTAATTAAATTTAATTTAAAAAAAAATCCCACTTACTTTCTAATTAAATTTAATTTTAGAAAAATTCTCACTTACTCTCTATTAAATTTAATTTAAAAAAAAATCCCATTTGCCATTTTAGATTCTTCCCTTCTACTATTCTAAGTCTAAACCCATAGTTTTAAACCTAAACTTATATGTTTGACTATTGGTTAAGGAAAAGAAAAAGTCTCACTTATATTTTAACTTATGGTGGATTATTAGTTAACAAAAAAAACCCACTTGATATTTATTTAAACTCAATTAAGAAAAAGAAAATCCCATTTGCTATCTAATTAAATGTAATTTTTTAAAAGTCTCACTTGCCATATAAGATTCTTCCATTTTTTTTAATTTAAATTTAAAAATATATATATACTTAAATCTGTTCATCTTCCTTATTTTACAAATTGTGTAAAATTTACCACTTATTTAAAGTTAATCAAGAATAAGAAAATCCCACTTCCTATAATTAAATTAATAATATTTTTAAAAATCCTACTTGACATTTATTTAAACTCAATTAAGAAAAAGAAAATGCCACCGACTATCTAATTAAATTTAATTTTCAAAAAGTTTCACTACCATATAAGATTCGTCCATTTACTTTAATTTAAGTTTAAAATACATATATCTTCCTCAAATTTAATTTTGGAAAAGTCCCACTTGTCATATAAGATTCTTCCATTTTCTCTAATTTAAATTATATATATATATATATATATAGATATATACTTACTTAAATTTATTCATCTTACTTAATTCCCACTTGCTATAATTAAATTAATAATAATAATATGTTTAAAAATTGCACCTGCCATTTAAGATTCTTCTCTTTACATTAATTTAGGTATTAAAATATCTATACTTAAATCGATTCTCCTTGCTTATTTTAATAAAAATGTGGAAAATTTGACAGCGATGGTCTCAGATTCGTTGAAATGGATTTCGATGAGTTGATTTGAGGTCAGGGACCACGTGCTTTGAACAAGGCGTGTCGATTTTCTCTAATTTAAATTTAAGATATATATATACACTTAAATTTATTCATCTTACTTAATTCCCACTCGCTATAATTAAATTAAGGAAGATTGCCACTTTCTATAATTAAATTCCCACTTGCTATAATTAAATTAATAATAATAATATGTTTAAAAATTGCAAGTGCCATTTAAGATTCTTCTCTTTACATTAATTTAGGTATTAAAATATCGATACTTAAATAGATTCTTCTTGCTTATTTTAATAAAAATGTGGAAAATTTGGCAGCGATGGTCTCAGATTCGTTGAAATGGATTTCGATGAGTCAGGGACCAGGTGCTTTGAACAAGGAGTGTCAATTTTCTCTAATTTAAATTTAAATTTAAAATATATATATATATATATATACTTAAATTTATTCATCTTAATTCCCACTTGCTATAATTAAATTAATAATAATAATAATAATATTTTAATAAAAATGTGGAAAATTTGACAGCGATGGTCTCAGATTCGTTGAAATGGATTTCGATGAGTTGATTTGAGGTCAGGGACCACGTGCTTTGAACAAGGCGTGTCAGAAATGTCATCGTCGTTGTAAATACTTGTAATTATTGATGTCTCTGACCTTATCTAGAAGAGAAATGAAGTGAGGTACGGACCAAGTCTAAGTCCGCTAAGGATAAAAGACAACCAAAACGCCTCCTTTTTTCGGTCATTTTGGGATAGAAACCAGTTAAATTTCTGGTTGGAATTTGCTATTTTTACAATTTTGCAATTTTGTAATTTTTGTAATCGAGATTACTTGTTTGAGATTGCTTGTTTTAGATTAATTGTCCAATATTAAGACTATCCAGATCATGGAAATTGGGATATGAGCACTCCAAATAGCGATTTTGGCAAGAATTGCTCTACCTGATTTCGGGAACGTTTTGGTTAGCCCTTATACAGCTCCGCTTTAGAAGAACAAAGTAGACTTAGACGGAGTTGTATAAGGGCTAACCAAAATGCCCCCGACTTACAGAGCAAATCTTGCCAAAATAGCTATTTGGAGTGCTCAGATCGCAATTTCAACGATTTAGGTAGTTTTAAAATTGGGCAATTAGTCTAAAACAAGCAATCTCAATTGCAGAAATTACAAAATTGCGAAAAGAACAATTTTCAGCAAGAAATTTAACGGGTTTTTATCCCAAAATCACGGGAAAATGTAGTTTTAAAATTGGGCAATTAGTCTAAAACAAGCAATCTCGATTGCAGAAATTACAAAATTGGGAAAATAACAATTTCCAGCAAGAAGTTTAACCCGTATTTATCCCAAAATCGCCGGAAAAGCGGGGCGTTTTGATTGTCTTTTATCCCACGGGCTTTAGAACGCGTAGGATAAAAGACAACCAAAATGCCCTGCTTTTCCAATGGTTTTGGGATAAAATCGACGTAGGATAAAGACAACAAAATGCCCCGCTTTTCTGGTGATTTTATCGTCAAAATTGCTATCTTCGTCAAAATCTGGGAGAGCAATTATTGCAAACATCCCTATTTAGAGTGCTCAGATCGCAATTTCAACCATCTAAATAATTTTAAAATTAAAATTTAACCTGTTTTTGGAGCTGTATAAGGTCTAACCAAAATGCCCCGACAGAGCAACTCTTGCCAAACTCTATAACAAGAAAAGAAGATTAGGTACGGACCAAGAAAGAAAAGAAGATTAGGTACTTTGACGTTCTTCTAAAGTAATGTTTTTCAGCAGGACCGTGAAAATATAATCTTCCTCGCAATTCATATAAAAATTAGATCCCCGAGTTACTTCTCCACAACCAATCCCAATTATCATTTCGGTTTTGTGAGATAAAGATTACCTGTTGCCACCCTCATGGCCGAGACGAATCCAAATCCAACTGCGACAATTCACGAAGAAGAGGAGGGAAAGGGAGAGCATGTGGAGACGAATCCAAATCCAACTGCGACAATTCACGAAGAAGAGCAGGGAAAGGGAGAGCATGTGGTATTCTTTAACGCTACTCGCCATGATCATGAACTCCGCCAGTTTGAGGGTCTGCCGGCCTACAAATGCAGCGGATGCAAAGAAAATGGAGCTAACATCGGTTACAAGTGCAATCTTAACGGTTCCTCATCCTGCAAGAATTTCACTATGCACGAGGCCTGTGCTCGTCTTCCGGATGTATTTCAAAACCCGTTTCGCAGCGATGCCAGCTATAAATTTCGTCCAAAAACTCGTCTCAGACATGACTGTACCGCCTGCAGGGATGTGCTGAAAGGTTACGTGTTCGAAAGTGAAAGCCGTGACGTAAGGCTTCATCCGTTGTGTATGGCGCTGCCTGCAAAGCTCGATTTGGCGAGGCACGCAGATCACACACTTAAATTTGTGAGGGGTGATTTAAAGGGGAAAGAATACACTTGTAGTGTCTGCGATACGAAGATCCATGCCGGTGGTTGGAGATATCGGTGCGACGAACTGGCGTGTAAGGTTTACGTGGATTTGAGCTGCGCCAAAATAGAGATGTATGGACTCTCAGACTATGGGATTGAGAGAGTTGGACCCATCCGTCAGAGTAATAATTCAAACTCCAAATCCAAACTACACACCGCTCTTTCGATAGGTTCCATTCTTTTGGATTTCATGTAGTGGTGATTTTTGTATTGACTTGTGTGTATGCTTTATTTACTTACTTTGGCTTTGGTTACAGTGGCTCATTTGTAATGACTTGTGTGTATGCTTTATTTACTTACTTTGGCTTTGGTTACAGTTGCTCATTTGTAAAGAGTGGACTTCGTTTTATTAATGTAATACTTTCTAGTTGATTATGTCAATAGGCGTTTTATTTTAACATTGAGATGGAGTCTCGAATTATATATTTTTATGTTAATAGGCGTTTTATTTCAACATTGTTGATGGAGATTAGGTGGCTGAATTTTTATTTTCCAAAAGATAAATGACCAGATATCGTTGATCTTGGAATATTCTTCAACTTACACACAAATCAATGCTTTAAATTCAACAAATCAATGCTTGATCGGTTTTATTATTCAGCTTGATCGGTTGCCATTGTCTGTTGTCGTCCTCTAGACCACCCCTCTCTAAATATGTGGGCCATAAATCAATCAAATGCTCTCCGAGCAAGGTCGGATCGCTCAAACAAGGCAACAAGGTTGGTGCTCCCCCAAAACCGACAACAGCAAGCCTTGGTGGTTCTTTCATCTCCCAGCCCACAAGTAATGATCGGCCAGTAAGCTTGCACTCTCAAAGCCAGCCATGTTGGCTCTCAAACAAACACATATTCACTAGCTTATTGCTATCACATAATCAAGTCTTTGAACCCCTTTACATGCTTTGACTACCATTCAAAACCATCTAGTCTATGTTTTCTATGCTAAATAAAACATCTTAATTAACCAACTTAAGCCATGCATATCAAACGAAGTAAACAATTGCTACAAACAACTTCATTTGATACTTATTATTTCACAGAGCACACAACATACATTAAGCTATAGTGTTGTTAATCTACTCCGATACCATTTGTAATGTACCCAATTTTAGGGTAACATAGTATAATTTTTTTCCCTATCATGTCTAAACAAACCAAATACGTTAGTCTCTTCATTTCATGATGCTAAAATTAACGAGGAAGAACATTCACAATGCTTGTACTCCTTCATCAGGTTAAACTGGACTTTTAACATGTATTAATTTACAATTATAATTAAATAACATTGGGGACTAATTGGTTTACCTTTCAAGTCTTTGACTTCCATTCTGTTAAGCACAGTGAACTTATATTAAGCTTATTATACTTGTATATTCAAACAACATAAATAGTCGACAATCACCATGTGTAAAATCATTAACATATCCACCATCAAATAACATATGAATTCTTGAGATTGATCCATAAACCTTTTGAGTATTGCACTATTCCACAACTATAAATATCCTTTACTAGTCAAAGGAATACTTACTTAACTATTGAACAGGCTCAACTTCATTAACAAAGTGAATAACATAAGTATACTTAACTACTCAAGATTGTTCAATGAAGCAACAGAGGGAAGATTCCAAGTTAAATTATAATCAATACTTTTTATTGGTGCCATGTTTACTTTTCAATTGTGAGCCAATAGCCACTTGCAATTTAGTTGATTGTTTGCATTTTTCCATATATACATAACTTACTATCAATCAAACTTTAAATTTAAGATCCCATCATAGTCCCATTTGGTAAGATTTACTAGCATTTTTAAAATCAAAATAACATATAACTTTTATGTTTCACTTACATTAAGTATCCTTGAGCATAACCTCCATATTTCCAAATCAAGGTACAAAACTAATTAATTATCAACCTTACTAAAAGAATGGGCATGATTTCCAATCACAATAAGTAATCTTTACATAGATATTTAACATTCTTTTTTATGAATCCATTCAACAAGTAATCAAATAACTGTAAATGAAACTTACAAAGAAAGGAGACCATTTATTCTTTCTTGAAATAGTTAAATTTAAATACAAGTACTTATCTGAAGAAGAAAAAAATAATCATGGTGACTGAAGGCTTGACTGCAACATTCCACCCAACCTTCCAGCTCTCTATGTGGCGTATGTTTTCCCACCGAGAGGCCACCCTCGAGCTAGGAAACGAATCCACTAGGGCAAGGACTTAGAAGGAATCATACACTAACTTTCTCAACATAGCATCAAGCCACAACCCCTCACAATAAATATGTTATTTATAGTTTTACTTCCATAAGTATAAATAAAGAGTTTTTCTTTTGCTGCCTCTTAATGAGGATTCACGATATGTAAATAAAATTGAGCTTTCATCTCTCAACAACAATTTCTTCACACATTGAAATAAGAAGGGAGCACCCTTGGCCCTTCTAAAATTTAACGCATAAGCAAGAAGGAGAGCCCTGGGCTCTTCTAAATTTTACAATAATATAACAAACAATTATTGTAATTACTTAGTGAATCAATCAAATCCAAGAGCCCCGACTTTCAAGAAACCAGGTCAGAAACCGCCTCTCCTTACACAATAACAAAAAAATATAAGTAATGCATCAGAGGATGGGTTTGGTCCTCTTATGAGGCTCCTCCTCCTCATTCAATTTGATCGATGCAATTACATAGTTTTCAACAAATATAAATTAGAATTTATGGAAGTTGATCACCTTTTTCTGTTTTTCTTATTAAGCAATCAATATTCAGGATCGAGTTTGTGTTAATCCACTTACTGATCTGTAACATACAACATGCATCCATATATCATGATAATATAATCTTCAAAGAATGTGTGGTTAACATGCATCCTAGGGAAGTTCTTAAATAGAAAACTAAACGATTCTACCACACATAGGTCAATTCAAATCATTAACAACAAGGGTTTGGCTCCACGGGCCATCCTTCTTCAATAGATCTAAAAAAATTTTCACATCCAATCTAATGATATTGCAGACATAACCAATAACCAAGATAAATATATAAGTAATTTGATCCTTTTAAAATTGGAAGCAATATCTTCAAACTCACCTGACTTCTTGTCATCTTTATTGTCCAATGGATCTTAATAGTCCAAAAGATTGAATATATTGATCTCTTATCCATTCCCATTATGAAGAGTTTTTCTTGTATTTTTCCTCAAACAATATTCACTTTCCCAAAAGGATGGAAATTCGATTCCTCCTCAATTATGTAGAGACAAAATGTAGAGTTATATCTTTCCTGAACTTCACACATTTAAGTGGAATCTCCACAGAGTTCGTCCCTCTCTTCTCTTGGTTAATCCCCCCTTACTAAAAGGCCCAGTTAGGGTTTCCCCTCTACAAAATGAGGTCTCCCCCAAAAAAATTTCCTCCACTCAACGTGCTAAGCTCTCCCTAAGGAGACTCTCACCCTCCCTTCTCTTCATAATACCTATCTGATTTGTTTTTTTTTTAATATATTTACATAAGTTTAATAAAGAATATCCACTAAACTACCTTTTCGATGATCCCCTTTTATAATGATATATAATGGTCTCTTCCCTTTATTTTCTAGAAACCATACGAATCATCTTTTCGATCTTGCTACAAGATAGTTGTGTATCCCTTAGCCGATAGGTGGACGCATTGTGATGCCCCTCTTGTGTTGGTCTCTATTAACCACTTCTAAATATAAAACCCTAAGAGATAATCCTAAGCGTATTTTCATTTTCCAACACGTAAATGGAATGTGATTTCCATAATTATATTTTACTATATCATCTTATATAAATATGTAACATATATATAAAACCATATGTAGATTTCATATCCATTTTTTTTAATTTATATATAATAAATTATTATTCATGGATATGTCATAATATATTTATGTATTTACAAATGCTCGTATTTCTATATATAAAAGAAATTATCTCTCTCAAATTTCAATTAAGGTGATGATAATATAATCAATCCCTTTGAATGAGAAAGCTTAACCTCTTATTACAAGTTCTAAACATAAATTTTTGGCACTTGATGCTATGATTAAGATAATTATAATAATTTAGGATAATCATTTACTTCTATTTTAATCAATAATTATTAGCTTTTCACTCTAAAATAATAAGATCATTTAATAATAATCGACTTGTATGTTAATAACTAGGTTGTAGGATCTTATTCTTTATACTGCAACGAATACTAACTCCTTCGACAATCCTATTTAGGATAGACCATCTAACTTTAAGATGATAGTTATAAACTCAAGTTCATCAAGTGAACATCACCGTTCACCTCCAAGTGCCACTGGCACCAAGATGACATCCTGCCATCAATAACTGATTTCTCATAGCTTCCTAGTCGTTTACCTCTCCCCCTACTTATTTGTTGCCCTTTTTGTTTAGTTGCGTCAAGCCCTTCAATATTGTAAGTCTACAAATCAAACTAAAATTCAACCTAGGAAATTTAAACAATACTTATAGTGCTTCATTGGTGGGGCCTTCGCCTTGATCTCCTTGCCAAGAACTTTTAACATTGTACATTTACACTTGTATTTCCGTTACAAAATAATCGGGGTAGTAGAGGGAGTATTACATAGAGACATGGTGTAGAACAGAGAGCCAAAAGTTGTGACATTTCTTAGCCAATGGAGGTGAATTCTGGCTAGATAATTAAAAGGTGTGGCTTCGACATACTACTACCACTACCAGATGGAAGACGGAAGCTGAAGAGTCACAAGTCATAGTTGTTTATGCATACTTGTTCTCTTTGGGATGACTAAGAGTTTTGGAGTGGGGGAGATGTTAGAAGGGTCCTTTGGGTCCTTGTACATGTCATCTATCTAAGGTATATATTAGCGTATGCATTAATGGAAAACATAGATGATTCTAGGGGTGAATTTTAGTCCATGGGCGAATTTTAGGGAGTTTTGAAAATTGAGTGGGTGAATTTTTTATATTAAACCCATTTTCTTCATTATTAAAATTTAGCCCACAATTTATTTACCCAAAAAATTGTCAAAGGAGGTTAGCCTAGTCTTATTTACTAAGAAAATTTGGGAAAAATGACTTTAGCATGGAGAAAATCGAGTAAAATTCTCCATTTGCCCCGATTTCTGGACATGGAGGTTAACCATAGAAATTTATCCCAATATTTTTCTTGTAAATCCCAATACGAGTGTCGATTGCCCCTCTATTTTCCTTCTTGAGCATTTTTTTATAGAAATTCGTCCATAAATCCTGGCATAGGGGCATAATGGGACCAATTTCGTCCATATATATTGACAGAATAGGGTTTCAAAGTTCAATAGGGTTTAAAAATGGGAGAATAGGGTTTCAAAGTTTATTCTGGAGTTGCGAGACTCTTTCTAATGTTATTGAGAGAATCAACAGCTTCAGCTCGTGGAACCGAACAAAAGCTTAATACTTCTTCAAAATTTAAATATTAGTTTTAATTTTACAATCACACAACTGGGGATAAACGTAGGAGACATCAAGAAGCTTCAGGATGTCGGAATTTACACATGCAATGGTTTAATGATGCATACCAAGAAGGTTCACATGAATTTTATTTAAAATTACAACAGTATTTAATTTTTGTCTGTTATGCTCTCCTTTTTTCTAAGGAAGACTTGTACAGAGTTTGATGGGCATCAAAGGATTTTGCGATGCAAAGGTCTACAAAATATGTGAAACGAAAAATATTGTGGTAAAAAATTTATGGAGCTCATTTTTGTCCATATCTTTTCTTTTCAGTACAATTATAATCTCTTAAGAAATTGAATTTCTGGAAATTAACTAGTTCTGCCTGCTGTAATTGGTAGAATTTTGGATATGTGTCTGGAAATGAGGTTCTCCAAAGAGTATGCTTTTATTTATCGTTTTTTATTCCCGAATTTAAGCTTCATTTCCTTTACATTGTAGAATTGACTCAAGATGATCCTCCTTTACTTAAAACTATAAGTAAATCTGGAGAGTTAAATGTCTTTTGCTATGTTCCATTTCCATGTACCGTACTGCATTGGTACATTTAAATATAGTTTTATTGGTGGGTAATTTGATGAAATTACTAACTAGATTTCATCAAATCACCATAACATTTAAATATATTGCATGCACAACATCCCAATTATGGATAACGACAATGCTCTTGAAAACAATTGCGCAATCGGTTACAACGTCATCGAAGCATTTTATGTAATAATGTGTTCCAACAAATTTTCCATGTCCTTCATGATCTATACCAAATACTGCATACCTGACCTTTGCAGGCCTCACTCCTGTGTCTGTGAATAGGTCCAATTGGGTTATTATATTACATGATAAATTAACAAATAAATTCAGTAAATAATCTCTATCATATATTGTTGATTAACTAACATCCTGTTCATATTCATTCTTGGATCCAGAGTAATCACGGATAGTCACGATCCAAGTACCTACCATGAAAATGCTGCACTCTATGCCATATCCTGCAATCATCAAAAGAAAACAAATTACACCATATAATCTCGAAATCCTAAATAAATATAATGGGTTTAACAGTGAAGAATATATGTGTTATTTTATTGAAGATCACATGTTCAAATTAGCTGGAGAGATAAGGTATCTATATGTTCTCTGTAAACAAAATAGTCAAATCCCTGTTTGAGAATTTACGTAATAATAATTAGGTCCAATTTACAATACAATGTACAATGGATTGGAAAGCTATGTGATGTTGACCATGAAAAAGGCATATAAGGGCTTTGGCTTCCCTATCTACTAGTACCCATCTGCAAGTAAAGAGCTTCACTCCTCGCGAGCTTTGAATGAACTCCCGCACAAGGATTTACTTCAAATAACATCAATCCACAAATTTATGAGGATCCTTATTTATGATTATTATGGTAGCACTATGTTATTCACCTCTCTATATTTGGCGTTACTAAGATTCTCCCCTGACATGTCTAGCGCCTAAAAACAAAATCAAAATCTAGTAGATTTAGATACCTTCTTAGCTTCAACTACAAATGGGAACAACCTTAGGAAAACAAAAAAATGTAATTCTATTTCTTATGGAATCCATCTAAAATTTATTTTCTCATGTTAGTGAATCCATAGCCTAAGGATTACAGTGATCTATCTCTTCATTAAATACTCTATTAGTGAATCCATAGCCTAAGAAATCCAGTGATCTATCTCCTCATTAAATTATTCGTTTCTAACTAATGCAATCTCAAACTCATAAACATATTTCTTACCATACCAACTACAGTATATAAATAGAACATATCACTCTAAAGTGTATGAGGACCAACCGATCAAGCAAAAAACTACACGGAAAATCTTCTCTAACCTAGCAATGTGCAAGATCTATCACTGATAATAGCACATTGCACATGATAAACAATAAACAGAGATTTCAATAAGGGAAAGTCTTGTGTTTCAAGTTGAAAGAATGTATAGAAATCTACGATTTGGAGAGGATCTACAGTAAGTCTTCTATTGTATTGGTGGGTAATTTGATGAAACCTAGTTAGTAATTTTTATAATTAATTTGGTAATTTCTAAACTTCTATTTATAGGTTTATTGAAGGAATTCCATATTGGAGTTTTAACAAGAATCATAACCCACCATCGAGCCAAGTTCTTTCTAATGATAGTGAGAACAAAACTGTAGATCTTGGAAGTCGCTAGATTCTGGTAGTGTAAGACCTTGGAAGTGTTGGTAATCAAAGTCTGTAAAATTAAATTAATAACAATAATAATGAACAACAAATACATTCATCAAACACAAAGAATTTAATGTGGTAAAACCCCAACACTTGGGGAAACATCCACCCAACAAAGTATCAACATCTTATTCCTTTCAATAACGGAGATTACATACAAGGCATTCATCATCCAACCTATCTCCTCGGTTACATTCTCTCCTCTCCAAGATTACATATAAGGATATGGTGAAAGAGTTACGTACATGAAGAACTACCACCGGTTAGAGGAACTGTCAAACAACCAACAGTTAGACAAACCATTTTTAGTTATAGTTATTGTTAATTAGTTGTCACATTTTAACAATCTCCACCTTGACAACAAATTATCTAATACTTTGCCGGAAACTATTCATCACTTCTTTTTCAAACCAAGAGAAGCCACACACCACCGTAACTTTTCTAATAACATTAGTTTTGTAAACATATCTGTAGAATTTTCTTGAGTATGAACTTTTCTCAAATCTACTCCACCTTCACTAATGGCTTTTCTTACAAAATGATACTTTACATCAATATGTTTAGTCTTACTATGATAAATAGGATTTGTAGCCAAATGTATAGCACTTTGGCTATCACAAAAAATAGGCACACTGTTTGTGCCTATTCTCAGTTTGTAAAGGTTTCCTACTCTCAATGCCTTCATAACCACTAAAGCACCTTTGGATACTTTCATTTCCCCATTTAAACCTGTAAACTTAAGACCACAAGAATCCAACACTCTCTAAGATATTAAGTTTTTCTTTAATTCAGGCACGTGTCTAGCATCTATTAGTGTTCTTATAGCTCCATCAAACATTTTAATTATAATACTTCCAAAACCAATAGTCTTACAAGAAGAATTATCTCCCAAAATAACTACACCATCATTAACTGTTTGATAAGAAGTAAACCATTCTTTATGAGGACAAACATGGTGCGAAGCACCATAATCTAACAACCATTCTTCATTGTAATCAGAAATATTACAAATGGACAACACCTCATCAACCATACCTCAATTAGTTGCAACTAAATTTGCCTCAGATTTGGAGTCTTCCTTTTTGGATTCTTGTCTTTTGCAACAGTCCTTCTTGAGATGACCATTCTTGTTGTGGTACCAACACTTGAGTTTGCTCTTTTTTCCCTTTGATTTAGATCTAGAAAACCTCTTTATTTTTCCCCTCTTTCTTTGGATCGACCTCTAACAAACAAAGCTTCTGGTGTAGAGGATTCAATTCTTGCTTTATTTCTTAACTCGTCAGAATACAAAGCTCGAACCACAGTGTCAAATTCCAAAGTTGTGCTAAGACTAATAGAAGACACTACATGACTCCAAGACTCGGGTAGAGTAACTAAAAGATTTACTGCTTTATCTTCGTATAGTTGTCTCTTCAAGTAAATTTTGTTTGTCAAAGACTTCATCATATACAAGCTTTCCAATTTGCACCATAAACTTGCTGCTGTCTTTTCTCCAGCGAGATTAAATAATACATCATCTGCAAGGAATAATCGAAATGTGCTATGTGCTTTGACATCTAGCTCCTCCCATTCACTATTTGTCATAGATAAGGGTTGTTTTTTCTTTCCATCTAAGACTTTATGCAACCCTTGCTGAACTAAGAGATCTTGCATCTTAATTTTCCACAATTCAAAATTATTCTTACCATTAAACTTCTCTATTTCAAATTTAGAACTAGATACTTTTTCCATCATATATTTTTTTTTATTACAAACTTCATAGACTTTATATATATATATATCCAATAGACTTTATATATATATATATCCAATGTCCAGAATCTCTAAGAAAGAATACCTCTATGCACAGGGAGAAAAATTACTGACTTTTCTACTGCACAAGCAATGGACAAATGCACAAATGGCAAATAACTCTCACAGACCTTCACGCACAGTCTTGAGCACAAATGGCAAACGTGTTGGCTGCGACCTTCACCACACGGGACAGTCTTGAGCTCTCTGCATTGGGCAGAGCTGCATGCTCACCGCACCACGAGCTTCAGCTTCCACAGTGGCTGCTTCACGGATCGAGACTCCAGTACACTTCACGGGTGCCCTCTACCCATGCACTGAGCGGGTTCAGCTTCATGCTCTGTTCACGCAGGAACGACTCCTCTCAGGGCTCCTCTCGGCATGCTCCCACTGCGGATGGACTCCACTTCTGCACGAACCTCAGCAGAATTACAACTCGTGGTTTCCACTTCTACCTTCGCGGCCCCCCTCTCGGTGGTTTCCACTAACTCTGTCAGCAGACTGCCTGACGGTCTCTTCAGCTGCCAGCGGAACGGGCTCTCCTTTTACAAAAGGTCTGCGGGCATGCAGTTGGTCGACGACTCCTTCAACCTCTTCCACGGTGGTTAACTCTTTACTTCACGCGGGAAGTGGTGCCAGCTGACAGGCTCTTTACTTCAAAGTTTGTAAAAGAAAATAATAACAATAATAATAAATGACAAATACATTCATCAAACACAGAGTATTTAACGTGGTAAAACGCCAAGATAAAGTATCTACATCTTATATACAAGGCATTCCTCATCCAACCTATCTCTTTGGTTACATTTTCTCCTCTCCAAGAGTACATATAAATATACGGTGAAAGAGTTACGTAGATGAAAAACTACCACCAGTTAGAGGAACTGCCAAACAACCAACCGTTAGACAAACCATTTTTAGTTATAGTTTTTGTTAATTAGTTGTCACATTTTAACAGAAAGGTTTGAAGCAATATTAAATGGGGGTAGTCTATTCGGTATAACCTTGGCAAGTTTGAAGAGATATTAAGGATTAGTAGCAAAAACAAATTCTGGTAGGTAATTTGATGAAATATGGCAGGTCATTTGATGGAATCTATTTATGACAATTAGTGGTTTTGAGAATTAATTTTATAATTTTTAAAATTATATTTAGATGAATTGCTGGACCATTTCATTGGAAAAATTCCATACTTAAAATTTGTAATTCCAACTATCTTTAAAATCTTAAAGAATTTGTTAAACTGGCATAGATCTAATGCAGGTTCTTTCCTTACTGAGGGGAGTTAGGGAGTAAAGGAAGGCAACAAAGTGACATCTCATATGTCCCTTTGGGAAAATGAGGATAGTCAAGCACAAATTTTACAATTCATGTAAACATAGCAGACCTTATTTTTCATCTTTGGTTTTTCGCCTGCGAAAACTTTACACCATGAATTTGATTGCAGACACAACATTCACATTAATTTGAAAATACAATAGAGGTCCGAAGCATACACATGTGGAAGGTCATCCTTATCTTCCTCATTCTTGCTTTCGGCAGCTCTCACGGATGAATTTGTGAGGAACCCTAATCTCAAAGATAGCTTTTTGAAACCTTATTTGAGTTGGTTATTTGATCCCATGGTTGTCCATCTGTAAGAATTCAAAAACAATAATAGGCGGGAGAGAGCGGGGTTAAATAATTCTGTGATATCTCCGTGCTTTGTTATAATGTAAAGGAAATTGCATAACTTCTAAATATATGTAAGTGATAGCTTAAACTTCTACTCGGCTAATTCTGATGCTTCCTTATTCAAACTGATGGTTGATGAATTAGATTTAATGAAAAGTTTCATTATATTTGATTTACATTGCTTAAACTCTTTAAAATTTATGGCATTTCTGAAATATTGGGATCACGTTATGGTGCAGTCGCCATCATCTTTATAATCAGCTAATTCCTGCCAAAATAATAACAAACTGAAGAAGTTATCTCCAACTGAAATTTCACGTGAAAGAAAAATAAAAATGATAAACAAAATATTTCTCTATTAATAGCATAATGATTATTATTATTATTATATAAAAGAAAGAAAACCATAAATTTACAACATTTCACATTAAAATTATGCAATCTTTTATGTGGCATCGTATACATTAAGTGAGCTTGTAAAATCATCTTCAAAATCTAGATATCACATCAAAAAAAATAAATATCAAATAATCAAGATATCACTATTAGTGCTATCGACTATGTTAGCACATCATATCTCATGTAACTAAACAATTATTTCTTAAGATTATCCAACCATACTAAATGGTGCTTCCCACAATAATAAAATGTTATTTCATTGTTTATGTTGGTCTTTATTTTTAACCTTCTTTTGGTTTGTTCTACCTTTTTCAAAAACTCCATAATCCCTATGTTTTATCTTCATCATTAGTTAACCTTTTTTCCTCTACCATAAAAGTTGAAATACCATATGGTTATCGGCACTAACCTTCTATTTACTTACAAAACCTTTTTATTGGACGGGCTTGGGTGGGCAACGCCATATTTGTACTCCCGAATTTACCATCTTCTTGGGCCGCTACCTTTCAAGTTTTTTAATTTCAAAGCTTAATAATACATTGTTCGAAAAAATAATTTTACTAATTTGTTTTTCAAAGCTTAATAATCCATTGTTCTATAAAATAATTTTATTAATTTGTTTTTCTAGTTTTTTTTTATCTTTTTTCCAGAAGAAAAAAAAGGTAGTTTTGTTATTTTTGGGGAATCAAAAAGTATATAAATACTTTAAGGCTTTTTATCCTCAATACTTGTCAAAAAATGTTATAGAGTGACTATCTATCACTGCATCGCAAAAAACAAGTTTTCATATCGTTCTTTTCTATTTGTCCTGTGCATTTTAGTGCATTACATCCTTTTTACAAAAAAAATTCATATGTCATGACTCAAAAATAGCCTAGTAAACTTTAGAAAGAAAGAAAGTAAATGACCAAAAAGGACATAAGTATCTTCTATCCATTCTTCCCAACAAAGTACTCCAAGGATACCATCAAGTGCAACTTTCGACAAGGAATCTGCTACATCATTGTTCACTCTATAGGTATGCTCGATTGAGATATTACTAAAGCTTTCCATCATAATTGAATTTCTAAGGCACTAGTGTTGAAAATAAGTGTTTTCTAGCTTAGCCTGCTTGTTTTCCCACTTGACTATAACCATGGAGTCTCCCATAATTATGATCGAGTCAATGCCACATAATGACGCAACTTTTTCTTATTTAATTGGTTAATAACTAAAAATTATTTAATTTAATATTAATTAAGAAGTATTTCAAATGCATATGTTTTTTGGATTTGAATTTATAACATTTCATTTACAAATTTTCATCTTATTTACTCATGACCAATTGCTCTGTCTTCATGAGTAACATTTTTAACATTAATGTTATTAATATTACTAAGATTAATATTAATAATCATGTTATTAACACAACCACATTTTTAAAAGTGGTTAATGGTTCCTATCGGTGTATATATCAACCACTTTTTAAAATGTGGTTGTGCTAGTAAGAAGCCTCATTATGTTGATTTCGGGCAAAGGCGGGATCAAAACATTACAATCCATTGTCCATGTTGTTTCTTTGTGAAATTGGAATCATCGTTGTTTAAATTAATTCCATTATAGTTTTCAGATAACAAAAGGAGGTGTTACTAATGCCAAAGCTTAATAGAAACTTTCTTCTAGTTGCTTTTTGTTGTAAAGTGAGCAACCATTTGGAAAAAGAGAACACAGTCAAATTTTCTAGGATTATTTGTTGACACTGTATAGATTTGCTTTTGTGATTACATTCCTTATGTTTGGAATGGATACAAACTTTATCCTAGTTGATCTTTGTTGTAAAATGAGAAACGGTTTGGAAAATGAGAACACAATGAAAATTTTGAGGATTATTTGTTGATATAGTATAGATTTACTTTTGCGATTACATTGTTTTAATTTTGGAATGCATAGATTTGCTTTAGGTTGTTTTTAAGAATTTGTAGGTTTTACATATATTCAATTTCTTACATGATATATATGATTCGCTGCATCATCTACAGAAAAACAAAACTTTGGAATGCATAGCATAAATTTTCGAAGTGTTACATCACTCGAAATATTTTTATCAACGCATTTCAGTTACTTTTTTCTAACATTCTATTAAATATCGATGACATCTTTGTGACAATTAGCTTTTTTTTTCATTAGTCATTTTAAAACTCACTGACTATACTCTCAAGTTTTCTATTAATTATGGATGGCATTTTGTGACATTAAGATTTACAGATGACATCTTTGTGACATTAAGAATAAAAACCACATTAATAATATGTTTAGTATACTAGGTAGATTTAAATTTCATGTTATATATAGAACATGTGTTAAATATATGCTTATCTATGTGAACATGCTAATATTGATATTCAAATTTTCAAGGGAGAACTTATATCAATGGAGTTTAGATTCTCAAAGTATGTTATGTTTTGGACTACGAATCTGAATTACTTAAAATAAGCTCATCATCCCTATTTAGGTTACGATGATGTTCCTCTATTTCCACAGCTTCTAAGATATGTCTTTTATTATAATTATATTATGTTGCAATTACTTTTGCATCTTCAATGAAAATATAATGGCTGTCCACCTAAGAGTATTTTTCTAAGGCCAACATCTTGGAACGGTAATGGAGAATATCTACACAATGCTCTTTTATTCTTACCTTCACTGATCATCAAGTCTCACCGATATACACTTTTTGCAAGAGCATGGAAATGAATATACTCCCCTTTTTAGTGTGGGATCAATACGATCTTTAGCCTTTTCTAATAAGTTTCTTAAGGAGTTTGGGGGAGAGAAGGCTATCCTCATTTTCTTTTTTCTTAAGAATCTTAGCTATTTTATCTATTGTCCCTTGAATGTAAGGAAGTATGACCAATTTTTCACATTGACAAGGTTTCTTTTCTCATAATTTTGTGCCTTTATAAATCCCTTTTCGATTGATTTACTTTTATAAAAATTTGTGTTAAGGACCTTTCTGAGGTGCGTCAATTATTCATTAAGGTGTTCCATATTAGTGACTATGATTTCCCTTATGGCCAGTCTGTTCAAAATGCGAAGTTTTTGTCCAAATGATGGTGTGAGTGTGTTAATGTGGTTGTTACTTGTTACCCTTTGGTGTGGTTTTTGGGTGCATTAGGTCCACGGTTTGTGGTGGATGGAGGTGAGAGCGGTATATAGTGGATTGAACCTCTGTTTACAACTAGTGTTCTAGCTACAACATATAGGATTTCCTTCTTAAGAGTGATAGTAAAGTTGGTTATGAGAGCGGGTGGGGAAAAGAGACCTTTGGACACTTCTTTTCGCAAGGATAAGGGGCCTTGTTCAAGGTTTATACAACAACAAAACCACCTCTAATTAGTCTCAGAGCATGCGGTTCAACCTTTGCTTATAGGAGTTGATGGTTGAAATGTTCGATGGGAGATATTATGAATGAAATTCCATTGAGTTTTTGATAGGAGTGCATAGGATTCCTCAGCAATACATCCAACGACTAGAAAGTGGATTAAATGTTTGATTTTTGACATAATGAATGAAGTTTCAAGTTGTAATTAGAAGCTTCACCTAATAGTAATTTTATCTCATTTGTTGATCTGTCTTGGAATGATATGTATGGTATGGGTCAATTAGACGTTGTAAATTGATCTATTTGGAGATTAGGTCTACAATATACATGAAGTTGATTTATAGAACTACCAACTATTATTCACTCGATGAAAGAACATGAACTCTCTTATAATCTTAACGATGTCATAATCCATAGCTAAAATTGTATCAGAATGGGGGAAGTAGATAGTAGCAAGTGCATGAAATCTTCATGATTTAAATGATCATAGATGAGCTTGCATGAAACTGATGGTATTCCTATAGGTTCTTCTCTATGGAAATAATTTTTGTAGAAGGGTTTTTTCTTACCAGGGTATTTAGTATTTTGTCAAAGATGGTTGAGATTTGGTTAGAGGATATTTTCATAGTGACAAGGATTGACCATAGTTCCTTTTGTCATTTAATTCTACCATTTTCATTATTTGGATTGAAATCGCCAATCTAATATAAACTAGGGTGCACTTAATATTATATTAATGACCATATTTTATTGTAGGTTTTATTTTCCATGACAACCTTTGTTATGTTCTTTTCTTCATCAATGTTTGTAACTACTAGCTTATTCTGGATACCTAGCCGATCTGCACCTTTCCATCTTGTTTCCCATCGACTTTTAAATTAGGTTCAAAGATGATCATATAGTAAAATACTAAAAATGACATTGGAAACTTATCATTATACTTTATCAATTATCAAAAAACATTATGGAAACTAGATCCAACCCCTTTCTCCCCCACCTCGGTCAACTTTTTGAAGGGTTCATCCTAAATTGTGTTACCTGATCTCCATGAAGTTATATTAGCTATTACACATAGATAATTTATATATTATATATTGAGTAGCATTTCCATATCAATAACACATAAGCACTACAAGAGAGGCACAAAGTATATAATTGAATGAAGATTCTCCAAGATTTTAGAATTTTATGAAATATTTGCCAATATTTTATAGGATTACATAATTTTATGAAAAAAATCACCAAAAAATTATATTTACTTATTATATTCTTTATAAAATAGTCGTCAATGTTTCCTATGCATCATAGGGATTCACCCAATTATTATACATATAAATATAGGGGGGTTCTTAAATTCATCCCTGAACCTCACACACTTCACCTGTGTTACCAATTTATCAATTCACCATCACCTACATTTAACTGTCGAATATTCACCTTGAAATTCCTCTCGAGCAAAATCCCCGATGAACTGTTTGTCTACCATCTCCGTATTTGCAAATTTTCACATACCAACTATCCATATCATATTACAAGAAGTATTAAGATCTAAGTCGTTAACAAATGAGCCTCGCCATGGTCTAGCATAGTCAAAATTCATCCTTGGAGCATCCTAGGGATAACACCTTGATAGTCTAGCATATGGATGTGCGAGAATTTCCCACGAGAAATTGCTATTGAGTTCGCTAATCCTTTATTTAGATCAAGTTTAACCAGGACCTACGCAATAGTCAATACACTAGTCAAGACATAGGAGAGATCACCCCTAATAAATTCTCCTAAAACATTATGTATATCCTTGAAAAATTGGGGTAACTAGAAATCCAAGCGAAGAGAAGGGAGTTTTACCCATACCATAGATGTCTCTAGATGTTCTTTACGAGCATCGAAAATGGGACTCCACCATTTAATATTGAGTAAGGATGAGTTCCATGACCACACATCCGCCAAAATTGTACCCATGTCCTGTTTCTTTCTGAATTAAAAAAAAACCGTCCATGTGCCAGGATTAGGACCTCAAAGTTATAAACTAGAAAGGTCATCCATGTTACACTTATCCACTTTTTGAGAGGTTTTAGACTGCATCAACGTCCAGGTAAATGCCCAACCAAAGTCAGCTCTACGATTTCTACTACCTCATTGATTTGGACATCATCCACCAAAACAAGATTCAATATTGAAGCCTTCCGCTTGATACAACTTTTATTAATCCTCAAGCATATTTCTTTAGACTGAACTAGTGTTATGCGATCTGCAAGAATGAAGGGAATGGGTGAGGATATTTCAGGTGCATAAACCGAAGGCTTGATACATTTTTTATTAATCCTCAAGCATCTTTCTTTAGAGTGAACTGGTGCTATGCTCAAGTGCATAAACCGAAGGCTGAGATAAATGTTCCAATAGTCTCATTCCAAATGGAAGAGTATAAAAAAGGGAGACAAAAAGAGAAATATATTCATTTAAACCTCCTAAAATATATTATTCTAATTTTCAAAAATAACTATCAATCAATCAATAACTATAAATTTTCTAATTCTAATTCTAATTGGGCTTAGTAGTGGTCAATAACTATCAATCATCATATCATACACAATATAATTCCACTTTTCTTTTACTTAAAATAAAACTTTAATTTAAAATCAAACTCTATATATTTTATGAAAAAAACATTAATTTTCAATAGCTAGGGAGTCAAAACTTATATGTTTGATTATTGGTTAAGAAAGAGAGAAAGTCTCACTAACCATTTAACTTTATGTTTCATTATTGGTTAAGAAAAACAGAACGTGTCACTTACCATTTAATTAGATTTAATTAAGAAAATGAAAATCCCACTTGTTCTCTAATTAAATTTAATTTTAGAAAAAATTCTCACTTGCTCTCTCATTAAATTTAATTTAAAAAAAATTCTCACTTGCTCTCTAATTAAATTTAATTTTAAAAAAAATCCCACTTACTTTCTAATTAAATTTAATTTTAAAAAAATTCCCACTTACTCTCTATTAAATTTAATTTTTAAAAAAATCCCACTTGCCATTTTAGATTCGTCCCTTCTACTATTCTAAGTCTAAACCCATAGTTTTAAACCTAAACTTATATGTTTGAGTATTGGTTAAGGAAAAGAAAAAATATCACTTATATTTAAACTTATGCTGGATTATTAGTTAACAAAAAAAGAACCCACTTGATATTTATTTAAACTCAATTAAGAAAAAGAAAATCCCATTTGCTATCTAATTAAATTTAATTTTTTAAAAGTCCCACTTGTCATATAAGATTCTTCCATTTTTTTAATTTAAATTTAAAAATATATATATACTTAAATCTGTTTATCTTCCTTATTTTACAAATTGTGTAAAATTTACCACTTATTTAAATAATCAAGAGAAAGAAAATCCCACTTACTATAATTAAATTAATAATATTTTTAAAAATCCTACTTGACATTTATTTAAACTCAATTAAGAAAAAGAAAATGCCACTGACTATCTAATTAAATTTAATTTTCAAAAAGTCCCACTGCCATATAAGATTCTTCCATTTTCTTTAATTTAAATTTAAAATATATATATACTTAAATCTGTTCATCTTCCTTAAATTTAATTTTCTAAAAGTCCCACTTACCATATAAAATTCTTCCATTTTCTTTAATTTAAGTTTAAAAATATATATACTTAAATCTGTTCATCTTCCACAAATTTAATTTTTGAAAAGTCCCACTTGTCATATAAGATTCTTCCATTTTCTTTAATTTAAATTTAATATATATATATATATGCTTAAATTTATTCATCTTCCTTAATTCCCACTTGCTATAATTAAATTAAGGAAGATTGCCACTTTCTATAATTAAATTCCCTCTTGCTATATTAAATTAATAATAATAATATGTTTAAAAATTGCACCTGCCATTCAAGATTTTTCTCTTTACATTAATTTAGGTATTAAAATATCTATACTTAAATCGATTCTTCTTGCTTATTTTAATAAAAATGTGGAAAATTTGACAGCGATGGCCTCAGATTCGTTGCAATCAGGCTTCAAATTTGAAGGCTTCAGTGCCCTTCAAAGGCACTTTTACTCGTCATAGAAGGCCATATTAAATTTTACCCTGCAAATGAAACTTAATTCCATGCAGAGCCCGTCATTAATGAAATTGGGTTCAGTTCTGAAAATCTGCAACAGAAGGGCAACCCCAAAATCTGCCTGTCACCGGGTTTTAGTGATTTGGCCTCTGGAGTCATTACATTTGGAATTTTGGATGTTGCCAGTGCCACGTTGGTCCCCCGTGGGCCATGACCCCGTCCCAGCTGGAATTGGAAAATCGAGTTTGCGAGCTCGCTGAGTACTGTCAATGGTGGACTCGGTGAAGTAATGAATTCTGGGTGAAAGCAATTAATGTTACAACCTACCACAGTCTCCACTCTCGAGTCACTCCAGTTCCACACTGCACAGAGTACATACTGGGCGATGGGGTTACTGGTTACTTGCTGCTGGCATTTGGCAAATTGGCAGGTGCCGGTGCGAATCGTACCATAATCCATTGCCCATTACCGATGGATTTGGGCGGACTTAAATTTAAAATTTAAACTAAGAAACCCGCCATTCGCCTGCCATGCTTGTGGCGTGTATTTATTATTATTAATCTCATTGTATCATTCCAGGCCAAGTATCATTCAAACTCGCCATCATTCTATTGTTGTTCCTTGCGGATGAATGTCTGGTTGCAATGCAGAGCCGAGAGGGATCTAAAGCATCCGCGGGTCATCCATCCAACCTCTGCAATTTCTACCACGTCTTCTATTCTGCAATTTATACTGTAGATTCAATGTGGTCTTCGAAATCGAAACTTTTGCTACTTTTCTTGGTGGCAATTGGTTCCAAATGCTATTGGCTTCTTGGTGGCAATTGGTTCCAAATGCTAATGCTGACAGTTTATTCAAAATTTCCCTATGAATGAGATTTGGAACGCAGGGTTGGCTTGGGGTCGGTGCATGAGTGGTAAGAGGGCATCCGCTTTTGGGCCAGTTGATCGGAATAGATTTTGCTTCATGACTGTTACTAAAGTTCCATTGAATATAATTTAGGTGTTGCGGCCATGGCATCCCTTCACAGTGGTGGATTCTTCATTAAGCCCAGTTTAAACAACAATGGGTCCATAGACGTCTTGCAATTAGGGGAATTCCCTGTGCCAAACTCCTCCCAGGCTATCTTTTAGGGAAAATCTGAGTTGTTGCTCTCATTCCCGTCAACTTTAAGAAACAAGAATGCTTATTCAGAAGCACTGATTGTTATTCACATTGTTTTTGCTAAGTTTTTTAACAGAATCTTCTTTTCATTCGATAAGATGTGCCAGAATGCCTTACACAATTTGGCATATCAAGATTTATTTAAACTGGATCCCTAGTATGGTTTGTGTTATGTAGGCTGGACCCGGTTGTGATGTAGCATGAGTTGGCATATCAAGATTTATTTAAACTGGATCTATAATACCGTTTGTGTTATGTAGGCTAGACCCGGTTGTGATGCAGCATGAGTGGTATTGGAAGTTGGCGATGGCCCAAGTTCAAGATTGGCAGCGAGGTCTACAACAACACCCAGAACTTAACAACAGACAGGCCAAAACAGTTGGGGACACTCACCCAATACACCGTAGTGCCGGAGGAACACCTGGTGACACCAAAGCCCACAAATTTATGAGGAAGTTGCGAGTCTACCACTATACAGGGAGCTCTGAAGATTTGAATCTTGTGTTGTTCTATGAGAAAAAAATGTATAGAATTTTACATTTTGTGTAGTGGGTTTAAGTTGAGAAGAATGGGTGGGGACTGGTGCAATCAGCGATGGCTGATTTATCGTTGTAGTTATCTATTGTATTAGGTGATTTTCTTAAAATTTTTATCGAATACATAAATCTTGTTGGCTATTATTTCTATGCTGCTGTGATTTGTTGTGGGGCGGCTGGTTCATCCTTCTATGTGCACATATGTATGTAAACAATGTCTTTCAATATAAAGCAAGCATAGTTACTTTTGATTTTTCTATGAACAAGTTTTATTACTTGCCAATACAAGCTCTATTGGTTATAAAACAAGTGATTTTTTCATATTGTAGTTTTTTTTCTTTTGTTTTTAAAATTTATTTTATATAGGATTCTTGAGTTATTTAACTAGCCCATATTAATATAATATTGCTTATTAAAATTTATAGAGCAGAACAATGCAAATATAGCCGATTAGCCATTCTATTAGTGAATTCATAAAAACAATAATAAAATTTTGACATACTATTAAATTTTCAAATGAAAAGAATGATTTATTTTTACATGTCAACATTGAAGGGTTCCATATGTCATAGCCCTTCAAAGTGAAATGCGACCCTACCCTTCAAATTTGATCCCTGGTTGCAATGGATTTCGATGAGTTGATTTGAGGTCAGGGACCACGTGCTTTGAACAAGACGTGTCAGAAATGTCATCGTCGTTGTAAATATTTGTAATTATCGATGTCTCTGACCTTATCTAGAAGAGAAATGAAGTGAGGTACGGACCAAGTCTAAGTCCGCGTAGGATAAAAGACAACCAAAACGCCCCGTTTTTTTGCGATTTTGGGATAAAAACCAGTTAAATTTTTGGTTGGAAATTGCTATTTTCACAATTTTGTAATTTCTCTAATCGAGATTACTTGTTTGAGATTGCTTGTTTTAGGTTAGTTGTCCAATTTTAAGACTACTTAGATCATGGAAATTGCAATATGAGCACTCCAAATAGTGATTTTGGCAAGAATTGCTTTGCCGGATTTAGGCGAGTCGGGGACTTTTTGGTTAGCCCTTATACAGCTCCGCTTTAGAAGAACAAAGTAGACTTAGACGGAGCTGTATAAGGGCTAACCAAAATGCCCCCTACTCGCCGAAATCCGGCAGAGCAAATCTTGCCAAAATCGCTATTTGGAGTGCTCAGATCGCAATTTCAACGATCTAGGTAGTTTTAAAATTGGGCAATTAGTTTAAAACAAGCAATCTCGATTGCAGAAATTACAAAATTGCGAAAAGAACAATTTCCAGCAAGAAATTTAACCGGTTTTTATCCCAAAATCGCGGGAAAATGTAGTTTTAAAATTGGGCAATTAGTCTAAAACAAGCAATCTCGATTGCAGAAATTACAAAATTGCGAAAATAACAATTTCCAGCTAGAAATTTAACCTTTTTTATCCCAAAATCAACGCCCTGCTTTTCCGCCATTTTGGGATAAAAACCCGTTAAATTTCTTGCTGGAAATTGTTATTTTTCACAATTTTGTAATTTCTGCAATTTGCTTGTTTTAGACTGATTGCCCAATTTTAAAACTACCGAGATCGTCGAAATTGGGATCGTAGTCGAAATCCGGGAGAGCAATTCTTGCCAAAATTGCTATTTGAAGTACTCAGATCGCAATTTTGACTATCTAGATAGTTCTAAAATTGAGCAATTAATCCAAAACAAACAATCTCAATTACAGAAATTACAAAATTGTGAAAATAAAATTTTCCAACAAGAAATTTAACCTGTTTTTGGAGCTGTACTTATAAGGTCTAACCAAAATGCCCCGAATCCGGCAGAGCAACTCTTGCCAAACTCTATAACAAGAAAAGAAGATTAGGTACGGACCAAGAAAGAAAAGAAGATTAGGTACGGACCAAGTCTAAGTTTACTTTGACGTTCTTCTAAAGTAATGTTTTTCAGCAACCGTGAAAATATAATCTTCCTCGCAATTCATATAAAAATTAGATCCCCGAGTTACTTCTCCACAAACAATCCCAATTATCATTTCGGTTTTGTGAGATAAAGATTACCTGTTGCCACCCTCATGGCCGAGACGAATCCAAATCCAACTGCGACAATTCACGAAGAAGAGGAGGGAAAGGGAGAGCATGTGGTTTTCTTTAACGCTACTCGCCATGATCATGACCTCTGCCTGTTTGAGGGTCTGCCGGCCTACAAATGCAGCGGATGCAAAGAAAATGGAGCTAACATCGGTTACAAGTGCAATCTTAACGGTTCCTCATCCTGCAAGAATTTCACTCTGCACGAGGCCTGTGCTCGTCTTCCGGATGTGTTTCAAAACCCGTTTCGCAGCGATGCCAGCTATAAATTTCGTCCAAAAACTCGTCTCAGACATGACTGTAACGCCTGCAGGGATGTGCTGGAAGGTTACGTGTTCGAAAGTGAAAGCCGTGACGTAAGGCTTCATCCGTTGTGTATGGCGCTGCCTGCAAAGCTCGATTTGGCGAGGCACGCAGATCACACACTTAAATTTGTGAGGGGTGATTTAAAGGGGAAAGAATACACTTGTAGTGTCTGCGATACGAAGATCGATGCCGGTGGTTGGAGATATCGGTGCGACGAACTGGCGTGTAAGGTTTACGTGGATTTGAGCTGCGCCAAAATAGAGATGTATGGACTCTCAGACTATGGGATTGAGAGAGTTGGACCCATCCGTCCGAGTAATAAGTCAAACTCTAAGTCCAAACTACACACCGTTCTTTCGATAACAGGTTCCATTATTTTCGCTTTCATGTAGTGGTGATTTTTGTATTGACTTGTGTGTATGTTTTATTTACTTACTTTGGCTTTGGTTACAGTGGCTCATTTGTAATGACTTGTGTGCATGCTTTATTTACTTGCTTTGGCTTTGGTTACAGTGGCTCATTTGTAATGACTTGTGTGTATGTTTTATTTACTTACTTTGGCTTTGGTTACATTGGCTCATTTGTAAAGAGTGGACTTCGTTTTATTAATATAATACTTTTTAGTTGATCAGTCTCGAATTATATATTTTTACGTCAATAGGCTTTTTATTTTAACATTGAGGATGGAGTTGATTAGTCTTGAATTATATATTTTTATGTTAATAGGCGTTTTATTTCAACATTGTTGATGGAGATTAAGTAGATGAATTTTTATTTTCCGAAAGATAAATGACCAGATATAGTTAATACTGTAATATTCTTCAACTTACACACAAATCAATGCTTTAAATTCAACTAATTAACTGAAACTGGAATGCAACTTTTTTAGTTACAAATAATTTTTAATAACAAGAATTCAATAAAATAAACAAATTAATCCACTCTCCACACACCTCCATTATCTCGAGGACCTCTTCAAGAATTCAAGATTCAGCTATATTCAGCTTGATCGGTATTATTATTCAGCTTGATCGGTTGCCATTGTCTGTTGTCGTCCTCTAGACCACCCGTGTCTAAATATGTGGGCCATAAATCAATCAAATGCTCTCCGAGCAAGGTCGGATCGCTCAAACAAGGCAACAAGGTTGGTGCTCCCCCAAAACCGACAACACCCTCGAAGCCAGTGTTGATCGGCCAGTAAGCCTACACTCTCAAAGCCAGCCATGTTGGCTCTCAAACACGCAAAGATGCAGGAGAAACAACTCGAACTGCGTCTAAGTCATCTGGTGAATCAACAGCTTAATTAATGTCTGAATCTGCAGAACCTACGGAATCACTTACTGGATCGACATAATCATCTCGATCAGGTGACCTGGTAACACTATAATGGCCTAGGAATGCACTTCTCTCCTAAAGTTTCAAATACTTCAAAATAAAACTTATATCATTTAAACATGATAATATTTATGGGATAGGTGTCCACTTTTTTAATCATGTTTCAATATTTTTCATATCCACTCATAAAGTACAAGATACATGTGAACTCTCTAGTGCACAGAAGCAATAATGAAGCATCATAACCAACTTACTAAAGATTTTATTCTTTAACAATTAGAAAACAAATGCTAAAGGAAAGAACATGTCAACTCTCTCTGAAGCAACAAGGAAGAACCATAACCAACTTAGTAAAGGCTTGTTTCTTTAATTATTAGAAAACAAATACTGATTGTAGAGACTTGTTTCTATGTAACTTCTCTTATTTATTTTAATTATTAAGAAGATTTTCCATACCTAAATATTTTATTAAACAAGCATTAAAATGTAAACTTGCTTAGTGTCTAGTGTATTCATATTATCATCTTAATCTTGGTAAAGACACGTGTTTCTTGGTCACCTCATCCCAACCCAAGTTATTTGAATAAGCATATCAAATCAATTGATGTACAAAGACCATGGAAGGAATGGTTACCTCTAAATTCATTATTTAATTTAAAATTCACTTATATTGTTATTGCGTCGAGAGGCTCTCTACACCCAGTATGAGGGAGATCTTGTAACATGTGTCAAGTTTGTCGAGTGTTTGTCGAGTAACAAAATAATCCAAAGTAAACAAAAAAGAATAATACAAAGTAAAAAGTAATAAATATTATGTCGGCCATAAACAAAAAAGAGTAATACAAAGTAAAAAGTAAATATGAGGCTTAAACTAGAGACTTTAGAGCTTAGGATTAGGTGATAAATATTATGTCGGTCATAAACAAAAAATAATAATACAAAGTAAAAAGTAAATATGAGACTTAAACTAGAGACTTTACTTTTTACTTTTAATACAAAGTAAAAAGTAATAAATATCTTAAACTAGAGACTTTAGAGCTTAGGATTAGGTGGCTCAGGTATTGCACTCAAGGAGCTATTCAAGGAGAGGTTTGCACCTCGGGAGATTTGATCCCACTTAGCAATTGATAGAGCCTAGGATTTGGATCTAGGCTCGTTATTAGTCTATACAATTATTATTTAATTTAATACTTATAGTGTTATTATTAGTATTATTATTAGTGTATATATGAGAGATCAAATTCTTCACAGTATAAGTTTCTTTCCGAATTTTCATTATAAAAGAGAATTATATTTATAGAAAGTTTTTAATATTGATTTAAGTTGATTATAATAACTTTATATTATAGTATATTTATTTACATTTTATTCTATATTATTTAATTTAAATATCTAATATAATAAACTCATTTTTAATATTTTCAATATCATAAATATATTTTTATATTTTTATTAATTATTTTTAATACATTATCTAAATATTTTAATTAATTTTTATGAATATATTGTTAAATGACTAAGTGGTAACATCTCCTTCAAAGCTTAAGTATATCTCCCTCAAAACACATCTCCAAAAAAAAATGATTAACGTTTTATTTTTTAGTTATTAATATATGGTTAAATGTCATAGAAATGGGAGTATTTGAACATCTTTTTATAAAATTAAATTTAATAATTATTGAAAAAGTTCACCGTTATTTTATAAATTTTGTATCATATTATTATTTTAAATGGTTTTTTATTAAAAAATTATCATATCATTAAGTTGATTATATTTTTATTATAAAATTTATGAGATAAGTGTTATTATTTCAATAAAAAATAATAGTTTTTTTATTAAAAAGTTATCATGTCATTAAGTTGCTTATATTTTTATTATAAAATTGATGAGATAAGTGTTACTATTTCAATATTTTTTTATTTTTTATGATAGTTTAAATTGATTATATTTTTATTATAAAATTGATGAAATAAGTATTACTATTTAAATATTTTTATTTTTTTTACGATAGTTTAAAGATATGTTCAAATATTCTCATTTTTATGACATTTAACCATATATTAATAATAACAAAAATATTTATATGCTTTGAAGAAGATGTTATCATACAGTCAACATAGGACATTTAACAATATATTAATAAAAAAATTTAATTAAAATAGTTTGGTGATGTGTTTTGAGGAAATATGAAAAAATGTGATAGTAATAAATAATTAACAAATAATTAATAAAAATATAAATATATTTATGACTGAGAATGTTAAAAATGAATTAATTAAATTAAATATTTAGATTCAATAATATAAAATAAAATGTAAACAAATATACTATAAATATAAAGTTATTATAATAAATTTAAATCAATATTAAAAAATATCTACAAATATAAACCTTTGAAAAATTGGGAAAGAGATTTATACTTTGAAGAATTTGATTCCTCACGTATATACATGAATAATAAGAATATAACTAAGTTTTAAATTAAATAATAACTTTATAAATTAATAATAACATTATAAGCCAATTTTAAATTAAATAATAATGTTAAAGATAACCATTCATTTCATGGCCTTTACAAATCAATTGTTTTGATATACCTATTTGAATAATTTACAATAAGTTGAGATAATGAAGTGACCAAAAAACAAGTCACTTTACCAAGGTTAAGATGATAACGTGAAGTGACCAAAAAAACAAGTCACTTTACAATAAGTTGAGATAATAACATGAAGTGACCAAAAAACAAGTCACTTCAAACCAACCAAGTCTTGTTTAATAAAATATTTGGACATGGAAAATTTTCTTAATAATTAAAATAAATAAGGGGACTTGCATAGATGCAACTCCCTACGATTAGTATTTGTTTTCTAATAGATAAATAAACAAGCCTGTAATAACTTGGTTATGGTTTTTTCTTATTACTTTACTACTTTAGAGAGTGACATGTTCCTTCTTCTAATATTTGTTTTTTAATAGTTAAATAATACAGTCTTCATAAGTTGGTTATGATGTTTTCTTATTGCTTCACTGTTGTGAGAGTTGACATGTATCTAAGTTTTGTGCTTTCTAAGTGGATATGAAAAATAAAATATAATAACAATAATAAAATGACTAGTCAAATCCTACAGATAAGTTTTCAAACATTACACATAATAAATATAATTTGTGAGTGTATTTTTTATTAATATATATAGAGGATTGAGCATGCACTTAGGAACATGCAAGTGTTATTAATGTGTACGTGTACATTCTTAGAAATGTGTTCTTTTAGATTATGTAACGGTAGTGTAATTGTACTAGCCTAAATATTTTTTCAAGAACAAATGCATGTTCTTGTGTAAATCCATTCCTAAGTACCACATTGAGAGTAGTGGAGGGGTGAAAACGTGAAGTTGGGTAACACTTTTTTTAGAATGGAGCGGAAAAGAAAAATAGTGCACACAGATAAACACACGAAAAAAGTCAACTTCAAACTATAGGACTAGAGTTTAAAAAACTCTAGGACGAGATTTTGTGAGAGTTCAAACTCTGGGATGAGATTTTGTGAGAGTTCAAACTCTAGGACGAGAGTTTAAAAAACTCTAGGCCAATATTTTGAAAAAATCACAGCGCCATATTTAAAAGAAAAAACTCCCGGCCGAGAGTTTGAACTAAACTCTCGGTCGAGAGTTTGCAAGATATTTTCTTGGCCGAGATTTCACGGTGAACAAAACCTGTGAAAACCTCTTGCATCTTTTCGTAACCTACAACTTTAGCAAGGCCAAACCTTTGCAAATTTTAAAGCTTATTTGCCGGACTTGGTACTAATTGATTCATCTCTAAATCTAGTTTCCAATGATATAAGGATTGTTTCATTTCACTTTGAAGTTCTATTTATTAATAATTTTTTTCTAAGATTATCCCTTAAGAATTTTATTGTTTTGAAAATCACCTGAAATGAAAATTCAATATCGTAACAAAGATAGAACCAAAAAAATTGAAATCTCCACAAAAATCTTCCTTTCGCTCTCCTATTCAAAAGGGTACTTTTAGTTTTTTCAATAAGAGTCACACTAAAAAGAAAATTGAAGGCCACCAACATTTGATGATAAGGCACCATTTTTTGAATATATGCTATGTCGAAAAATAATAAAAAATAGTTCTCAAGTCTAAAAAACCTCAAATATAGTCCATGCACAAGTGTAGTGTGTGCAGATTATGAGCATACATTTTTTTCCCTAAAATGAATAGCCATCTCTCAACAAACTCGAGGCCACGTAGGTCACTCAGTATCCATACCTAAAAATTTCAGGTATATGTCGTTAGTGGCCTCCAAATTTCTCCCGTGATATGTTCAAAAAAAAATTAGAAAATAATATGTACAACAATAATTCAATTCTCTAAGACATTTGTGTTTACTTCAAGGGGAAATTCCTAAGGGAGATATGGGTTTAAAAGGATCGAAATTGAAAAACAGATAATTTTGCAATTTTTTTGCCATATAACAAGCAAAAGTGTTACCCATTTTTTTCCTATATACTAGGTGACAACTCTCCTATCATTAATTTCGATGAATGGAAAACCTTCTAAAATATCAACTATGAGATATGAATTATATTGTTCATAATTAAAATAGGGGTTGAATTGCATTATCTTCCATGGATGTATACATCAAATTAATAATGATAGTTAGCCGAGCATAAACAACATGGAAATTTGTTCAATCATAATTAATAGAAATTTGAAGAAGCACTAAGAAGAAAAGTGTCATCATTTATTTCAAGTAAATGAAAATGTATAATTATAATTGGAATTTGATTTTTAATGTTAGATGTATAATTATAATTCTAATTTGCTTCTCGAACTTAATAAAAGAAGTAATGATTGAATATCAAACTCTAATAATTTTTTTGAGAAAATTGTTTGTGAAAACTTCATGCAAGGAGTTTTCCATTTTTTTAATATCCTATAAAATATAAATAGAAGCAGCTAGAAAGAAATTTTATCATATGAGTGGAATGTCTTTTAAGTAAAAAAAAAGAATTTGAGAAAACAAACTTGAAATAAGGTTACATATCAAGATTTGATAACCTTCATACATCTTGGGTAAAGATAAATATACAAGGACACAATAAGCTTTCTTTGATTCTTAAATCTCTTTTAAATTTCATTAGTTCAAAATTACTGGAAACTATTCAATTGGGTGGGGGTGAAGGGTACAAAAGTAAACTTGTGAATAACCTGTAAATTTGTTGGATTCGTTATGTTCTTCCTTCCGCATTTTGACATGGTTTTTTTCTAGAGAACAACTCTTAATGTGCGTCGGTGGCATTAGAAACACCGATTCAAAGGCTTCTTGGGTAACCTATTCAATCATTGATTTCCATTAACAACACCCTACAATGGTATGACTTTTATTTACAACCACACTATGACGTTATAATAATTTATTTACTATACTTTCAAGTTGGGTTATGAGTCCATCCAATGTAATCCATAATATATGGCTTTGATGTGCCAAATTACAAAAGTTAAAATAATCCAATTAAAAGGTCTAATGGATCAATTTTCCAAGTATATCTTATCCTATAAGAAAAATTACTTCAATTAAAAAAAGCATCATTAGACGTAGACTTTACTATTTGATATTTAATTGTTTTAAACTTCAAAGCATATCAAAACCATCGCTTCGTCCCACTCATTCAAAATGATTCCTTAAAGCTTGACCAAATGGTTTCTTTATCATGGCTCTGCGCCCACTTGAGCCACTTGTCATAAGATCTTAAAACTGAGGCATTTGTCCTTGAATGCGTCTTGAAGGTTGCACTTGTACTTTGAATGTTATATCACCCAGGTGCTATCCCACATTACGAGGTCAGAACCGTTAGTCTTTCAATGTTTCTATGTTACGGTATGTTTCTTAATATGGATCTGGTAAATGGGAATGCAGCCTACAATTTTATTTTGTTTAAGAGGTGTTTTTTACAGTTCAATAAGGTAACGAGAGATGTGTAATTTGCTTATCCTAAAATATTATAAAAAATAACATGTTGGTTATTAAAACATTTACAACCGTATATACATAACTACAAATTAAATAAATTAAAATGCTTCTTCAGCATTTGCACTTTAAAAAGGGGTTTGCACTTCGATCGATTTAATACCTCTCGGTGCTTGGTAGATCCCCTTTAATATGGATCTATGCTGGTCAATAGAACACATGGATGTTAATCAAGCGGAAGGTAGCAGCCATGAAAAATAAGGTTAAACAACAACGTCAAAAGAAAGCACAAATTCAGCATTGTTGAAGAAACCTTGATACTACAGGATGCTCTAGATGTAAGAAACCACGAGGGAATAAAAAATATGTGCATCCCTATTCTTTCTTTTGCTTGAGAGTTTCCTCATGTTTGTTTGCATCTCATATTGTAGAAGCTTTTGTTGTTGTTGAAAGTCTCACCATTAAACTTGCAAAAAATATGTCATAGATCAAAGAGTTATTAGTTTTTGTTTAAAATGAAAATTATGTAAAAGCTTTTGTGGTTGTTGAAAGTCTCACTATTAAATTTGCAAAAAAATATGTCATAGATCAAAGAGTTATTAGTTTTTGTTTAAAATAAAAATTATGGTTCTTAATGCTTCAAACCATGAAATTGTGAATCACATTTTATGGTTTTTTTGTTGTACTAAGAGATGCTTGGTCCATTTCATAGATTCAACTCCAAGGTCGACAAATCTATTATTGATATCATGGGAATTTGTCTTTAGGGATTCAAACATGTCATTTCTATTAAATAACACTGTAATATTATATTGGATATAGATGCTAGGTGTAATATATATCTTTGGATCAATTATTAATATCATGGGCATTTTTTTCACATTTCAAAGATGTCATTTTTAATTAAATTACACTATAATATAATATTGGATATACATTTCATGTGTAATATCTCTTATAATATATACATCTCAATTAACATTGAAGAAAGATGCTTTGAAGGTTGTTGTTAGTGTTTTGAAGAAAAGTATGAACTTCTTTCTATTCAACATTTTTGTTGGGATACTTTTAAGGTTCTATACGTTTCATAACCTGCAATTTATATATGCAATAAGAATTCTTTCTAGAATTTTACCATAAAATATATGTATACACACAATTATTCAAATTCAAAAGGAACACAAGTAATAGTTTCATTTACAAAATCATGTTGTTGTCTTTGCATAACAACTCCTTTAGAGTTCAGTTTACTTACAAAGTTTCACTTTGTAATATTCTCGCACCTGCAATATCTGTCAATCGTACATGATATATATATAACTCATGATCCAAGACAAAATATTCACAAAATTATTTTCATGGCACATAAATTTTCCATATATATAACATGCTCATCCATACCTCCTATATGGTAGTACTTCTTTTGAGGTTTTCTTAGTCATTTCAATTTGTTTTTCAGCATAAAGCAATCATGTCAACTTTTCATAACATAAGCATATCGGGAACATAACATAAGCATAACATCTACATAAACAAAATATGAAAACACATAGTATTCATAGCATTCATTACTCACCCAACACAAGGAAGATACCCTTTCTTAGCGTGTCTCATATCTTTGCTATTCATGGTGGTAACACAACAAGTGTTACTAACTAGCACACCAAGTGCTAAGAGTACACCAAGTAATCATAGTACACTAAGTACTTCATCAAATCATCCAATACAAGAAGGATTTCACCTTTTACTGTAGACTTGGTCAAAAGTTTAGGGGTTGTTTTCTATTTTCATTACTAATGCAAAGTAGCCAAAAGGTTTTTTACCCGCTTTGTGTAGAGTCCTGTAATTGTATTCCCCTTACACAATCCATCCTGGACTAGCCATATACTATACCATGGAAAAACTAAGTGCTCAAAGGCCTACAACAGAACCCTCCAGTGTACTAGGGACCATTACCCCTTGTAATGTCCTCTCTCTACAAATTTTCCTTTCTGGGAAAGGCACTTGTTCAAATTCAAGTTCTCTTGCATAGACATATGTTTTTACTATTCAATTTCTTCCTCCTTTTCATAAATTAGTTAATTCTTAAAATAAAAAGTTTTTTTTAGTGTAGAAAGATTTCTTAAAAAATTCAAGAGCCTTATAACCTAGGGTGCCCCCCGTGATTAGCTCAAAGGTTTCATAATTCTTTACTTGAATAGTATTTGTTTGTATTAAGTTTATTGTTCTTATTGCAGGTTTCATAAGTTCACATTTTTTCTTAAGTTATGGTCTTATTGGGACTGCCATAGCCCATTACCTACAATAACCTCAAATCACTATCATTCGCAATGACATATAACTACTACTTTTCAAAAAGAAACATTTAATAAATGAAATATCACAGTCATCACATCACTAATTATACTTGATGTTCTATATCCTACCAGATCAACATCAAATCAAACATAATAATTCTAAAAATCTTGATGCTCTAGATCCTACCAGCTCAACATCAAACCAACATAATAATTCTAAATAATCTTGATGCTCCATAGCCTACGAGCTCAACATCGAATCAAACATAATGAGTCTAGTTAATCTTGATCCTCTAGAGTTCCCGACTCAACATCAAGGCATGTATATCTAAGTCCTCCAAGACTTGATTAACAACAATACACATCAAATATGCTACAGATCATATTACCAATTTCATAACTTGATGCTTCTAGTATCTTGCATAGCATGTGTAAACCATTCCAACATACCATCTATTCTTAATATTCTCCGAAATGTTATGTTTAATAATTTCCATTGTTTCAATAGGATTTCAAATCTATCATTTTGTTTCCTATTTGGTATCTTATAAATATGTACTTGGCACAAATAAATCATTCGTGCAATTGACTATTATTAAATCCACTTTCAATAGCATTCTGCTATCTTTACAAAAAGAGTCATAATAATTCATACCAGAAGTTACATCATGTATTGCTTTCCATTTACTTAAGCTGATGAAGCTTCCCGCACCCATGTGCACCTGCATGCTTCACTCATAGTTTCTTTCCAAAATTTATTTACATCATCATCTATTTTGTCATCATAAAGAAAGACCTAGAATATAACAAGAAGTTCCTATTTTGAGTGCACATAAACTCTTGATGCAATAAAATGTTCTTTATGCATAATCACAATGCATTACTTTTTCGACAAACATAGTCGTAACTAGACATCAGTTACTTATACTTGAAAATATAATTCCTTGACTTGCACCTTCAACATATTAAGCAAGATTCATACATTACTTTGTCTATAAGCTTGAAGACATATTATACTTTTAATGCTAACACTAGCTTCACTATGTCATGCTTTCTCTTCAACCATCTTTGAATCAATGTATTAATATCATGCACTTAGACTTCCTAGCATAATCTCAACAAGCTATACATAGACTTGCATTTTACTCATTATGCATGTGGAAAATATCATGAGCATGTATTTGCATAGGCATGCCAATATGCATTACTGTTACATTCTACTATAATGCATTAAGTTTTATTTGCATAATTCCTTAGTACTTACGACTTACGATGCAAATGTCCATAACATAATGTGATCATTATTTTAACACATATGAAGGGATAAAAACATATGCGCCTACAATTATGCATTCAACTAGTCATGCCAAGTTTCTAGAAACCTTTTACATGCCACTATCAATCATGACTTTTAATCTATGATGAATAAAGCATTCCTCATAATCAACTTAATTCATGTTTCCTATAGCATAATTAAAGTTACTCATACTTCTATACATAAATTTTCATTGTACTTTCAACATTATGCATTAAAATGTTTTAATGATTTAATTGCCTAAGCAAGTCGGCTACATCATACCAATACGATAGATGCACTCTATTCATCTTACATAGCTTTATGGTTTTTATGGTTCACTCATGTTTGTCTATAAAATTCTATAACATAAGATAATTGTTACTTCTATGCATACATGCTTCTTTATGGCCATGACTTTCCACCCATACAAGGAGGTAAACAATATATACTTTGCCCAAACAAACACATATTTACTAGCTTATTGCTATCATAGAATCAAGTCTCTGAGCCCCTTTACATGCTTTGACTACCATTCAAAACCATCTAGTCTATGTTTTCTATGCTCAATAAAACATGTTAATTAACCAACTTAAACCATGCATATCGAATGAAGTAAACAATTGATGCAAACAACTTCATTCGATACTTAATATTTCATAGAGCACGCAACATACATTAGGCTGTAGTGTTGTTAATCTACTATGATACCATTTGTAATGTACCCAATTTTAGGGGAACAAAGTATAAATTGTTTCCTTATCATGTCTAAACAAACCAAATATGTTAGTCTCTTCATTTCATGATGTTGAAATTAACAAGGAAGAACATTCCCAATGCTTGTATTCCTTCATTAGGTTAAACTAGACTTTTAACATGTATTAATTTACAATTATAATTAAATAACATTGGGGACTAATTGGTTTACCTTTCAAGTCTTTGACTTCCATTCATTTAAGCATAGTGAACTTATATTAAGCTTATCTAATAATTATACTTGTACATTCAAACAACATATATATTCGACAATCACCATGTGTAAAATAATTAACATATCCACCATCAAATAACACGAATTCTTGAGACTGATCCTTAAACCTTTTGAGGATTGCACTATTACACAACTATAGATATCCTTTACTAGTCAAAGGAATACTTACTTAACTATTGACCATGATCAACTTCATTAACAAAGTCAATAACATAAGTATACTTAACTACTCAAGATTGTTCAACCAGGTAATAGAGGGAAGATTCTAAGTTATAATAGTTAAATTATAATCAATACTTTTTATTGGTGCCATGTTTAGTTTTCAATTGTGAACCAATAACCACTTGAGATTTAGTTGCTCGTTTCCATTTGTTCAGACATACATAGCTTACTATCAATCAAACGTTAAATTTAAGATTCCAACATAATCCCATTTGGTAAGAGTTACTAACATTCTTTTAATCAAAATAACATATAACTTTTCTATTTCACTTACATTAAGTATCCTTGAGCATAACCTCCATATTTCGAAATCAAGTTAAAAAACTAATTAATGATCCACCTTACTAAAAGAGTGGGCATGATTTCTAATTACAATAAGTAATCCTTACATACATATTTGACATTCTTTGTTATAAATCCATTGAACAAGTAATCGACTAATGGTAAATGAAACTTACAAACAAAGGAGACCATTTACTCTTTCCTGAAATAGTTGTCGCTCTCCCTTCTCTTCATAACACCTATGTGCTTCTTTTTTTAAAAAATCTATTTACATAAGTTTAATAAATGATATCCACTAAACTACCTTTTCGATGATCCCCTTTTATAATGATATATAATGGTCTCTCCCCTTTACTTTCTAGAAACCATAAAAATCATTTTTCCGATCTTGCTTCAAGATCGTGGTGTATCCCTTAGCCGAAAGGTGCACGCAAATTTACGCCCCTCTTGTGTCGGTCTCCATTAACCACTTCTAAAAATAAAACCCTAAGAGATAATCATATGCTTATTTTCATTTTCCAACGCTTAAGTGGAATGTGATTTCCATAAATTATATTTTCCAATATCATCTTATATAAATATGTAACATATATATAAGACCATATCTAGATTTCGTATCCATTTTTGTAATTTATATATAATAAATTAGTATTCATGAACATATCATAATATATTTATGTATTTAAAAATGCTCTTATTTCTATATATAAAAGAAATTATGTCTCTCAACTTTCAATTAAGGTGACGATAATATAATCCCTTTGAATGAGAAAGCTTAGAATCTTATTAGAAGCTCTAAAAAAAATTTGGAACTTGATGCTATCATTAGGATAATTATCATTAGGATAATTATAATAATTTAGGATAATCATTTATTCCTATTTTAATCAATAATAATTAGGTTTTCACTCTAAAATAACAAGATCATTTAATAATAATCGACTTGTATGTTAATAACTAGGTTGTAGGATCTTGTTCTTTATACTGCATCGAATACTAACTCCTTCGACACTCCTATTTAGGACATACCATCTAACTTTATGTAACGCCCGCCTCAGTACTTTTGATTGATTAGACTATTGAGGGCACTAGATTGAAGTGACCCAGTTTTATAAAAACTTGAACAACGGAATTTGCTTTGAAAATTATTGTGTGAAATGAGAATGATGAAAATGCTTTATAGGGAAAAAGATGAATAAATTATATGCTCGACTGACTGAGATAGAATGATGAATGATAGATATGCTTGACTGACTAAAAAATGATGATGAATGATGAAAATGCTTTATAATGAAAAAGATGAATAAATTATATGCTCGACTGACTAAGATAGAATGATGAATGATAGATATGCTCGTCTAACTGAGACATGATAATGAATGAATAAAATATATGCTCGACTGACTGAGATAGAATGATGAATGATAGATATGGTCGACTGACTAAGAAATGATGATGAATGATGAAAATGCTTTATAATGAAAAAGATGAATAAAATATATGCTCGACTGACTGAGATAGAATGATGAATGATAGATATGCTCAACTGACTGAGACATGATGATGAATGATGAAAATTCTTTATAATGAAAAAGATGAATAAATTATATGCTCGGCTGACTAAGATACTATGATGGATGATGAAAATATTTCATAGTGCAATGCTACTAATGTGCGCTTAAGTGTGTGCAGTGACAGGTAAGACGATTTATCGACTAACCCACAAGGGATTTATAGGGGTCCTAAGAACGGAAAAAACACATAGGGGTACGACGATAGACTTTCGACCCTGAATTATCACTCCACACATGGGTCGGAAGCTTGTGAGCTGGCCCGGGGAAGTGTGTGTCATACTGGCGAGGCCATAACGACTTGGTTAGGTATGATGAGTTGAGGGGTGCGCGATAAGGAGAACCTTATCCCTCAGCCACCCTTAGTCTCCAAGAAGGTGTAATCGAGAGATCGTGATAACGACTCCCCGATCGCTACATGGTACTCCCCATAAGAAGAAAGAAAGGAAATTGTCAGAAAGGCCCGCCAAAGGGGTACCTAGACAAGAACATGAAAGAGTTATTAACTAATTATACAAATTGAAATTACTCATATAAGTTTAAAGAAATATTTTATTCCATTTTATTTTTATTTTTATTGTGTTTTTGAAAAAGAAGAAAACTTGAAATAAATTGGAATTTTTATAAAAGAAATACTTTATTCCATTTTATTTTTATTTTTATTATGTCTTTGAAAAAGAAGAAAATTTGAAATAAATTGGAATTTTAATAAAATAAATACTTATTCCATTTTATTTATATTTTTATTATGTTTTCGAAAAAGAAGAAAATTTGAAATAAATTGGAATTTTAATAAAATAAATACTTTATTCCATTTTATTTTTATTTTTATTATGTTTTTGAAAAAGAAGAAAATTTGAAATAGATTGGAATTTTAAATAAAAGAAATGTATTTCTTTTATTATTTTGGAAAAGAGAAGAATGTAGAAAACATTGTGTCCATCTACTAAAAGTTTTTTTAAACGATTATTGAATAAACAATTCAGTGAGCAAAACATAACTAAGACTCTTGTGGAGATCACTACACTCACGTTCCACTAATTTAGGGAATTAGGTGCACACTTAAGATAGAGTGACATATGTAACACGAGCATAAATATTAAGAAAATATTAAATTAAATAAATTATGTGCATTAGGAGACACTTGTCATACAGGCTTTTGTGATAAAAGAAAGGGAGGGGAAGGAGAAATGACTCTCTTGCTCCCTAGTGTTGGATGGCTATCGTAATAAAGAATTCTTTTGTTTCTTGGAGTTGGGTTGAGCTTGACCGGGGATTGGGAGATCCCAGCGGAAACCTTAGGCATTGTGTGTTCTTACGACCCCATTTGCTTGGGTGTTCGGGAGAAAGAAGACTACTCCCGATACAGAAGGGTGGTCAAACGAGGGGTCCTCAGTAAATCGTTAAGGGCCCAGAGTGGATCCAACATTCGAATTTCAGGGACTTCCTCAATAACTGGTCAGAGATCTGCATAGGTTAGTAATTTAGTGTATAATTTAATGAAATGCCTCTTCCTCTTTAGCATTGTATATGGTAATGTTCATGGAAATCTTATCGGTGTTTCCCTTATGTGCTACGTATTTGGGTTGTGTTCTTATACCCGTAAATGTTAAAAAAAAATGTTGTATAACCTCTAATCCCTTAGGGTTAAATCAAGATATTGATGAGTAATAGATATTTATACTCAACTCTATGCCTCCGATTGTTCTTTTTAGAAGAAAAAAATAGAAGGTCTGCAAATTCCTTTTCTTAACCTCTGCAAATTTGATCTAGTTAACACAGAGATCCTCGCTAGTTTGGGAGTCTTGACTTTCACAAGTGACTATAATTCTTAAACACAACGCAAATTCCAGTTCACCTCTGTCCAGCTCCACTCCACACCACCTATAGGCCTTCCATTTGAAAGATAGAGAGGACACCAGTATTGTCAAAACATCTGACAGACTCACTATGGTTAGAGTTATGCTGCTGCGATCCACAAGCCCTTTGATGAATCTATTTGAGAACTACCCACGATCGCCTTAGTCAGGATACAGTCTATTGAGATCCTTTAAAACGTTATACGATTTTCAATTCACCCTGTGAGTATTTTGCATCTAGAGGCTGGTGGACTCTTCAGAGTCAGTTGCGAAAGCTTTTAGTTGGTTCATGCACCAAGACACCCAAGTCGATTGTTGGCATGATCACCTCTGAACGGGTCATAGCGATCCTACAGATCCATTTCCTGGATAAGTAAGACTTCGATCTAAGATCTGGTTCTGCTAGATACTAAATTTTCCATTTTGTTTTAATGCTAGAATTCAGAGAGACCTTAGTTATTTATGAACTGTGACAGACATGTTTATTTGCAGAGATGAAAAATGGTTCCAATGATAACTCTAATTGATGTAGAACAATGCTATTTCAACGATCTATTCCAACCTGTAATTGCTTAGTTTAATGAAGACAAATTGTGAGCGTTTAGTTGTAAATCGAAGATCGGATCTAATTTCAATTACAGAATTGCAGAGTAAGAAATTATTCCTATCGATACCCTATACTCGGTAATACTTCAACACCTCTTTACCGGACCTCGACTCATACCACTTATTCTCCATCCCAGCGTGGATCAACCCCCATCTTGATTGAGAGACATGAATCCATGCAACGCCTGTCAAATTATTAGTATTTTAATGGTTAATTCCCCAGGGTCACCGAATCGAGTTTATGACAGGATGAGAAACCGTTATTGGATCTCTTCCCGCTCCAGTTTAATCATTATATTTAATCTTCCTGAATCTCCAATGATTGTCCAAGTCTAAAACTAACTTAGCTTTTGCGTAGGAAACTTTAGTTATCCAATAGTCACTACTAAACCCTTAAAACGATGATTATAGAGAGGCTGAAAGAATCTATGACTTAGGAGTAATTATTTATGCATTTAGGATAAATCAACTAAGTCAAAGTAGAGATTACTATGAGTAAATAGATGACTTACCAGTTCTGTTGAGATTCACAATAATTAATAGATAGAATTAATTTATGATAATTGACGGGGACATGTGCATTTGAGAAATAACATTATGTTTGGTAAATATAAATTATTCCTTACTGTTAATCAAGTGTGTATATATATATATGTGTGTGTGTGTGTGTGTGTGTGTGTGTGTGTGTGTGTATATTGGGAGATGTTACCAAGTTTTGACAGATGCATTCGAATGATTTTTAGAGGTATTATGAGTTTAAGATTAAGGAATATTATTATATTCGGTAAATAGAAATTCTCCCTTGTTTACCTTAAATGTGTAAGATCAAGTGCATATATATATATATACATATGTATATATATATATGTGTGTGTGTATATATATTGGGAGATGTTACCGAGTTTTGACACATGCATTCGAATGATTTTTAGAGGTATTATGAGTTTAAGATTAAGGAATATTATTATATTCGGTAAATAGAAATTCTCCCTTGTTTACCTTAAATGTGTAAGATCAAGTGCATATATATATATATATATATACATATTGGGAAATGTAACTGAAAATCAATAGGTGCATTCGAAGGAGGTCTAGATGTATTATGTAGAAGAGGAATTAACTTATATATACTATTAATTGAATTATTGAATTGAAATAAGGAATTGAATTTATTAATTTTAGAATGTGTCGCATCTTGATTTTAAATTATTACTATTTTATAAAAATAAAATAAAAATTACGACGACTGACGAGTCCTTACATTTGGTATCAGAGGAGTCCTTACTTTTGGTATCAGAGCCTCGTCGAACTTAGTAAGGACCAAGGCGTTTCAACGAAAACTTTAAATTTACTTTTCAAACTAATAAATTTTTAATTGTATGAAAACAAACTCTGCCATGGATCAAAGAACTCGCCAGCGTAGAACAGGGAGAGGGCGAGGACGAGCAACATGTCCACCAACCCCTCCTACTTCCACGCCACCCAGAGACAAAGAGACTGTTAATCTACCTGCCAGAGAAGTCATGAATATGATGAAGAAATTCTAGAGGATGTTGGAAGCACTAATGCACCGACTAGACCACAAAGAAGATCAACCTCTAGTTCCCACGAATGAACCGCAGAATCCATTGCGAGCTAACCTGCATAGAGAATTGGAAAAATAAATATTTCCAGAGTTTCGGGGTTCCACTGAGGGAGCCGTGGTAGAAGCATGGTTAGAGAATATAGCAATGTGCTTTGCTTTGAAGGATTACACCTCAAACCTGAAAGTACATATGGATATTCTACAACTAAAAGAGAAGCACTGCTTTGTTGGAAGACCTTGAAACTACAGTTGGGGGTTGAGATCAACGAAGTGTCTTGGGAGTTGTTTGAATAACAATTACGCAAACATTATATGTTAGAAGAGTTTATTGAGAGGAAGCTCAATGAATTCAATGCTCTCTGACAGGGAGGTAGGACGGTGCAGGAGTACAAAATCAGGTTTATGGAACTTCTGAGATATGCACCCCACATCGTGATGGAAAAACTGAAAGTGAACAAGTATGTGTATGGAATAAACGGAAATATCCGAGACAAGGTTCGCATCCTCACTCCGCCGACCTTGCATGATGTAGTACATAAGGAATTGATTGCCGAAGAGGAATTGATGAGCAGAGGCTCATCCAAGCAGAACTTTCCCAGTCGGATTAGGGTAGGACCACCTTCGGATCCACCAAAGGGTAAAATATGGGCAGTGAAATAATCTTAGAGGACCTATCCATGGGAAACCCATTAGAGATAGCAGAATGTCGTACAAGCCACCTTCCAGAAGAGACAACATGATATCATTCAGGAAACCAACACAGTTTGGACCTCACACCAATAACACACTGTTGTGGCCACAACATATCCCATGCTTAGCTAAGCACGGGAGCCCCCAATTTTAGTAAAAGCATAGGTGTTTGGGTGAGTCATCTTGAAAATTTTAGATTTTGATTTTACTTCTAGAATTCTTCACCCATGCTTTTGGTCTGCTTGTTTGTAAGGGTTTGATTATATCTTCCAAAGTGTTTCGGTCTGAAAAGAGCCAAAATTTTGAGTGTTTTGTTGACTGTTATCATCATCCCGAAACCCGACATTTGGAGAACCTAAAACCTGCAACCCGATAGGTACGGGTTGCGAGACTGTTGTTTTTTAGTTTTGGCTTTGGTAATTCTGAAACCCGCAACCCGATGGCTGCGGGTTGCGGAATCATTCTGTAATAAGACTAAGAAATAATTACCCCAAAACCCGAACCCCGCAATTGGCGACATTCGTCTTTCGAGATGGTGATTTTTTGTTTATTTGGTGTGTACTCCCGAAATCCACAACCCGTAATTTCGGGATGCGGCTTTCGGGATGGTTATTTCGCTTCATAGTTTAACCTTCCAAAGCCTGCCACCCACATAGTGGGTTTTCGGCTTTCGGAAATCCTTTTTTTTACTTCCATTTTGCATACCCGCAACCCGCAAATCCGTACTTTCGGGTTTCGGCTTGCAGGATCTTTAAATAAGAACTTCATGAAAATACTTGAGCCCGATTCCGCATCCTGCTCCGGTTAATCTCAGTCGTCCGTTTGTCATGGTCTCACGGTCATCTTGATTTTGGGTAGTCAGTTAAGTTAGGCTTTTCCATTTTGTCTTTTGAAAGCTTTTATCATTCTCGTGGAAGTTGGGTTAGGTTGATCATATTTGTTACGTGCGAAGAATTGATAGCTCGTGTACTGGAACTCCTAGTCGATACTTTTTGCAGATAAACTTTATCACCCTAACTTTCGTCTCCATTATTAATTACCAGTCATAATGATTGATGGAATATTGCTTGTAACGATGTGATCATAAAGGCAATTCAAAATCATGCGAGTAGTAATGGAACTCGTACTTCGCACAAGCTTTGATCCGACTGGCACATACCTCAGCTCTTTTCATTTCAATTGAAGTAATTACAGTGAATTCACTGAATAAGTTTAATCATTGCAGATTTCCCTGCTCGATTATCATCGACCTGCTTGTTGGCCTTCAAATAGCAATTAACATGAAATCTCCAGTTTATCCCTTGCCTTCTAGAAGATGTAAGACTCTTTGTGGTATTTTTTGTGTCCTACTATCCAAGATTCATTCGGAATGAGTAATATTCATGCAGATGGTGAATTTTCTAATGTTCAGGTTGAAAATGAAGAACTCTACCCCTTGTTGTATCAAGAAATGTTGTCACCACTGTTTGATGTAGATGTTCCTGATCTTAGCAGCGATAGAAGTGAAGAAGACTTCAAAACTTTGTCTGCCTACATGCAAAACCCCGAAGAGAAAAGGAAGGAAATTCTGGAGGAATCAATTGATCTCGATACGGATGTTATACAGGACTTTATAATTAATGAAGAACCTGACGTGCCGGCTACCGTTCCTGAAGTAAATCCTCTAATGGATTTCTCTGTTTTTGACAGTGGGTTCCCCGACCCCGAATTTCCTACAACAGATGCTCTGCAAGCCACACCACCTATCGATGATAGTGAACAATCTGTGATTGAATTTTTATGGCGCCACGAGACCTTATCTGATTAAATAACAAGCTTTTCTTTTGTGAAAGGTGGCATAAAATCTTTTAAGCTTAAAAATAGCAAGATTTCTTGGATCGATGGTTAGATCCAATTTTGTAATCCCTATTTTGTAATCCCTATTTTGTAGAATTTCTCCTTTTGGAACTCTTATGTAAATTTAGTATATAAGGAGGAATGTTTCCCCTTAGTAAGGGGTTGGGAATTTTGGAATTGCAATTCAACAGGAGATTGGACTGAAGATACTCTGTTTATCAGAGTCATTGTAATTTTTGTACAAGACTTCTCTATTTAGGAAAGTTATCTTTTAATCCACTGTCTATCGTTCTTCAAATTTCTTTGAGAATTGCTGAGTTAATGTTTCAAATTTGTCATCGGTTATGTGTTTAATCTTTAGTAGGACATTCATTAATGCATAAGATCTCTCATATCGATTTCTCTGTGTGTCTGGATTATGCTCGAAATTGTTCTATTAAATTTCTTTAATTGAACGTTTTCACTTTTATATTTCTGCAAATGATTCGATGCAAATAAATATGTATAATCAAATGTTAATTTTTCAATTAACACAATGATTATAGATCAGATATTTGAATAGGCTTGAACACTTTGAAGAATTTTCACTTAATTTTTATTAACTGATAAAACTTTAATTAACATGTGAAGAACCCAAAGACATTCTTTTTAAGGTACTTAACTACTTGTTCATCACACTTCAAATCTGATCTGCATAACATCAACTCTTCCTTTTAGGCTAGATCTGACTTAGAATAGATCCTTCCCTTAGGTAGGTTAAGTTAGGTTTGGTAACAAGCTTTCACACTTAGTTTTCCTTGATAGGAAAACTGATCTTTCAAGATCAAATCTTTTACTCATAGAGTGGCAGCGGAGGCCAAATATCCATGGGTGATCACCACACCAAACAACTCGAGGATAGAATTGCCCTTGCGCAAGGTCTTTCGAAGCCTTTGGTTGGGTTTTCATCCCCTGTTGTGTGCCTTGGAACCCATTCCAGCACCTTGCACTTACCCTGCACCCCCGAGGCATCAACAAATGGTGCTAGAAGGAGGGATGCTAGTAAAACATGCCTAAGCAAACTACTAATAAACCTCCTCCAGCAAGTACTTTGACGGTTCATACCCAAAGCCATACTAGGGCTTCAACATCTGAACAACCAACTAATACACAACCTACAATTCTTGCTGTCACGTCTACACAACCTTCGGTTATACCCGTTACACTAGTGATACAACAGGAGAACAGAGGAGAAATCATTTTCACATCACCCACAAGGGGACCCATCTTGTTAGAGCATATATTGAAAACATCTACCGATAGGGTTTTAAGAGCAGAACAATGACTTGCCGATCAAAGAAGACGCGGCCTGGCAGCCCTAAACTTAGAAGGTATTTTGCAGGCTAGCAGTTGGGAAGATCAGCAAGTTCCCACCTCACAGACCAGTGATCCACAGGTTCATCTTACCAATAGTTTTAACACAGAGGATCAACATACAACTGATCAACAATGTGAAACACCAAGGCCTAGTTAATCGACCAGATTCTCCTGAATATAACCGTGAGGCTACTCTCATAGGAACACAAGGTCAACCAAAGCTTGGAGCTGGTGGTCCACCACCGTGCCCTCCTTCATCTTCATCATCTTCCTCAAACGAAGAGAATTCTTCCAGCTCGTCATCAGAACAAGAAGAACAAGAACCTCCAATGGCTGGAGAAGGTCAAAATAGACCTTGGCTTGACCAAGGTGCAGTTTTCATATTAGGGGATCAACATAGATTACCAAAGAATCCTGAAAAATGGTTGCCTAAATTCAACCCTGATGATAAGACGCCCGTGTTGGATCATATAAAAACCTTCATGCAGGTGATCAGACTTAGAAGTGTGGTACACGAGGATGTAGTATGCAGACCTTTTCCCTACACTTTTGAAGGAAGAGCAGCTACCTAGTATTTTGCCTTACCGGCTCAATCCATCACTTCCTGGGACGAGTTCGAGAAGCATTTTACTTAGAAATTCGGGGATGACAAAACACCGCAGGATATTGTCTTGGAACTATCCTCTATGAAAATTAAAGGAAAAGAAAGGGTAAAAGACTTCAACCAAATATTTTCATATCTAAAAAATAGAATCCCCACCAATCTTCTTCCTACTCAAGAGTTTCTAGTAGCTTATTATGAAAAGGGTTTGCCTGTCCCTATTGCAATGTGGGTCAAAAGGGCACAGAAAAGTACTTTACTGGAAGCATTTGATGAAGCAATCCAAGTTGAGAAGGATATGTTCTATCTAAAGGATAGCCCTGAAACCTCAGAAGAGCAACCTTCTTCTTCCAGGAAGAGGACCGAAAATCTCCCTAAACCCATTATTTTGGATAAAGATCCATTCAATATGGCTGACATGAAGAAATTCATTCAAAAGATGTCGAATGAGATGGTGGGGTTAAAAAAGAACACTAATGATAATCATAATCAAAATAGAGGTTATGTTAGGCCACCATTTAGGAGACCTTATCAACCCCCACAAACTCCGCCACCACCGAATCCGGTAGATGGACTCACAAACGACGAACTCTTTTCTACTTTTAGAGCATTGGCAGCTGAATCTCAAGTTACCCCTGATACTTCTAACAATCCAACCACTTCAGATCCACAATTACCTATAGAAGAAGAGGAAGGTGATCCACATGTTGATGATGTGGGTTGCTTTTTAGAACTTCCTATGTATGAATAAGAAGAAGAAGAGCCTGAGGCGGTGTTTAATTCGCAGCACCCTTATAATACCAGGTCAAGGTCATAGTCGCCTCAAGAACCTTCATCTTCTCCTCCAATTCTCACCAAAAGTAAGACTGTTCCTCAAAAGGATACAGTCCTCCCAGAAATGGAGTACAACCTAATTGAAGACTTAAAAAGAGTCAAAGCAAACATCTCTCTATTTGAGCTACTTAAAATCCCTGCTATGAGGGATTCTTTACCTAAAAACATGATAGTCAAACAGCCTAGAGAGTCACAGAATAATAATCTAGACTCTGTCACTAAAACTGATGATAAAAAACTAGCAAGTAAGAGAACTCCTCCTTTCTTGCTTACTTTTGATATTTTCAACCGGAATGTACACAACTACATGATAGATTTGGGAGCATCATCAAATGTGATGCCCCTCTCTGTTTGTAGGAAATTGAATGCAACATGGGAGCCCTATCCAACCCAGATTGTGCAACTTGACAGATCTAAAGTCAGAGAGGTGGGTAAATTGAGAAATGTTCTGCTCACACTGTCAGCTGATCCCAAGATCCATCAGACAGTTGACATTGTGATAGCTGACATCGTAGAAGCTTATGAGATGTGGTTAAGCAGGGACTAGTCAGAGAAACTTAAAGGTTACTTTGCAACCGACTGGTCCCATTTATGGTTGCCTTACAATGGTCAACCGAATAAAATTAAGATCATCAGAGAACCTTTCATGAAACAGACAGTCACTGATCTTAATGATTCAAGTGAACCTGCTGGTTATCTCACCTCTCGTGTAGAGAAATTTACATTCGATACCTTTTTTGGTGAGTTCCCAGCTGATGCATCACCAGAAGAAAGCATTCAAAACGAATCACATATCACTCAGGTTACTTCTATACCTTTTTCTGGTGAAATTGTGCATAATGTATATAATGTGAATACGAATTTTAGATTAGACCCTGTCTCGTGGACCTTATTTTTCGATGGCTCCAAATCCAAAGAGGGAGCTGGAGCGGGTTGTGTTCTTATCAATCCTAAAGGAATGAAGATCATGATTGCTTGCAGGTTAGAATTTGATTGCACTAATAATGTAGCCAAGTATGAAGCTCTTGTGCAGGGGCTCAAGAAGGTGATTTAGGTGTACAAGCGATAGAATGCTATGGAGACTCTGAAATTATAGTCAAGAAAGTCAGAAATAAAATACACTGTTTATCTCTGCGTTTGGCTAATTATCAAAAGTTGGTAAGGGATATAACCAACTCATTTTTGGCATTCAATATTAAATCAGTTCCCAGGTCAAAAATTTTTGATGCAGACCTGTTAGCAAACACAACTTCTAGACTGATCCTGCCGGAAGGTCTGTCTCCTCAAACTTTTTCAATCGAATTGATGTACAAACCATCCATTCCAGATAATGTGACTAATTGGAAAGTATTTGATGATGACCGACAGATACTTGACTTCCTCACAGCTCAGGATAGTTTTCAAGACATGGCTATTGATGAAGCAGAACATGAAGAGTCCCTCATTGATTCCTCAAATGGTACCCCAAAGTCGGTGATCAATCTAGAAAAGTTTTGCAATTTACAGCACAAGTTCAAATCTCGAACTAATTGTAAAACTCAAAGCTCATCCTTGAACTATGAGCGGATCAACCTAGGTACCGAACAGGAACCTCGTTTCATTAATTTGGGAATCGATTGTACTCCTGAAGAGCACAGAGCCATTATTGCATTATGCAAACAGTATAAAGATGTTTTCACCTAGACGTATGATGAATTAAAAATGTTTGACACTAACGTCATGTTCCATAATATACCCATGAAACCAGAGGTTAAGCCATTCCAACAAAAGCCGCGGAAGATGCACCCTAGTTTGGAGCTTTCTATAAAAAAGGAGTTGGAGAAGCTGCTCACTGCTCGAATTATCTTTCTGGTTAGGCACACTCAATGGATCACTAACTTAGTACCTGTCCGTAAGAAAAGCGGGGAAATTCGACTATGTGTCGATTTTAGAAATCTAAATCAGGCTTCCGAGAAAGACAACTATCCTGTTCCACCAATGGAGCAGATTCTTCAAAAGGTAGCCGGGTCAGAGATGTTCTCCCTTCTAGATCATTTTTTGAGGTATAACCAGGTTATGGTTGCCCCAGACGATCAATTGAAAACAACTTTCAGGACCCCATGGGGTACTTCCGCCTATAAACGGATGCCTTTCAGGCTGATCAATGTAGGAGATACTTTTCAGAGAGCTATGGATATAGCTTTCCGAGGGTTAATGCATAATTCTATCGTGGTTTACCTTGACGATATCACTATTTACCCTAAAAAATGACATGAACATGTGCTTGGTTTGAAACAAGTTTTTGATCGCTACAGGAAATTCAGTATTTCTCTCAACCCGAAGAAATCTATTTTTGCAGTAATAGAAGGAAAGATTCTGGGCTTCATTGTTTCGAAAGAAGGTATGATTATCGATCCTGAATGTACAGAGGATATTAGAAAGATTGGTTTACCAGGCTTGCACAAAGCAATGCAATCCTTCTTAGGTAAGATTAATTTTGCACGTAGATTTGTACCAAATTTTGCTCAGATAGTCAAACCATTACAACTTTTGGTCAAGAAAGATGTGTAGTTGACTTGGTCTTAGGAACAGAAAGATGCGTTTATCCGAATTCGAAAGGCCATTGCTTAAGCTCTTGCTCTCATGTCCCCATATTTTGACAAGGATTTCATTCTTTATACTTTTGCTACTGACTTTTCTTATGCAGCTGTCTTAACGCAAAAGCATGACAATGATGCAGAGATCCCGATCTCTTTTATGAGCTCAACATTCAAACGTGCAGAGCTTAAATACTCACAGATTGATAAGCAAGCCTATGCAATCTACAAATCTGTCAAACATTATAGACCATACTTGCTGAAGTCTCGAACTAAAGTCATTGTTCCATATTCCGCTATTAGAAATGTCCTCATCCAGAAAGAATTGGGGGAAAAGAGGGCCCATTGGATGACTACACTACAAGAATATCATCTTGAGATTAGACCGGCTAAAATTGTAAAAGGGCAGGGCCTTTTTCTTCTTATTGCGCAATCCAACGACCCCGCACAGCAGCAATCCGAATGGGATCATGAGGAAGAAATTCCCTCAGGTGTTGTTAATGTTATCGATGCCCCGACATTAGAGTGGTACAATGATATCAGATTTTTTCTGAACCATGGGTTTGCTCCTGAAACTTTTGATTTTAAGGAAAGAAGGGCTTTGAGACTGAAATCTACTCCTTATCAATTCATTGATCAAGTTCTTTTTAGAAAAAATTATGATGGAGTATTTCTTAGATGCTTGGAAAAACATGAAACTGATGACATTTTGTTTCAATTTCATGCAGGTCCTGCTGGAGGCCATTTTTCAGGAGAGACTACAGCACACAAGATTCTTAGGGCTGGATATTATTGGCCCATGTTGTTTAAAGATGCTTATGCATATGTGAGGAAGTGTGAGCCATTCCAGAAATGCACAGGGAAGTTTAGGAAACCTGCATTTCCTTTACAACTGGTTACAATTCAGTTTCCATTTCAACAGTGGGGATTGGATTTTGTTGGGCCTATAAACCCTCCCTCATCCCTCCAACATAAGTATATTCTCACAGCCACAGACTATTTCACTAGATGGGTGGAGGCAGCTCCTCTTAAACAATGTAACGCCGCCCAAGTAATCTCTTTCCTTGACGGTCAGATCGTCACATGGTTTGGCGCTACAGAGTACTTAGTTTTCGATAATGCATCCTACCTCTCTTCAATCGATATAACTGAATATGCCTTTGAGACGGGGATTAAAGTTAAGTTTTCTGCCAATTATTATCCTCAAGGTAATGGTTTGGCTGAGTCATCAAACAAAAACCTGATAAATATTCTTAAGAAGACTGTAGCCGCTCATCACAGAGATTGGCACACACAGTTGTATAATGCATTATGGGCAGACCAAATTACCCCAAAAGCGGAAATTGAGGAATTCTCCCTACTGTTTGGTCTATGGCAAAGAAGCCATCCTTCCCACTAATCTTACCATCCCTTCGCTACAATTGGCCTAGTCTGTCCAAGAAGATGATTCTTCTCCCCTCAGGTAAAGAATTGACACCCTCTTGAAGCTAGAAGAGGGTAGAGAAATAGCCAAGAACAAGTTGTATCATCATCAGTAGATGGTGAAGAGATGGTTTGATGAAAAATCTTCATCCGATAGGGAGTTTTCTGTTGGTGACTTGGTTCTGAGGTGGGATAAGCAACGTAAAGATAAGAATCAGTACACCAAGTTTCAGCGCCTTTGGCTAGGACCTTTCATTATTACAGAAAATATTGGTCCCAGCACAGTGCGATTATATACATTAAAGGGAGTTGTAGACACCTACCCGGTGAATGTGTCTTTTCTCAAAAAGTATTTTGTTTGAACAATTTGATGCACTTGTATATAGGTGTGGTTTGTTTTTTTTAATCACTTCTTTTCTTGTTTGGACATTTTGATTAATTTGTTGTTTTGATTTGGTTTTCAGTAATAAGGCTTCATGCTTTTGGTAATGGCTTATGATCAATTTTCTTGGCAACAATTGTTTCTGAATTTTCAGCATTGTTATTCATCCTACTTCCTGGCTTACGATTAGAATTTGCTATGAAGAATAAACAATCAATAAGTGCAGTACTTTTGGATATTTTTCACTTTGATCCTTATCTTTCCCAATACTTTATTAGTGTAATTGAGGTATGGAGGATGGTCATCATTTCTGTTTCTGGTGTTTCATGGTTGAACAACATATCAAAATAACTTGACCAGCATCAACTGCTCATGGATCCTTTTACGATCACTTTGATTATAAATTTTGTTTTTCTTTTAAATTATAAGTTGCAAGGTAGGTGGTCTTGTTATCAAGCTAGCCTATTAGGTTCATAGGTGTTTAAGTGGAATGACATCTTCACATCAAGCCACCACACTTGGAAGATGACTTTTAGTTTTGCTGGAAGGTGGAAGATCCTATCACAGGTCGGTCCATTCATGATCTGCAAAATACCAGTGAGTAACATTACCACTATATGGTCACCAAGCCATGGTAATGCCTTGTATCTTATGTCAAAATAAATTGTTTTGTTTTTCATTTATAGGACTTTGTTGTATATAAGAACAGGGGGGTCTTATCACAAGCCAGCCCTGCTATGATCATGGGTTTGACCTTGGACTGGAGTTATCACTATGTGGTCACCAATCCATGATAATTTCTTTTGGTTTTATAACCGAAAGACAAGGAGTCTCGTCATCGAGATAGCTTGACCAGTTTCCAGATCAGGCCTGTGAATGGCACTGTTTCGTCTAATCACCAAGTTAGTACAGTGGTCTTGTATCAACAAGGTTCTATGTATAATTTATTTTAATTCAAAAAAAAAAGTGTATATAACTCAAAGATGATCACTAAATATACATATAATTAATAAACCAAAGAGATCTGTAATTAGGATATCCATGAGCATTTCTAAGGCTGTTCTCAGGTTCAACACAAGCTGGTTTTCAATGATTACATCATGGTAAAGGTTCGGTATTACTCTCTAAATCTCCTTACCAGACGAGTGTTATCTTTACAATGGTCACTAATCGAGATTTATCCATCTTTATATTTACTGTTTGTTGGCTGTTATCTTTTGAGTATCTTCTTTGAATTGAGTTTCAAGAAATCGGTTGATTGACATGTTGTCTTTTGATGGATTTGATTGCAAAGATAACTGGTTCTTCCCAGCCAGTCACCATTTGTTGTGGCCACAACAGATCCCATGCTTAGCTAAGCACGGGAGCCCCCAATTTTAATAAAATCATAGGTGTTTGGGTGAGTCATCTTGAAAATTTTAGATTTTGATTTTACTTCTAGAATTCTTCACCCATGCTTTTGGTCTACTTGTTTGTAAGGGTTTGATTATTTATTCCAAACTGTTTCGATCTGAAAAGAGCCAAACTTTTGAGTATTTTGTTGATTGTTATCATCATCCCAAAACCTGACATTTGGAGAACCCGAAACCCACAACCCGACAGGTGCGGGCTGCGGGACTATTGTTTTTTAGTTTTAGTTTTGGTAATTCCGAAACCCGCAACCTGATAGCTGCGGGTTGCGAAATCATTCTGTAATAAGACTGAGAAATAATTACCCCCGAAACCTGAACCCCGCAAAGGCAGCATTCGGCTTTCGGGATGGTGATTTTTTGTTTATTTGGTGTGTACTCCCGAAATATGCAACCCGTAATTTCGGGATGCGGCTTTCGGGATGGTTATTTTGCTTCACATTTTAACCTTCCGAAGCCCGCCACCCGCTTAGTGGGTTTTCAGCTCTCGAAAATCCTTTTTTTTTATTTCCATTTTGCATACCCACAACCCGCAATTCCGTACTTTCGGGTTTCGGCTTGCGAGATATTTAAATAAGAACTTCATGAAAATACTTGAGCCCGATTCCGCATCCTGCTTTGGTTAATATCGGTTGTTCATCTGTCATGGTCTCACGGTCATGTTGATTTTGGGTAGTCAGTTAAGTTAGGATTTTCCATTTTGTCTTTTGAAAGCTGGTTCTTCCAAATTATCATCTTTCTGTGTAATCCATGACAGTGGACACTAATACAAGTCTATTAGTTAGTTCATGTTGGATGGATGCCATCTCTCCACCTTAAGTTCGCCATGTCTTGACTCAAGCTTTGACATCTTGTCGTTTTTGTTCCACCTCTTAATGATCATTTCTTTTCACTTATTCCCGACCTAAAAGCTTTTATCATTCTCGTGGAAGTTGGGTCATGTCGATTGGATTTGTTATGTGCGAAGAATTGATAGCCCGTGTACTAGAACTCCTGGTCGAGACGTTTTGCAGATAAACTTTATCACCCTAACTTTTGTCTCCATTATTAATTACCAGTCATAATTATTGATGGAATATTGCTTGTAATGATGTGATCGTAAAGGCAATTCAAAATCATTCTAGAAGTAATGGAACTCATACTTCACACAAGCTTTGATCCGATTGGTACATACCTCGGCTCTTTTCATTTCAATTGAAGTAATTACAATGAATTGACTGAATAAGTTTAATCATTGCCGATTTCCCCACCCGATTATCATCGACCTGCTTGTTGGCCTTTAAATAGAAATTAACATGAAATTTCCAGTTCATCCCTTGCCTTTTGGAAGATGTAAGACTCTGTGTGATCATTTTTGTGTCCTACTATCCAAGACTCATTCAGAATGAGTAATATTCATGCAGATGGTGAATTTTCTAATGTTCAGGTTGAAAATGAAGAACTCTACCCCTTGTTGTATCAAGAAATGTTGTCACCACCATTTGATGCAGGTGTTCTTGATCTTAGCAGCGGTAGCAGTGAAGAAGACTTTGAAACTTTGTTTGCCTACATGCAAAACCCCGAAGAGCAAAGGAAGGAAATCCTGGAGGAATCAACTGATCTCAATACTGATGTTATACAGGACTTTATAATCAATGAAGAACCTGACGTGCCGGCTACCGTTCCTGAAGTAAATCCTCTAATGGATTTCTCTGTTTTTGACAGTGGGTTCCCTGACCCCGAATTTCCTACAGCAGATGCTTTGCAAGCCACACCACCTGTCGATGATAGTGAACAATCTATGATTGAATTTTATGGTGCCACGAGACCATAAAAATTGAACTGTAACCTCATGTCAATATTCTTCCATAAGATTCTCCATAAATGACCCAGAAACTTCGTATCTCTTTCTGAAGTGATACTCTTTGGTATTCCATCCAATCTCATGACTTCTTTGATAGATAGAACAACAAATTCAGTGGCATCACTTGTCTTCTTGTAAGGAATAAAGTGATCCATCTTCGAAAATTTGTTGAATACCATAAATATTGATTCATTACCGTGTCGTGTATTCCGCAATCCTTGTACAAAATCCATGCTAATATCTTCCAATGGAACATTCAACATTGACAATGGTGCATATAGTCACATATTCTGACTCATTCCTTTTTTATGCTGGCAGATCCTACAATGTCAGACCCACTTCTTTACATTTGTCACTAATCCTGGCCAATAGTACTTCTCTTCGAAAAATTCCTTGGTCTTATCGATGCCAAAGTGTCCCCCAAGTCCTCCACTGTGCAAATCCCTTGTCACGATTTCTCGAACAAATCCTATTGCGATACAAAAATGATGACCTTTAAAAAGGTACCCTTCATGGATAAAATAATTCAAGTATGGAGTTCTCTTGACACTCCATAGCTCCTTCGACGACTTCCATGCTTCAGCAAAATATCCTTCGATTTCATAGTCAATCTTTATCGACACTAACCCTATCAAATGAATATTCCTCACCCCCAATATTGTGACTCTTCGACTCAACACATCGACTACCTTATTTGAATTCCCTGACTTATGCTTCAACAAAAAAATGTAGCTTTGCAAGAAATGAACCCATTTCATGTTCCTTTGATTTAACTTCGTCTTAGTATTTAGATATCTCAAGGCCTGGTGGTTGGTGAATAACATGAATTCTCTGGGCAATAGATAATGCCTCCACCTCTTCAATTCTTGCACAATGGAATAAAACTCATGGTCATAAACGGAGTATTTATACTTGGTGTCATCCAACTTCTCAGTAAAGAATGCAATTGGTTTGCCTTCTTGTCTCAACACTAATCCAATTACTAATCCACTTGTGTCTTAGTCGACCTAGAATACTTTGTCGAAATCTGGTAGAGCCAACATTGGTCTCTCTATCACTTTCTGCTTCATCCTTTCAAATGCTCTCCAGGCATATTTAGTCCACTTGAAATCACTCTTCTTCATGCACATCATCAACATATATCCAACTAAGATATCTCATGAAATTCCTATAAAAACTAGCAAGTCCATGAAAAATCCTTACCTCAATGGTGCTTGTTGCCTTATGCCACTCCCAAATTACTTGCACCTTCTCCTGGTCCATCTTCAGTCTCTAGCTGGAGATTATGAATTCCATATATACTAACTCCTCCTACATGAAGGAACATTCTTTCAAGTTCACCGACAACTTTTATTAACTCAGCTTCTGCAACACTTGTCTCAAGTGAGCCAAATGTCCACCCTTTGTGTTATAGGTCAAATCTGCACTTCTCCATCCCGTGATCACCTTGCCTTGTAGATCACACAAAAGGATACAAAGGATTGAAGAGCTAGATTGACTTGGATGATTTGCTGCTAGAAGTACACTCCTCACCTATCTTTGAAGGTGAGGAGTGTACTTATGGAAGCAAATCATCCAAGGCAATCTAGCTCTTCAATCCTTTGTATCCTTTTGTGTGATCTAAAAGGCAAGGTGATCACAGGACATAGAAGTGCAGATTTGACCTATAACACTTAGTGTTACTAAAATTCAGAATGTCATTGAGGTAAACAATAATGAAATTCACCAAAAATGGTTTCAAGACCTTTTTCATCAGTCTCGTGAATGTGCTAGGTGAATTGGTCAGTCAAAATGGAATAACCAACCACTCATATAGTCCTTCCTTTCGCTTGAAGGTTGTCTTCCATTCATCACCTTCTGTAATCTTGATCTATTGATATCCACTCTTCAAGTCGATCTTAGTGAAGTAACTTTGTCCAATCAAGTAGTTGATCAAGTCATCCATTCTTAGTAATGGAAACCTGTACTTGATGGTGATCTTGTTGTTGGCTCTCGAATCAGTGCACATCCTCCATTATCCTCCTTTCTTGGGCCCCGATAGAGCTAGTACTGCACACATACTCAAACTTTCTCTAATCAGTCCCCAGTCCAACAACACTTGGACTTGTTGATTCAATTTCTCCATCAGTGCCATCCTATGCGGTGCCTTATTCGGTAGTCTTGAACATGGTATCAAGTCAATCTAATGTGATATACTTATTGTCGATGGCAATCCTGTCGGCATCTCTTCAACCATTATATTATACCCTTAAATTTCGATAGCACCTATCTGACTTCAGTCATCACATTCTCCTTTTGACCATCAAAACTTGGACCTATGGTCTTGATCGTAGTTATTATTACATTTCCTATTATTTTAATTGATTGCTGTAATCATACATTGATAATTTTTTAGATATTAATAATAAAAAGAATTAGTTTTAGTTTTTAAGTTTTAAAAATTAGTAATTAGTAGATGCATTTAAGGTATATAGAAGCCAAAGTACATTGGATTTAAAAAATAATAGGACATGTAATAATGAGGAACACATGTGTACTTATTATGAATAACACAATGTATAAAAATGATAATATTAATTATCATTAAAGAAATCTCTAGTGCAAAGATCACATGTCAAGCTAGAAAAAAATTTGAATTTTTAAAATTTAAATTAATTTTTTTTTAAATAATCTCACATCCCAACAAAGGTAATTTGTCACTTCATAACTTTTAACCAATCATAAAATAGAAATACCAAATTTTAAAAATTCTACAAAATAATTTATATTTTCAAAATATTAAATTTAATATGTAAATATTACAAAACTTTTAAAAACATTATAATTTTTTTATGAGCATAAAAGTTAAACTTGTTTATAACCAATTGATCACTATAAATTATTATAAATAATTTTCTAAATAATATATATATATATATATAACCCAAAACTTCAAATCCCATAAAAAATTAAATCAAATCAATCACATGTCTAGATTTTTAAACACTAGGAATCCTTTTGACAATTGATTAACATCAAACTATATTAAATTATATTTATATTTTACTATACAAATCCTTCCCATGATACTTGGCATATGAATCGTGAGGATTATACGCAAAAAATAGTATACAATTAAATTCATGTTCCAACCTTAATAAATTTTGAAGGTGACTTTGGGCACGGGAGCAAAGGAAGTCTTTGGATGCTCGGTTGAAAAGAACAGGACGGGATAAAAGAAATCTTTGTGAATCAGGGAGGGATCCTAGAAGGAGATCTGTTAGATAAATTGAAGTTTCTAGAAACTAATAGAAATGACATCCTGTTGGAAAGGGAAGCGAAACTCAGAATGAAAAGCAGGGTTGTTTGGTTAGCCCAGGGAGATGAGAATACGAGCTTTTTTCATAAAATGATCAATCATCGAAAAATGATAAACTCCATCAGGGAGTTGCAGGATTCTAGTGGGGAGAAGATGGAAGGTTTTGATAGCCTGGCAGCAGGGGGAGTTGACTTTTTCTCTTCCTTTTATAATGATCCTAAAGGGACCAATTTCCTTGAGATGGTGGAAACAGTGAATCAATTTGATCATTGGGTAACAGAAGGAGATTCAGCTATTCTGAATGCTCCAATTTCTCTGGATGAGCTTAAGACTTCTATCTCCAAGATTAAAAAGGATAAAAGCCCCGGTACTGATGGATGGAAATCGGAGTTCTATTTTTCTTTTTTCGAGTTGATTAAGATGGACCTGCTCCGGGTGGTGGAGAGGAACAAAACATCAGGTTTTTTAAAATCAAGTATTAATTCTACATTTCTGGTCCTTATTCCTAAAGTGACTAACCCCAAGTCTTTTGGATATTTCAGACCGATATCTTTATGTAATGCTTTATACAAAATTATCTCGAAGTTGATTGCTGAAAGGCTTAAGCCTATCCTAGCCAGACATATAACCAAAGAACAGTATGGTTTCTTACCTAATCGGAGCATTCATGAAGCAATAGGATGTGCGCAGGAAGTCTTTCACTCGATAAAAACAGGTAAGATCTCGACCAAAGTGTTGAAGGTGGACTTGTCAAAAGAATATGACCGGACATGCTGGTACTATCTCAGAATGGTCCTTATCCAAATTGGTTGTGGTCTTTCAGTTGTTAATTGGATATGGTCTTGCATTACAACTATAAATTTCGCAGTTCTAATCAATGGGTCTGCGTCTAGTTTCTTCAAGCCAGCTCGGGGGCTTCGCCAGGGGTGCCCTTTGTCCCCGTACCTCTTTTTGCTTGTCATGGATGGGTTGATTCATTGGATTGAGAAGGCAGTGGAAAACAATTTGTTTGAAGGCCTTTGTTTTGGTTCTATTCGGATTACCCACTTTTTTTTTGTGGACGATGCTTTGCTTTTCTTGGGAAATTCTGTTGCTGAAACTCGGGTGATAAAAGACCTCTTATGGCTTTTTTGTAAAGCAACAGGCATGCAGGCAAACCTGGAGAAATCTAATTGCTATATTAATCTTTCGGATTCCTCTGATCTGTTGGACTTCTTGGAGGTTATGCCTATGGAAATATGCTCTCTGTCCTCAGGATTCAAGTATCTGGGGTTTCATCTGAAACCAAATAATTATGGAATTGATGATTGGCAGTGGATTATTGAAAAAGTAAAGAGTCGCATAGATTTTTGGTGTAACCGTTATCTCTCTAAGGGTGGGAAAGTGGTCCTGATCAAAAGCGTCCTCTGTGCACTGCTGGTTTACTGGATGATTAACGCGAAGCTACCACAGGGTATTATTCATGCGCTCAGAAAACTCTTTTTTAAATTTCTCTAGATGGGTACAGAAAATCGAGGGATCCACTGGACATTCTGGGTTTCGATTTCCTTACCAAAGGAATTTGGAGGCTAGGGGTTTAAAAATTTGTTCTTGTCTGGAAAGACTCTATCTTCAAAAACTATGTGGCTTTTCATAGCCAAAGAAGGTCTGTGGCAGAAGATTCTTCGTTTTAAATATCTGAGCAAAGACTCTTTAGTGGAATGGATAAGAAACCCAAGAAAAATGGTCGTGGAGGCTCCATGTTTTGGAAATCGCTAATTTCGGCTATGCCTCCTGTGGAGGAATGGCTTGTTTGGAAGGTGGGTGATGGAAAAACAGCTAGAATTGGAAGGTATTTTTATCTAGGGGTTAAGCAAATTCCAAAGTTTCCTTAGGACTTTATGAACTTTTTAGAGGAGAGGGGTCTGGTAGTTTTGGCGGATGTGGATGGACCTGTTATGGGTCTTTCACAGCATTGGTTGACAGCGGAGTCTTTGAGAATTCCTGACAGATGGAGGATTTTATGGAGCAATTGGATTGAAGCTTTGAATCTAGGGTTTCTCAGAATAGGGATGGAACAGGATTGTATTGATTGGCAAGGAATAAAGGAAGGGGGCACTTTCTCAGTTAGAGTTGCTTACGCTGCATTGATCGAACATAAAGGGGAGGAAAAGCCTTGGTGGGGGAAACTGCTTTGGAGCACTACAACACCTCATAAGAATAAGATACTGGTTTGGCTGATTATGCACAATAAAGTACTTAATTGGGAAAACCTTCAGAAAAGATAGATGGAAGGGTCGGGCTATTGTAGCCTGTGTAGGGAGGCAGAAGAGAATGTAGGGAATCTTTTTACAAAGTGTTCTTTTATCATACAAGTATGGTTGGAAATTAGCATAGCTCTTCAGCTAAATTTACCAAAGGAAGACATCTGTTATGAATTATTCTTCAAGAAATGGTTTAATGATAAAAAACTCAAAAATTACAGAAGCCTCCCTGTTTTGGTGGTGTGGCAAGTATGGAATGCACGTAACAAGGCTATTTTTTAGGATCAAAACTACCCTAGTTTTGTTGTCACTGCTCAGATTATTTCAAGCTTCAAGTGCTTTCAGGGACATGATAAGGCCAAGAAATCAAGAGTTATGAAGATTATGAATCATGGAGAAGAGGAATCAGTGGGTTTTTTTTTATGGAGCCTGTGTGAATCTTGGTTGTGGTTTGGGTGGTTACCTTATCCATAGAGGACAGGAAATTACTTTCAAAGCTAATGGAGGATATGGGACTAATAACTGGGTAGAAGGATGTGCTCTGCTAGTACTTCTTCAACAAGCAATTACTCACAAAGTGGTAGCTCTCAGAATTTATGGGGACTCAGACATATGGATAAAAAGGATGAATAGGAAAAGCACCTTTCAGAATCCTTCACTGCTAAACTTAGGAGAAAGAATTGAACTCACTGTTTTACAGTTTCCTAAGGTGGAATTTGTCCACATCTACAGGGAACAAAATGAAAGGGTTGATAAGCTTTCAAAGGATGGATTGTTGGAGGAAGATGGCTATTGCAGAATTTGTCCATGGCATGCTTCCATGGACGTCATGAGCAAAACAGAAAAAGTTTGGACTCTATCTTATATTAACTAGACAGCGGCTGTAATGTAGATGGCATTTATGCTATAGTTTGTAGTAATGTCATATAACAAGGTTTTAGAAGTGAATAGATTTTAAACAATTACTCTATTGTAATGATATTTTGCAGCATTTTGAACTTTCAAAAGTACTGATAAGTACCTACGGAATGTATTTAGAGATCTTTATGAACAATGAATATGATATTTTTTTTTTCTGGGAAAAAAACTTTCAAATTATTGACTTCCTCTTGTAAATCTTGATATGAAATTATATTATTTCAATGTTCGAGTCACATTCATGAAGGATCGATCATATATATATAATTAAAATAACAAAGTAATATTATATTATTGTTAATATGTTATTGTTAATGATATTTATATTATAAATTTTATATAATATAAATATTTAATTGGTAAGTAAAAATTATGGTTTTAAATCAATTTTGTAAAACCTACCATAACAATACAATGTTTATATTTAAATTGAATATATAAATTCAATTCTATATAACTTGAAAATATAGAAGTAGATTATGCACGGTTGTGTTTGTATATGCACGTATATAATGCAATAAGGAAGGACAATTATTGAATTTATATATACATTTAAATAATTAAAATTATTTTCATTACAAATTATGATTAATTTTGAAAAAAATACATCTATTTTTTTATATTACATAAGAATGAAAAACAAAATCTAAATTTAATCTAAAAAATAATTTTGAAGATCAACAATATCTTTCATTTTTAACTAGTGTAAAGAAGAAAATTTCCTCCTAGGAGGTCATAGGTTCAAATCCGGATGGGGGTAGGGCATGTATGTGTGCAAAGGTGGGGCCCTTGTCCCACAAACAAGGGGTATCCTACACCAAATTAGTGTTTGGCATAGTTGTAACCTTAAAAATAGACTACTACTACTACTACTACTACTACTATTATTATTATTATATAATTTGTCATGACTTTGTGAGACTAAGAAGATTGAGGATGAAAAACACTTCCTCTTAGATGCACTCGGATACATCTCAATTTCAAACTATTTGTTACAATAATTACCTTCATAACCTTTTAACACTATAATGGCCTAGGAATGCACTTATCTTCTAAAGTTTCAAATACTTCAAAATAAAACTTATATCATTTAAACATGATAATATTTATGGGATAGGTGTCCACTTTTTAAATCATGGTTTCAATATTTTTCATATCCACTCAGAAAGCACAAAATCCTAGATACATGTCAACTCTCTATAGTTATGAAGAAATAAGGAAGCATCATAACCAACTGTCAACTCTCTGAAACAGTGAAGCAATAAGGAAGAACCATAACAAACTTAGTAAAGGCTTATTTCTTTAAATATTAGAAAATAAATACTAATGGAATTTTATTCCAACAATCAGGTTCAGTCTTCTGGCAGTTATTCTTTCGGAATGTCAACTATGCCAGCCACTCGTGCAACAATACCTTGAATTCATAGAAGAATATCTCGTGGATATCTAAATAAATATATTTCTGCAACCAACTAGTTGTTGTCTGTCTAGGGTCCTGCTTCTCACCTTCTGCAAATTCCTCTGCCTTCTTATCAAACCACTCTTGGATCTCTGGTTTCCTCGGATGCCACAGCATATCCTCTTCTTTTCTTCCTCAAGGTCCCGGCAATAGAACCATTTGTTGATGCAGTGTCTATCGATAGGGGTTCACTTCGCACTGTCGCTAACAAACTACCAGCCTGAACTCCCTTACACACCGACCCAAAAAGGTGTAACCCTTTCCAACAACAGTTGCAGAGCAAGTGCAGTCTCACCCGATATGGATAAGGGGTCTGCAGGAGCCAAGTTTCCACAGTGGAGTTGAGGATATGCTTTCAACACACATTACCCTTGTAGAGACCAGAGATTATGACTTCTGCAACATATTCTTAATTCACCATTCACACATTAATTCATTCGCATATTTCAACAGATAACAAATATTCGCAACAACATATTCAATCTACTTATTCGCATCAACAATAATCCTTAAACCCATAGCATATTCGCATCAACGATACTCATTAGACCTACAACATATCAAACTTGTTGCAAACATTCACATTCATCATCGCATAAATATAGACACGGAAATTGCACCATAATCATACATCCTCATGCATTCATTAAACTTTCCCGAATAAACTTCGCAAAAACAGTCAATACACCATGTCGCAAATACAAAACAGATCCAAGGATGGAATGAATGATCAAAAACTGGATTCCCTTAGGCTTACAATCCTTACTCTATTTATATGCTTCTATTTTGTTACAAAATGGTCCACATGACCAATTTTAACTAATTTAACTATTCTTGCGCTTCTGCGAACTCCGTGGATGATCCTTCTTTCGCGGATTGACCCTTTTGCGCCTGTCGGCTTCCACACTTCTTGCGGACTTATCCCATTCCAACACTGCTCCAAATTTTTTCTAAATGTTCTAGTATATATGAGGATATCATCAATTAAAACTATAACAAACTTGCATGGATACTTATCAGGAACTTTGTTTATTATACCCTTAAATGTAGCAAGAGTATTTTATAGGCCAAATGGCATCACCTAGAAGGCCCTAAGGTTGTATTCTCTTGATCCTAGATTTGTATAGGTATCTAGAAATATCCATAGCAACACTAAAATAATAGCCTTTTAAGTTGAAAGTTTCAAATCTCGTCAGTCATAGGAAAAAATAAAATAATTTAGGGATATTTCTATCATAGTATCCTTGAGGATATGGCTGCCTAGAAATGCCATAATTGTCTAATACATGCAAATTATTCCTTTTTGATGTGCCTTACAAAGTATATTTAACTTTGCCGATTATAGGTCCTCCTAAGGTTTCCCCTTTTAGGTAGTTTGTCACTTTTACCTTGGACAGATCTAGTGCTTGGGTTGTTCTTATGGAGCCATCCAAGCAACACCTTATATGGAGTTGGGATGCTATTCTTACTGAATGAATATATCTATGTTTTTTTAAATCAAGGCTAGTCTACAAGAAAGTACAAATAAATATGCAGAGTTACCTACCTCAAAAGAGGATGACAAAATGGTGTAGTGATGCCTCCATGAATAAGATAAAGGATTAGTCTCTACTAGTTTCCTAGGGAATATAGTTATCTTACAATTCTTTGTTCTTTGAAGATAAAGTATTCCCTCATCCACAATGTGTTGTAAAGGGGTTAGCTATTCTGGTTCAATTCAATCAATTAAAAAAATAGAAAAGGTCTAGGGTTCTGCTAGACTCGAGCAGATCAATGAAAGTGATCCTTGGGATTATTTTGACATTGCAATTCAAGGTGATCCTCCTTTAGGTGAAGGTGGGGGTGGAGGGATTATCTTCCTTAACAAAGTTCATATTTTTAAATCTAGAGCAATCCTATGTAAAGTTTTAAACAATATGGCTAATCTAATGGAAAAGTTGAGCCAATAAAGGTTGAAATTGAAAGGATTAGCTGGTTCGATGCCTTCTTTTTCCATTGTTCTACATTTCTTACATTGTATGGGGGCTCCATAAAGGTAATATTGGTGCTTTCTCACATTGCATATGTGATGATGTGCATTCTCATGCACTCATGGACATTATACTAGGTTTCCTATAAAAATAAGCTTTGAAAAATTTTCTATACACAATGTAGAAAAGCATAAATTACCACTAAACTTGCTAGCTAAAATAGGCAATGAGTATATGGTATGCAAGGATTTCTTTCACAAGGATTAATGGAGGAATCCTTAAGCATGACAATGAGGAGTTGTGAAGAGAAGACCATTCATCTATAATTTCATTGAGGGAATCTAGAATACCTCATCTACAATCCCCATTATCTCATTTGGTCTATTATTTGAAAGTTCTAGTTGCTCTTCCACACTTAGGCATACAAGGAGATTTTAGATGTAGGTGCTTAGAGATCTACTCACATTATTGGTGGATTTTGTTAGGTGCTTATTTGGAGGATTCAATTGTTGGTGCATGGGTAGACCCAAGGTTCATAATAAATCATACCAACAAAACCATAGACACTAGCCCTTTCAGCATCACCAACAAGCAGGTGAAGCCTCACTTGAGGTATCACATGGCGACTATAGTAACCAAGCTTCCACGGTGCTGAATGGATGTAAACATACATTCAATAGATATACTAATTTATTCATCTACTACTCAACATTACATCACTTATTCATGAAAACAGATAACATTCATAACAACAATATAACAAAACATTCATATGCGTATCCAGTATAAGCATTCATCACATTCGTCATAGTGCACAGTAATATAGGACATATCTAATCATTCTTGTTATCATTGGAACTGTCATACATAACCTTCATAGTGTGCAATCGTTCAGAGTCTTCTACCACCCAAGAATACATCTATTAGTCATGCACATCATAAAATAGGATAACCCCTTTACACTTATATCTCCTACATAGTTATACATCACAACATGGGAGAAGCCCATTACAAAGTGGGAAAACTTCTAACTAACTTCCTCTTCCTACATAGCTTTTGTCTAATTGGTGAATTGTCACATAGTCCATCTCTGGTGCGCAATCTCCTAGGTCCAAAATCTACTCCAACAAGCCTTGAACACTCACCTGTTGCTTGTCTCAAGCAACTTCAGTTGCTTCAAAGACTTCCTAATTCTAAAATTCGTCAATACAATGGCCTGAATACTACTGCATAAAACCTTTTGAATCAAAGTTGTTACCCTCTAGAAACTGTGTTGCAAACCTTGACATGCGCAGAGTTCCAACCATCGCTCGGCTTGATAAATTTTTTTGTCCCATCTCTTAGATGCAACTCAAAATTATGGATCTTAGCATTCACATTATCAATGGTGTAAAAGGATTTCCATCTCATCAATCCGTTGGTCAGTAATATGTTGTTTCCTCTAGATACTCATGCTTGAAGCAATCCTTATTTCCCATTGGGATTCTCTCTATGGTGTCACTTCTTCTTCCAATGAGGCCATGGATTTTGACAACATGGATTCTTAAGATCTCGTTCTATGGTGACTCTTATTCCTATATCGTTGGTCTATCTTTATCACCTGGCACCTCTGCTTTTCCCGATAGTTCTACATTTCTACAATATATTCCCAAAATTGCAACATCTACCTTCAAAAATTATGAAAAAGAAACTCAATTGTTCTTTTTTGCATTTCGCTCCCTCCTATATAGAGGATCTCAACGTACTTCACCTTATATTCACATGATTTCCTTATGCTGCCCCTCCATCCTTTGTGATTTTATGCTTTTTCGTTGTTCTTTCAAAACTTTGGCTACCGATTTTCTTCATCATTGCCACACATGTCTTCTGATGCACATCAGTTCAAGCTTTTCGATTGCGTCACTCCCACTGTCTCTACAATACCATGTGTGTTAAGCCCCGGACATATGTAAATTGTAATTGTTTATTATTGTGGCACTAGGTGCCAAGACAAGGGTCTTTGAGGACCGAGAGACATTATTATTAAATAATTAATTATTAACAATAACTAGCACAATGGGTACCACTAAAAGAGTATGGGAGTCATAGATCCATAATGTGAGGGGGAATGGGGACATTCCTAGCACTTTAGAACTTGCTTGGTTGATCTTGATCCATATTTATGCCTTAGTGACTTTATTAGTTGGTTATCACCCAAACTTTGTACAACGGACCCAACCTTTTATCATTTTATCCTATGTTAGTACTATTGAGCCTAATTCATGCTTTAGTGGGCCTTCCTTGATACTTGGGTGGATTCCACTTGTTAATTGAGCCCCGTTGGTGGTTTGTAACTCTATTTTGGAGGTTATACTTGGTTTTGTAACCCTCACTTGCTCAAGTGCACCCTCACTAGCTACTTTTAGCCTTGGTTTATGTAACTCCTTGTGTAACCCCTCCTTTGCTATTTTGGGAAGAAGATTTGGCTTATGTAACTCCTAACCTCACTATTTTGATTCCCTCTACATGGATGAGTTTTCCAAACATGAATTTGAGTTGGGTGGAGTGACTTGGAGCCACTCTACTTGAAATTTGAATTGCTTGGGTTGGATTCAAGTTAGCCTCTTATGGTTGAGTTAACCCCCCCTTGGGTTGACTCAAGTTGGCTTACCTTGGATTGATTTGACTCCCTTGGGTTTGAATTGCCTTCTTTGATTTATAAATCCATGGTTGATCTCCTTGGTTAAGGTTGTTTTTTATGGTTGTTGATTACTGTTAGTTGTTCTTGGTTATTCATGCCAGTAATGTTGAGAGCTTGGTAAGTCTACGAGCTTGGGAAACCATTTATGCACTTTTCTATGTAAATGAACCTTGTGCTTGAAGCATTGTGATCTTGTAGGGACTAGTAAACTAGTAAACTAGTAGTTCCTTTGTGTCCATTGCTTGTCTCTGTCCGAGACTTGCACATAAATCCTAATGGTGAGTGGTGATGTCCTGAGGAACCTAGGGGTGAAGGGATTACCATTACACCTAATAGTGGGGTGGAGGAGAAATTAGGTCGTGATAAATTGATTTATGGATTCTCAAATTGATACTTGAGCTATCTTTGAGTGCACCTCTATTGTGTATTTTTGGCCTCAGCTCGGGGGTGGCCTGTCAAAGAGAGATATGGCTTGAAATGCCTTTGGCTAGGCAGAACGTGGTCTGGTTGATTGTTAAATTTTGAGCATTAATTCACAATACTCTAGGATCTTCACTGAGAGAATAACATATACAGTATATCAATGCATAACAATCACAATAAGCATGACAAGCATCACAAGATTCAAAAGCATGAGAGACAAGAGACACAGAGTTTCCGTGGGGAAAACCCTAAGGTGAAAAAACCCACAACTTCCTTAGAGATAGAGAGAGCAATGGCTCAACCAAAGTACAACCAAAATACACTTGAGATAGTCTCCTAGAAGCAGATGATCCTCCTCCTCACTAGTGCGCTACTTTCTGAGTGAGAGAGATATGACTTTCCGAATGATCTAAATAGAGATCTCCTTATCTCTATTTATACTAACCTGTTTTCCCAGTGACCTTATGGGGCCAACTTGTCTAGATAGGTACATCCAAAACATAATATATATATTTCAAGGCCAACCCCACACATGGTGGTCTAATAACCCATCGGCAAGTACACAGACTTGCGACACTTGTCAATCCACATGACGACACTTCCTTATAGAGGAATAACACATCTCTAATAAGGGTACAATAAATATGTATGAAATATATAGATTAAATACATTTCAAAGTTACATATACATCAACACTCCCTCTTAACTAGGAAGGTATTTCTCGACACAGATCTGCTAGACAAGTCTTCTTCTTGGGATCATCGTCATTGATGCATCGTCATCATCATCGTCACTGCTGCTGCTATCTCAACCAATCTCTGACTCTAATCGTCATAGGAAGTTCTACAGAGCCAGTCCTTTTTCATACTGGGTGTAGGTCCACCACCTGTAGGTCTTCATCATCACTGGCCATACTATGGAAATCTTAGGACTTATTACGTGCGTCACAAAACCTTAAAAGAGTCTCTTGACTAGCAAGAACCCTAAAGAGCATCTGAGGCCTTTTTCATCCTGTCTAGATCTCCAGGACTTATTACATGTGACCCCACCATAAAACCTCGAAAGAGAATCCCATGATTGATTATGAGCACAAGGCTCAACCTATCGGATCTCCCAGGGCACAAATTACATGTGGTCATGGCAAAACCTCGAAAGAGCATCCCAGGACTGATTACGAGCACACGACTCAACCTATCTGATCTCCCAGGGCACAAATTACATGCCATAGGACAAAACCTTGAAAGAGCATCTGCCAGATATCCCAGGGAACAAATTACATGCCATAGGAAAAACCTCGAAAGACTATCTGCAGATCTCCCGGAGCACAAATTATATGTCCTCCCAAGCAAAACCTCGAAAGAGAATTTGCCAGATATCCCAGGGTACAAATTACATGTCGTAGGCAAAACCTCGAAAGACTATCTGCAAATCTCCCAGGGCACAAATTACATGCTTATCTGCACAACCTGTTCCACGGCCACAGAGTATCAACCTGATACTCACCATACATCATCGTGATGTACACATGATCATCCTAATCATCATCACTGCAACATCCTGCTGCATGTCATCCGGAGCAACATCCTGAAGCTTGTCGTCCATGATCATCCTGATCATACAATGCATCTACCTGATGCATACCAAGTATCTACCTGATACATATCATCATACATGATCCACCTGATCATATAGTGTATCCACCTGATACAAATACAAATACATGATACATATCACCATACATGATCCACCAGATCATACAATGTATCCACCTGATACATATACAGATACATGGTCCAAGCATCCAACATGATGCATATACAAAAATACATACACATGATCCAACCGATCATATCCAGCATCCAACATGATGCATACATACATATAAATGATCCAACTGATCATATCCAGCATCCAACATGATGCGTACATACATATACATATAAATGATCCAACTGATCATATCCAGCATCCAACATGATGCATACATACATAAAAAAAATGATCCAACTGATCATACAAAGCAGAAACTAGAACACCATCTTGATGCTCATCATCCAGCGCTTACATCCACAGCCATGTGAAGGATCCTCCTTCCAACATGCTTGGAATGGCTTCAGCAAATGTGTCCATCACTTCTTCCTCGAAGTGTCATCAATCCGAAGAACACCAAGCCTCTCTCTGAAGTACTCGAACTTCACCCTGGCTAGTGGCTTCGTCAGCACATCTGCAATCTGCTCGTCCGTCGCAACATATAGGAGCTTCACAGCTCCTCTCTGCACCATATCCCTGATATAGTGATATTTGATCTCTATGTGTTTTGACCTGTCATGAAACACTGGGTTCTCGGACAGCTTCACACAACTCTGGTTATCACAGAAGATACCAGTAGCATCCAACGGGAGATCAAATAATTTAGACAGTAGCTTCCGTATCCATACTACCTCACAACTAGCTGAACAGGATGAAACATACTCTGCCTCAGTTGTACTCAGTGCTACACTGGACTGCTTCCTGCTAAACCAAGAGATCACTCATGATCCCATACTGAAGCAGCACCCAGATGTGCTCTTCCTATCTACAACACTGCCAACCCAATCTGAACCAACATAACCCTGCAGGTTAAACTTTTGATTTGCCTCATACTTGAGCCCATAATCCACTGTACCCTTCAGGTACCTCAGAACATGCTTTACAACAACCAGATGAACACTCCTCGGATCTGTCAGGAACTAACTCAATGTGTTCACCGCAAAGCAAATATCTGGTCTCGTGTTCGTCAGGTACATCAAGGACCCAATCATCTGACGATACATAGAGACATCAACCGACTCAGATGAAGCATCACATAGAAGCTTCAGATTCGATGCCATAGGTGTGGCCATGGCCTTGCAATCTCCATCATCTCGAATCTCTTCAGAATATCTACTGTGTACTTCCCTTGACCAAGGAAGATCCCACCTGCATTCTGCCACACCTCCATACCTAGGAAATAATGCATCATTCCCAAATCTTTCATATCAAACTCAGCAACAAGCTTCCTCTTAGTATCTGTAATCAATCTATCATCTCCTGTTACAAATAAGTCATCCACATACAGCAGTAGAATCATAGGATTCCCTTCCTCAACCTTGTAAATCCCCAACTAGATAGGAAACTGTCCATCCTACCATACCAAGTTATGGGAGCTTGTTTCAAGCCATACAACGCTTTCTTCAATCTACACACATATGACTCCCTGTCATGTATTTCGAAACCGAGTGGCTGCTCTACATATACTTCCTCTTCAACTACACCATTCAAGAAGGAAGTCTTGACATCCATCTGGTGTATTTTCCATTTCATTACTGCAACCAGGGAAAGTACTGTTCTGATGGAAGTATACCTAGCTATAGGTGCAAAAGTTTCTTCATAATCTATTCCCTCTTTCTGAGAGAAGCCACGAGCTACGAATATTGCTTTGTATTTCTCTACACTGCCATCTGCAGCATGCTTGATTTTGTAGATCCATTCAGAAGTCACAACAAAATTCTCTTTAGGTCTTGGTACAACCTCCCAAACATCATTCTTCATTATTGATTGGTATTCCTCAACCATGGCATCCTTCCATTCTTTCTTTTCCACTGCTTCTTCATAACTGGAAGGTTCTTTGCTCATAATGTCACAGAGTAAAGCAACGTAGCTGGTATGTGATCTGGTTCTCTTCTTTGCTCTGTGTTCTTCTTCTAGAATCCCAAATCTTTCTGCATCTTGAATGAGCTCTCTAGCCCATGCAGGTTTCCTCTTGTGAGAGTTATCCTAACGGGGTGGATCTACAGGTTCTTGCAGATCTTCAAACTCACGAACAACTTCTGGAACTGCTTCAGTCATGGTAGTGTCTTGAAATCTAGTTTCCTTAGGTTCTTCATAAGCTTCGATAGGTGCCTTCCTTGATTTGATGAATGCTGAGTTTTCATCAAATGTTACATCCTTGCTGGCATCAATCTTCTTGAACCCTGGAAAGTATATTCTGTAATCCTTCGAGCTTTCACTGTAACCCACAAAGATACTCTTCTTTCTTGAAGGATCTAGTTTAGTCCTCTTTTCCTTTGGGACATGAGTGTATACTGGACAACCAAATATTCTGAGATGGCTGACTTCAGGTTTCTTACCAGAAAAGACCTCTTCTGGTGTCTTATTGTCCAATATCTTGTGGGGTGTTCTGTTCTACACATATACAGCTGTTCTAGTTGGTTCTGCCCATAGATGCATAGGTAGATCCTGGTCATGCAGCATTGCCCTTGCTGCTTCCATGATTGTTCTGTTCTTCCTTTCTGCAACTCCATTCTGTTGAGGATTATAAGGAGCAGTCAACTCCCTCTTAATCCCTGAATCACTGCAAAGCTTCTTGAAGTCACCTGAGGTGAATTCTCCACCATTGTCAGATCTGAATGTTTTGATCTTCTTGTCAGTTTGATTCTCCATCAAGGTTTTGAATTCCTTGAACTTATCAAACACCTCATCTTTGTTCTTCAAAAAGTATACCCAAGTCTTCCTGGAGAATTCATCAATAAACGAGACATAGTAAACATACCCACTCAAAGAACTGGATGACATAGGACCACATACATCTGAGTGGATAATTTCCAGGATATCTTTTGCCTTGTTTTCACTACTTGGGAAAGCCTTCTTAATGTTCTTACCTTTTGCACATCCTTTGCAAACACCTTCATGTTTGGTCTTGATTTCAGGAAGACCCTCTACAGCCTTGCTTGCAAGTGGAAGTGCCCTATAGTTCATATGAGCAAGTCTTCTATGCCAAAGTTCACTTGGCTCCATGGATTCATGCACCATGGCATGTTTAGGTTGTCCCTTCAATTTAGACAAACCTCCCTCTTGCTCTCCAATCATCTATGGTCTTTCCCTTTAGCCACATTAGGACTTGGCCATCCAGAAATGCAACCCTCATACCTTTTGCATCCAATGCAGAGATGGAGAGTAAGCTATTCTTGATCCCAGGCACATAAAGGACTTCTTTCATCTTCAAAGATTTTCCAAAATCTAGGTTGTAGGAGGCTTCACCACTTCCTTTGATTGGGTATTGATAATCATCCCCAAGTTTCACCTTATGGGGTGATTCATGTTCAGATAGATTCATAGGAGATTCTTTAAACCCAGTCATGTGTTTGGAAGCCCCACTATCAATCAACCAATCATTACAACCATGGGAGATAGTACCTGTGAGAGCAGAAATTAGAACATATTCTTCTTCACTTGATGAGTCATCATCACTATCCCTTTCTGCCCTAGCCTTCTTCTTTGGGGGTTCATCATCTTCGGCAGCATGAGCATGATATCTTCTTTTGTTATTCTTCTTCTTCTTATTGAAGTTGTTGTTGTTGTCTTTCTTCTTCTTGGGACAATTTGAAGCAAAGTGTCCCTTCTCATTGCAATTGAAGCATCTGAGATCTTTCTTATCTTTATGATAATGGTGGTGTGAGAATCTTCTGTTATGAGATGATTCCTTCTTGGACTTGCCTTTCCTGGCATGTGCTGTGAGAGCTTGATCTTCATTTCCCATCTTTTCTTCTCGGGCCACAAGCCTAGATTCTTCTTGAGAGCATTCTTCCCACAATCTATTGAAGGAGATCAACTTCTTCCTTGCACAAATTCCTTGAATAAAGGAATCCCATGACCTAGGTAGGCCATTTAGAGTGGTCATCACAACTTCACCATTCTCCACCATTTCATCCACTGCTTCTAGTTGTTCCTTGATCTGGGAGACCCTTGAAAAATAAGATTGAATGGTTTCTCCATTCTGAAACTTTACTCCTTTCAATTGGTTCCGCAGGGTCATCTTCCAATTTATGTTCTTCCCTTCAAATAGCTTGGTCAAAGAGTCAAACATCTCCTTGGGTGTCTTTAGAGAAGACACATGGGGTATGAGATGGTCTTTGATAGAATCAGCAATGATTCTCTTTGCCTTGACCAAGTTCTTCTTATGCAATACTTTAGCCTCTTCATCCTCTGGGATAGGGATGTCTTCTTTTACATATGAGTCCAACTCATTCTCTTCCAGGATTAACCCAATCCTATACTTCCAAGCTTGAAAGTTATCAGCTCCTTCAATATTATCCTCAAGCTTGGTGTGGTGAGACATCTTAAAGAGTAATTCAAATGGAAATAGAAAAGATTTAGGTCTTACCACTTGAAATGCTGAAAACTGGATCTGGTCCCGGATTAGGGTTTGTCGGAAAACCCTAAAAATTCAAAATTTCAATTTCAATTTTCTGAAAGGATAGAAAGATGTGCCTTGATGAGCTGATCAGCCTGGTGTATTCATAATTTCAGATCAGTAAAGCTTTACCCTTCAGATTTGCCTTTTTGTCCTCCGGGGTTCACTAGGGAGAGCCCTGAATTAGGGTTTGAGTTTCCCGAAGATCTACCCAGCCAAAAATCTCGATCCAAATCTCTAAACTTCGATTTTTGCAAGGAGCTTCCAGCTATGGCTTCAGATTTCAGAAATTCCTATTTTTGTGGAAGCCCTAATTTTTAGGGCCAAATATGAAAATGCTCAGAATTGAATTCTGATTGGACAGATAGATTCGCCTTAATGAGTAGAGTCAATCTACTATACTGATTTTTCAAAATCTGTGGAGAGAAACCCAATAAACAAGAAACTCAAGTTTTCGTCACTGCAAAATGTCTTCTTCTCAGGTTAGCTTTGATACCATGTTAAATTTTGAGCATTAATTCATAATACTCTAGGATCTTCACTGAGAGAATAACATATACAGTATATCAATGCATAACAATCACAATAAGCATGACAAGCATCACAAGAATCAAAAGCATGAGAGACAAGAGACACGGAGTTTCCATGGGGAAAACCCTAAGGTGAAAAACCCCACAACTTCCTCAGAGATAGAGAGAGCAATGGCTCAACCAAAGTACAACCAAAATACATTTGAGATAGTCTCCTAGAAGCAGACGATCCTCCTCCTCACTAGTGCGCCACTTTCTGAGTGAGAGAGATATGACTTTCCGAATGATCTAAATAGAGATCTCCTGATCTCCATTTATACTAACCTGTTTTCCTAGTGACCTTATGGGGTCGACTTGTCTAGCTAGGTACATCCACAATATAATATATATATTTCAGGGCCGACCCCACACATGGTGGTCTAATAACCCATCGGCAAGTACACACACTTGCGACACTTGTCAATCCACATGACGACACTTCCTTATAGAGGAATAACACATCTCTAATAAGGGTACAATAAATATATATGAAATATATAGATGAAATACATTCCGAAGTTACATATACATCAACATTGATTCCATTTGCACATTATTAAGATAAGTGAATTATTTTATGTAAATTCGTATGTTTATATGTGGTTTCCTTTGTTTTCATAGCTGAATGCAAATATGATGGTTTAATTGCTTGGAAATTGGTGTACTTACCTTGATTTTTAGATCTAATATTGATGGAAGATTGAAATATGTTTATTCATGTGTTATTTGTTGTATATTACTCTGCAAATGCTCCCTCTATTTCTGATCAAAACTATGGATGAATTTATAGTTGAAAATGCTTGGTTTTCAAAACATTGGATGAGGAATCCTTCTTGGAAATTAGTGTACTTTCCTTGATTTTTATATCTGATCTTGATGGAATATTGAAATATTTTTATTCATGTGTTATTTTCTTTAGATTAATCTAAAGGTGTGCACTCCATGGAGGCTCAGTTTTTTTATATGAAAATACTGTGTTTTGACTGCAAGGAAATGAGATTTTCTGCTTGAAAACTAGATTGAATGGATGGTGTTTTCATGGAGTTGATTATCTAAAGTTGTATGGTTATGTGTGAAATTTCTAGTGTGCTCTTGGTGGCTATAGAGTGCCCCATTTAGCTGGTATTCTTTCTATTTGGGTCTTCTGGTTGGCTTTGTAGTGATTTGGATGTTTGTGAGATGATCAGGTAGTGATTTTGATAGCAATTGGTAGATTTGATCTTTTATATGAAGTAATGGTTTTATATGGTAGCTATATACAGGTAAATTTGGATAATTGATTGGTTGTAGGTGTTAGATTCATATCTAATCCAATGAGAAATCCAAATCTGTTAATGAAAGTGTCTTAAATTGGATTTACAGATGTATAGTGATTTCATAGTTTTATGGCGAAAGTTATGGTTGTAATTATTTGCAGAGAATTCCATAAATATGATCATATATTATTAATGGGATGATTATGGTAACCCATAATTTTTTAATAATTCTAAGGTTCAATTTTAGTAAGCTCATAAAACTGGTTGCATTTTCATGTTTGATGGTCTTGCATCTGCATGAGCAATTGGAGAGATTTATATTTGTTTTTAAGGTGTCACAATTTATTTTAATGGTTGAATGTTGCTTTAAATTGGCTTGATGGTATGTTAGGGTAACCTTTGGTTGACCCTATTCCACTATGAAATACCTTTATTCAACTTTCCTTTGGGTTTGCATGTTCCCGCGACCTTGGTTTCGGGGCCGGGTACATTACAACCTCACTTTCATGCCAAACGTTCATTTTCTTCTCTAGAATAATACCATATAGCTTGGCTAAGATAGGGATAACCATAATGGTTTGATAATTAGAGGGTTTATTTTTATCGTCGCTTTTAAAGATAGGAATAATGAGGCTCTGAGTCCAAGGAGTAGGAAAACCTTGCATGACCACCAGATTGAAGAGCTTGTGAATGTGAGGAATGAGAACGGTTCCTCCAACTTTTAGGATTTCAGCTTGATAAATTTCAATGCATTTAGCTTTCTCATTTTCTAGGCACTTGACACCAAAGTCAATGTATTCTAATCAGAAAAATTATGTCAATGCAAGAAGGTTTTCAGTGTTATTAATGACATTCAGGGATTCATAGAGCCTTTGAAGATAGGAATCCCATCCTTTCAAAGCAATCTTATTATTCTCTTTAGTTTTATTAGATAGAATTTGTCTTGAGAACTTCTTAGGAGCCACCTTAGAGAGGTGTAGGAGGTGTTCCTTCTTTTTATTTACATAATGTCTCGTTTTTCTTTTGATCAGGGATTTGTAACTTTTTATCTTGTCAATTTTTAGAGACTATACAGTCACTTCCTTGATGGCTCTTCTGGAATTTTTGCAATCATTATCATACCAAGGGTTGGTTTTCCTATTATTCTTTTTACCCGAAGTTTTGATGGGGAACTTATTAATGGAGGAAGAGAGGGTTATGGTTAAATTATGGTAGAGGAATTCTATATTTTCTGTAGCAAGACTTCTGTGGTGGTTGATTGTGGGAGGAATCAAATAAACCATAGTATCCATAATTGTATATCGACGTTTCGAATCCAAAACAGGATCCATCATCAGGACATATTGCCAAGTTTTATAAAGAGCATAAGATTTGGATATATAGTAATGAGATGTAGAGACAAGCTAATGTCGGCTACGAGGAAATTAGGGTTTTAGGTGAATTTTTTGAATTTTTTTTAAATTGATATGCTTAATTTAATTAATTATAAAAAACCCTAAATATTAATCGTAAGTTAGCATTATTAAGAAGTTATTAATTGTTGAATTTAAATTTTAATGTTAGTGTTTGATTGTAATATTAATTATTAATCCTAATGTGAACTCAATATTAGAAAAGAAATTTATATATAAATATAAATATGTATGTAAAAAATATATATATTTATATAAATATATAAATTCAAAGGTTTGTTTTAAATATGATAGGGTTATTTTTTTAAAGTGTATTTCGGTTCAATAAGTGAGCAAATATTTAATTAATTTAATTGTTTCTAGTGTATACAATTTATTAATAAAACTCTCTTAAATTTTTTAAAAATCCTAATGTATTATTTAATTAAATTTTATTAATTTCTTTAAAAATAAATTAAGTGTGAGGGTTGAATTTATATAAAGAGATTATATTAGTTTTATTTTAAATTTTAATATTAATCTAAAAGGTCTTATGTTATTTGGTATGACCAATTTAGATTTCGCTCGTGTCTTTAAAGAAAGGTCGTCTGAAATAAAGAGATCCCTGATTTCGAAACTGGTGGAGGTCTTCCGGAGGCACCCACGTATTGCTTCGAAATTTAGATATAGATGCAGAAGGTTGTGATGATTGTGTAATGAAACTAGATTAGATCTAATGGATCCACTTTAAATACGGATTTATCAAGTTTTTATGAAATTTGATCTTTCTAGGTGCTCAGGCACTATGGGGTTTAAGCAGCCATTGCATGGCCATTGGGTAGAAGCATGTGATCAGTCTGGATTGTGTAATAAAACTAGTATAAATGTATTTTAAATAAGGATTTATCAAGGATTTAGGATATTTGTGGAATTTGATTTAGGGTGTCGGACGATTCTATGATGATTTTAGTTTATGATTCATGTTGTTATAATTTTGTGACATGGATTACATGTTATTGTTATTAGCTTGTGACATAGAAACAATATTTGACGTACCTATAAGAAGATGTAGAAAAATAGAAACATTATTTGACGTACCTAAAATCAAAATATTTAATATTGTATTTGTTTTTACCTTTAACATGCTAGTTGACGGTTTATCAGCTTAGATGTGTTTTTAGTTCCAAGCTTATGAAACATGGGACGATTCAAAGTTTCTTATCGAGTTCGAGTTTGTGATCAGAAGATAGTCATATAATGTTGGTGTATTTATATTATTTTAAAAGAGTGTTTTTGTAGGTTTCACAATAAAAATTATAAAAAATTATTATTTTTAATTAATTAAAATAAAATAAAATAAAAATTTATAATAATAAAAATATTAAAAAAATACATTTATAACAATTATAAAAACTATAATCCTTACCATACTCATCAAAAAATACCAAAAATCCATATACTTTAACATTATTCTACTTAACATTTAAATTTAAATTATCATATTTTACTTAAATTTTGAATTTAAATTATCAAAGCAAAATTAAATTTAATTCTGAAAACAAAATTAAATTTAAATTCTCTCTATACACCTTTGACATGAACCAACATTCATACTAAATGACACCTTTGACATGAACCAACATTCATGCTAAATGACACCTTTGACATGAACGAACATTCATGCTAAATGACTTTATGTCTTTATACATTTCTAATCAATTTATATTAATTTATATTAAGAGAACAATGACCTATGCACATAAATAAGAAAATTATGAAATAAGAAATTTTCTAAAATTTACATTGTAATCTAACTGAATGCATGGTACATATATATTTATACATCAATCATTTATATAAATTTGATTTATTTAATCAGTTTCAAAATGGTTATTGTTTATAAATTTACATCTACATAAATAAATAGCACATTAATTTTATTTTTTACATTTTCTTTTATAGAATATGATTTATATCTACATAAATTAAGAGTACATTAATTTTACTTTCTAAATTTTTTTAGAATATGATTTTTTGAAAATAGAAAAATAATGTATGTTTTCAATAATTCAAAATATGAAATAGTTTAAGGAATAAAAAGAATATTTAAGAAAGTTTAATTCATTCATATATCAAAAATACAATTTAAGAAATGAAAATGGTAAATTAACTAAATATTGTATAATCAAATATTATATAATAAAAAAAATTCAAATTGTATAATCTTTAGATTACTCTCCAAAGTAATAGGATAAAAATAATAAAAAATATATTGTTAATATAAATACAAATACAATTTATTAACCAAGGTACACTATAAACAAAATATTGTTAAGATTTTAAAATAAATTCTATATTATATATAGATACTTGAACATTATAAATTATTAACTTTAATTTACTTTATTCCACATTTAATTCAAAAAATTGAAATGCCTAGTTCTTTTAATTTGGAGCATATGAGTTGTTCCTTGAACATATTAAAATTGGAAATATATTTTTTAATAATTGTAAAAATTATTCAAAAAATTCATAAAAAGAAATTCATATAGAATTTTTAACTAATGGTTTTTCTTATTTGATCTATAAGTTGTACAATCTCTTTTGAGAGACTTTTCTTACTTTGACATCACCCTTGATTTATTTGATGGATGTCATTTTTAGTTAATGCCAGTAAATTGTTTAATGAATCCTTTAATGTTAACTTACAATTAACCTACTTCATGGCCATGCTTCAAGACGTTATGGTAAACTACTTCATGGTAGCTTCGAGATGGTTAAAGCCGCAGTGGGAAGCAAATGTACTCACAAAGATGACATCATAAGCAATTAGAAAAAAAAATAGCAATTGATCTTAACAGTTCTCCTCAATCAATAGTATATTGCCTTTCTATCACTTTCATTAGTTTGATTACAAACATGATAACATTGTTACTATGGAAAAATTATTCACAAAAACTCACATCATAAAAAATTAGAAAAAAATAAAAATTGATTTTAATAGATCTCCTCAAGCAATTAACCTTAAAAGTGTGTCAACTCATCTTAAAAATCTATCCTCATTTCTAATATTCATATCTACTTTACTTGGAAAGGGTAACAATGTAAACTCTTCCCTTTTTGTGCATATTGACAACACAAACTTTACTAAGAACTCATACCTTTTTATGCAAATTAACAAGACACAATTTAACAAACAAATTGACAAAATAATAAATAGTAAGCATGTAAACTCTTTCCTTCATGTGCATATTGAAAACACACAGTTTGAAAAAACCTCTTACCTTTTTGTGAGACTCACGAGACACAATTTGACAAAATACTCGACATAGAGCATGACAATGACTTCATCACTCATCTTGGTTTTAGAACTATTTATTTCCTCAAATGAACTAGAATATTCCATCTGGTATGAGTCATTGTATTCTTAGTTATTAATTATATATATATATATATATATATATAAATACTGGACATAGAGCATGACAATGAGTTCATCACTCACCTTGGTTTTAGAACTATTTCTTTCCACAAATGACCTAGAATATTCCATATGATATGATTCATTGTATTCTTAGTTATATATATATATATATATTACAATGTAAGATGTTTACTTATTATGATTTTACATGGATTGCAAATTAATTAATTATATATATATATATATATATATATATATGAGACAGAGAGATGCAATCCTATAACGTACATTATTTACCATTAATTTTACTATGAGTTTTATATTTGCCTATCATTTTTCACTTTAATATTCTATGAATGTCACAAGGAAACAAAACCCTAGATGAATGCCACATGTGACATATAAACCTTTATGGACATCGTAAGGTGACAAACTCTTCATCAAAGGTTATGCTGAATTTGTTATGTCTCTTAATAGTTATGTGACATTCAACATGGTGCACTTGGTTAATAATGGTTGGCCATATGAAATAACCATCACAAGCATTTGGGAACATAATTATTTGACATAATTTGAACAAACAACATTAGTAGCATTTCTTGACAAAACCATTGGGGAATGTTGGAACCCAAAAAAATCATTGAGGAATGTCAAATGTGGGATAACCCTTTAGGGATGTTGCAATGTGACATAACCAATGAGGAATGCATAAATTAATATTAAGTCAACAAAGATGAACATTTCAATGCACTGCAACCATTTCCAACCATTGAAAGTCATAGTAAACATGGCCAACCATTGTTAACTAGGTCCACTAACTTGAACATTGCAAACCATTAAGAAACATGAAAAATCCGACATAACCCTTTTTTAATGTCATAATGTGACTTAACCCTTGATGAACCATCGCAAATTAGATGTCACCCATGATTAGCATCACAATGTGATATAACAAACATCATAAAGTTGATATAATCCTTGAAGAGTATAGAAATGTGACATAAACCATATGTCAAATTTGACATAACACTTGATCAATGTTGAAATTCAACACAACCCTTAATGAACATCAAAATGTGACATAACCATTTATGGACATTGTAGTGTGACATAATTGTTCGTCAAAGGCTACGTTGAAATTGTGATGTTTGCACCATGGGAAACTGTTTTTAACTAAGTCTACCAAGTTGAACATTGAAATACTATATAACCATTAATAAACATCACAAATTTTACATAACCCTTTTTTAATGTCATAATGTGACATAACCCTTGATGAAACATTACAAATTAAACTTAAATCTTGATGGACATCACCATGTGACATAATAAGAATTATAAATTTGAAATAATCCTTAATGAATTTCACAATGTGACATAATCCTTTTGTAAAATTTGGCATAACCCTTGATCAAGGTCATAATGTGATATAACCCTTAATGAGCGTTGCATTATGACATAACCCTTGATAAATGTCACAATGTGACATAACCATTTATGAATCTCACAATGCAACATAACCTTTGATGAATATCACAATCTGACATAACCCTTTTATAGACATTGCAGTGTGACAGAACCCTTACGTGAAATTCGACACAACCCTTCATGAATGTAACAATGCAACAAAACCCTGATAAATGTCACATGTGACATAACATTTATGGACATCATAATACGACAAAACTCTTCATGAAGGGTTATATTGAATTTGTTATGTTTATGAATGGTTATATTACATTATGACATTTAACATGGTGGACTTGATTAACAATGATTGGCCATGTGAATACCATTGATAAACATAATTATATTTAGCATAAGTCAACCAAGATGAGAATCAGAACATGTTCATTTCTAAAGGTGATTGTATATTGAAAAATTGTCAACAATAATTAAGAATGTTCAAACTATAGATAAACATGGTCACTAATTGTCAACCATGGTCAAATCATGCTACATGGACTAAGTTATAGTTGATATAAGTGATCCAAGATGAACATTGCAATAGATATAACCATATTATATTTCATTATGACATCATGCTAACTCGATATAAATTAATTAAATGAATGTCATATTGCAACATAATCATTGAGGGACATAGAGATTCAACATAAGTCATCCAATATGAATTTCACAATGTGATATAAAGATTATGAAACATTACAATCTAATAAAACCCTTAAACGATATCTCAAAGGCATTTTAACTATTAAACATGATTGATTACAAATAATTATGTTTAATGATATAATATTTAATTATAATTATAACTATTTTAATTATAATAGTTATAATTTTAATCATTATAATTATCAAGTATTATAATAATCAATAAATAATTATAACTTAATAATTATATATTTATAATTATAATATTTTAAAAATAACATTACTTTGATAATTTTATAATAGTATATCATTATCAATACACTATTTGTTTATTGTAATATTATAATATTTCTACAAATTATAATATTTTTAATAAGATTGCAATATTTTTAATATCCCTATGGGTTACCAAAAATTGAAAAAAAATAGAACTCCTCCCTTTCTACAATGTATCCATCCACATGAAACCCAAATTTCCAGTCCTCAAAGGCCATTTCCCTATGATACTAATTGAATAAGTTTCCTCATAAACGGACATAACAAGATGAAATGCATGCACAAGCGTGAATAGAAAAAATTCATAAAAAATTAGTAACTTGGTTTCTCAAAATATTATCACAATCATTTGTCCATGAACATAATCAAAATTTCATCACAAGTGTATGTAGCTATACATTGCCTCTTAGTTAAGCACCCTTAACTAAATGCCAAAACACATTAACAAAGTGCTTCTTGGGCCTGCCCTTTTAAACATAAAACAATGTATTATATATAAAGTCATAAATGACTTTACCTTGACCTAGCAAAGTCATAAATGACTTTAATCAAATAGTCTATGCCTCTGCATCTATAGGTTTATCAACTGTTTTTTAAAATAGTAAAAACAATGGGTAATATATTTCTACATGTTGAGTCTCTAAGCTCATCTACAACCAATTGTATTCCAGTCCACAATTTCCCCATTTTCCCATGTCACTTTTGGTTGGTTTCCATGTTTATAGAACAATGGAAATGGTGAACACCCATGAACTACCTAGAGTGTGTCATGAGAGTGTTCCCAACCATGATCGAGTCAATGATATTTAGAGGATCGGTGACATCCTTGTATCACCCATTTTTTTTCCTCACATATCCTAATAGTCCCTCACCCTTGTCATTTACATATCCAACAATCCTAATATACACTCAGAAAGACCTGCGGCCCTGACCTAGTAACTACTCCTAGAAACCTATCCTAAAACCCTTCTAACATTCTTACCTATCTCGACCCTTCTTCCCTTGGATGTTGTCCTAACCCTACATCTATCCTAAACTTCCATCCCTCTTAAAGAAAGTGTTTAAGACACGAGTCTGAGATTTAGCACCTGACATGCCCCCAGGCATGTTACCTTAACCATCTTTCTAAGCCTAACAAGTCACATCCTATTCTTACTTATTCATTAACTGAATGCAGTCACAGTCTTAGGACTGTGACATTTAAATTTAGTTGGTCTATCTCAACTTGATCTTCATCCTCCTAATCAACCATCTTTTCATGTCAATCACATATCATAATACTTGGATCATTAATAAATATATGTGATAATTCTGAGATAACACTGTCATATTCCACTTGTGATATCTTATTAAGTTGACATTGTTGTTATTGTGATTCTAGTCACAATCTCTAGTTGATTATTCAACATCTTAATCATTCATAGTCATCTCAAGTATATGTAATCATATTGACAAGACAAACTCATACATATCCATTTCATTCCATGCCACTTTTTCCTCCCCTCCAACCACAAGGCATAATCTATAGAAATCAATAAAATTAATGTTAGCTTATGAAGTTGATGGAAATATTGTTTTCTGCAAGGGACGTAAAGGCCAAAACATATCAAAATAACACTCCTAAATTCTAAGAAGTTTAAACCCAAGTTTGCATGGAAAAGTCACCAATGAGGGTTAAGAAGTGCCTTAACTTCTAGAAAAGAAGTTGAATGAAACTTACTTTTTAATTGTTAAATGTTTAATTTTAAGTTTTAAATGTATGTAAGTGAATGCCATTAAATTGCTTACTTAAGTTTGATTTAATACATTTTCAATTTTGAAGAGATGTCATTATATACCATGTATATGATTCTAATGATTTCCGTATTGATGCTTTTATTGTGGTTGCGGCTATGGACACAAATGCCGAGATACTGATTGAGCTTGCTTGCTTGAGGGGCATTAGTGCAACTTTTAGTAGTGGTGATAGGGTTCGCCGCTCACTTGCATCAACTCTAGATGCAATTGTTGATACTATTTCACAGTCAAATAATGTACTATATGATATTACATCATATAGAGAATGAAAAAGACAAGAATATGTTGATGGGCTAGACTACACCGCAATAAAAAAGTTGAAAATATCCAAAGAGCTCATATTTGCATTGTTTAGGGACCCTCAGTCGGGGGAAATCCCAAATGCAAACATGCCTCATATCTCTATTGAGTGGTGCACGTTTCAACTATTATTTGATAACTGGATGGACATATGGTATATGGTTTTTGATATGCCACCACATAACAACAGGGAAATTCTCCTGTATTTTCTTCGAAAGATGTATGTAGAGTTCATGTTACATAAACACGTAAACTATTTTGATATCTTGCAGTTTCAGGGGATCGGTGGGGGGATTCCCCAAAACCGACCCAATGCGAGGCTTCGAGACCTTGATCGCCCTATCCCTGCACCTCGTAGGCATTTGCCTGGGCTAGATGTCCCACCTACACATCGTTCTATTCCACAGACACGTGATGCGTTTTTGAGTTTGGCACGGAGGGTTGTTCGCCATGGAACTATGGTTCAGCATATGGGTGAGGAAGGGACATCTGTCCTTGGTGTGGTACATGCACCAGGTCATCACCATGCAGGACCATCATCTAGTGCAGGACCATCCACTGGTGCAGGACCATCGGCACATCCCCAGCTTACTGAGCCTCACGAGTGCACATCGTGTGGTCGTCCCTACTATGGTCTTGCCTCAGATGTTTCCTTCACACTGGGTTTTTGAGTGAGGTATGTAGATGGTTAATTGTAATAAATTATTCATTTATTTTCCTCTTTGTACACATATATATAGTTTGAGCTAATATATTAATTTTTTAAACTTGCAGTTGATGCTTTATGCCGGCAGTGACACCCCCGAGTCAGATGTTCCAGATTCTACAGGGGGGCATGACATTCCAACCACTGATCCTGTCATTGGTGGAGGGATTCATGATGCTACCCAATTGGTAGGCCCGTCTTATATAGCACCCATTGTCGTATCTCACACCGAGGTAAACATTTTAAAATTTTAGTTTTTTAATACTTGTTAATTTGTTAATTTCCACATACTTTGCATGTTAGTTCACTAATGCTATCTACGGTCTAATATTTACAATTATTAAACTTGCAGATGGTAGATCCTTCACTGGGGCAAGCTAATATGGAGGTAGCATCCATGGTCGTATCGTTCGAGGAAACATCCAGGCTCCACATAAACAATTAAAAATGTCACTTTTTAAATGCATGTCTGTTCGTTGAATCATGCATGTCTAACTACATGAACACTTGCTGACTGTAGGTACCAACCGAAACATCTCGACCATTGCCTGAATTTGTATCTCCTCCTAGGCCATTCGTGAACAAGGGTCATGTGTATGTGAGGAGGTCTACTCCTAGCAAGACTCCGACTACCCACGACCATGGGCTTATTGATACCATGGTAATGTATATCCTTTGTTGATGTATATGTAACTTCAGAATGTATTTCACCTACGTATTTCATTTATGTATATTGTATTCCTATAGAGATGTGTTATTCCTCTATAAGGAAGTGTCGTCATTTGTATTGACAAGTGTCGCAAGTGTCGTAACTTGCCGATGGATTATTAGACCACCATGTGTGGGTTCGACCCTGATTAAGTTAACCATGGGTCATTATACTAAGCTAGACAAGTCGGCCCCATAAGTTTATTGGGCAGTCAAGACAAGTATAAATAGAGATCGGGAGATCTCTATTTTGATCATCTCATTATCTCACTCTACATCACTCAAAAAGTGGCACACATGTGAGGAGGAGGATCAGCTGCTAGGACGAGACTATCTCTATGTACTTGGGTTGTACTTTGGTTGTATTATTGATCTATCTATCTCTAAGGAAGTTGTGGGGTTTTTCACCTTAGGGTTTTCCCCACAGAAACTCTGTGTGTCTATTGTCTCTTATGTTTGCATATTGTGATGATTGATATGCATTGATATACTGTACATGTTATTCTCTTAGTAAAGATCCTAGAGTATATTGAATTAATGCTCGAAAATTAACATGGTATCAGAGCTAACCTGAGAAGAGGACACTGTGGAGTTGCAAAAGCTATGGATTCTTGTTTTTGGGTTTCTCTCCACATATTTTGAAAAAGCAATACGATAGATTGACTCTCCTCAGCAAGGTGAATCTTTCTGTCAAATCAGAATTCAATTCTGAGCACTTTCCGATTTGGCCCTAAAAATTAGGATTTCCACAAAAATAGGAATTTCTAAAATCTGAAGACATATCTGGAAGCTCCTTGGAAAAATAGAATTTTAGAGATTTGGATCAAGATTTTTGGCTGGGTAAATGTCATGTCCCAAATTTGGTATTGGGTCACAATGGCCTAATCACATTGGCCCTATCCATTAGAGTTTGTCAAATTGATTCTAAAGGTCAAATAATTGGAAGAGGAAGAGGCAATTTGGAGCTAGTGAGACACTTGGGCTAGATTCCCTAGCTCTATGACAACAATGATGAAGATGCTATGACACCTATGACACAAATCAGACCTGAAGGCTGACATATGACATATATGACATGTCAGGGCTAAAAATAGACTCCTAGAGGGCGCTCAAGGGTGTTAGGGCAGCTAAGATTCTTCCACATGTGATTTGGTGGAAGTGGGAGACTAGGAATTGTTGTACAAGTGGCATTCTTTGGAAGCTCTTCCCAACTTGAGTTGGCATGAGTCTCTTGGAAGGAATTCGACCCATGGAGGACATTAGAAGTTTATAAATGTCAATAACAAAGAATGAAAGCAGATTTTGATCATTTGTAGAATTTTCAATTGCATTTGTGAAGAGGGAGAGCTAGTGGATGACTAGTTTCTTGCCTTAGCCAATTTCGAGGGTGAAAGATTCCCATCCAAGTTGGTAATTGGAAATGCCATTCAGACCTTTCATTTGTAGCTTTAATGGAGTCTTTATTTGTAGGTTTAAGCTACAGGGCAGCTCATGGTTTCTTCTATTGCAGCTCACTCCTTCAACCATTTCCAGTTTTGATGGCATATTCTTGATCCTTGAGGGAGGGCATTTTTGGTGAGCTATTGTACTCTTTGGGGAAGCTTTTAATGCCCCATTTCTTTTGTAATATGAATTAAATACTCTGTTCTTCATCTCCAAAAAGTTTTAGGTTGAAATTCCAAGTAGAAATGTATAAATCTCATTTTTAATGGAAGAACAATGCCGTTTCCCCACTATCTTGTTGTGAGCCAATGTATTGATGATTATTTCGAATGAATGGGTGATTCTCTGATATATTTGTGATCAATATACTGCCATGGATGTCTTCTACAAGTTTCATGTACTGTACTTGAGCATTTGAAGCATTTTTACTCAGTTTAGTTGTATTGGGAGGTGAAATAGTGCCATTCCCCCAAGGGTCGAATTGGGGATTTTTGCAGTTGAATGGGAGAGGGTGAGAACAGTTGTAATAATCCATTAATGGTTCATATGAGACTTTAATAAAATAATTAACACATTACATACCTCTGTTCATAAATTTGAGTGGGTTTGGAGGCATTTGGGAAGCCATTTTCAGTACTTACCCCAGGGGGATTTGAACCCCAAATTACTAGTAAAATTGCATAATTGGTCCAGAATCTTAAGAGAGTTTGCAGAGGTCTTTTGGTGGACATATGTCATCCATAAAAATCATATTCAAGTTCTAATATCATTCATACACCTTCCTTGAAAATTTGAAGGCATTTGGAGTCAATTTGAGACCTAGAGACCAATACTAGTCAAAGGAAAATCACTAGTAAAGTTACCTACATTGATCAGAATTGAAAGAGGATTTGCAGAAGTATTTTAAAGGTCCAAAGGCATCCCTGAAACACATATTTATGTTCTAATATCATTCATATACCTTCTCATAATATTTGGGATCATTTGGGGCAAATTTGGGACCTAAAGATCAAAACTAGTCAAAGGTCGAACTAGGGAAAAAAAAGTGGAAAATTGCAATTTTAATAAAATTCCTAATAAGGGACATTACAGTGGTATCAGAGCATGGTCCTTGCACCTGTGGATTAGGTACATACATTCAAGAATAATTGGCAGCCATGTCTTACTATTATGATGAATCCTATGAGTACAATTCTTACGAGGAATATGCATATGCTTAAGAGCAATATGAAGCAGAATGTGAAAGGTACGAGGAAGAGGTGCCATCATGCAACACTTCATACAATTTCAAGAGAAATGAAGATTATTCTTATGCAAAACTTGGATTTACTTCTTAAAGAACAAAGATGAAGTATTTGATAAGTTCAAGGAATTCAAAGCATTGATGGAAAATCAAACTAATAAAAAGATCAAGACATTCAGATCCGACAATGGCAGAGAATTCACTTCAGGTGATTTCAAGAAACTATGCGGTGATTCAGGTATTAAGAGGGAGTTGACTACTCCCTACAATCCACAACAGAATGGAGTTGCAGAAAGAAATAATAGAACAATCATGGAAGCAGCATGGGCAATGCTACATGACCAGGATCTGCCTATGCATCTATAGGCAGAAGCAGCTAGGACAGCTGTATATGTGCAGAAAAGAACACCCCACAAGATATTGGACAACAAGACACTAGAAGAGGTCTTCTCTGGTAAGAAACCTGAAGTCAGCTATCTAAGAATATTTTGTTGTCCAGTATTCACTAATGTCCCAAAGGAAAAGAGGACTAAGCTAGATCCTTCAGGAAAGAAGGGTATCTTTGTGGGTTACAGTGAAAGCTCGAAGGCTTACAGAATATACTTTCCATGGTTCAAGAAGATTGATGTCAACAGGGATGTAACATTTGATGAAAATTCAACATTCATCAAATCAAGGAAGACACATGTGGAAGATCATGAAGAACCAAAGGAAACCATATTTCACGACATTACTATGACTGAAGCAATTCCAGATGTTGATCTTGAAATTGAAGATCTGCAAGAACCTTTAGATCCACCTCGTGAGAAGGACTCTCACAAGAGGAAACTTGCATGGGCTAGAGAGATCATTCAAGATGCATAAAGATATGGCATTCCAGAAGAAGAACACAGAGCAAAGAAGAGAACTAGATCACATACCAGCTATGTTGCTTTACTCTGTGATATCATGAACAAAGAACCTTCCAGTTATGAAGAAGTAGCGGAAAAGAAAGAATGGAAGGATGCCATGGTCAAGGAATACCAATCAATAATGAAAAATGATGTTTAGGATGTAGTCCCAAGACCTGAAGGGAAGTCTGTTGTGACTTCCAAATGGATCTACAAGATCAAGCATGCTGCAGATGGCAGCATAGAGAAACACAAAGCGAGATTTGTAGCTTGTGGCTTCTCACAGAAAGAAGGAATCGACTATGAAGAAACTTTTTCTCCCGTAGCCAGATACACTTCCATTATATCAGTACTTGCTCTGGCTATAGTGATGAAATGGAAGATACACCAGATGGATGTCAAGACTGCTTTCTTGAATGGTGTAGTTGAGGAGGAAGTGTATGTGGAGCAACCACTTGGTTTTGAGACACATGACAGGAAGTCATATGTGTGCAGGTTGAAGAAAGCCTTGTATGGCTTGAAGCAAGCTCCTAGGACTTGGTATGATAGGATGGACAGTTTCCTATCTAGTTTGGGCTTTACCAAGAGTAAAGCGGATTCCAACCTTTATTGCAAGGTTGAGGAAGGAAATCGTGTGATACTACTATTGTATGTGGATGATCTGTTTGTAACAGGAAATGATAGGTTGATTGTCGATACCAAGAGGAAGCTTGCAGCCAAGTTCGAGATGAAGGAATTGGGGATGATGCACTATTTTCTAGGCATGGAGGTGTGGCAGAGTGCAGATGGGATCTTCCTTGGACAAGGGAAGTATGCAGTAGAGATCCTGAAGAGGTTTGAGATGATGGACTGCAAGGCCATGGCCACACCTATGGCATCGAACCTGAAGCTTCTGTGTGATGCTTCATCTAATCCGATTGATGTCACTGTGTATTGTCAGATGATTGGGTCCTTGATGTACCTAATGAACACAAGACCAGATATCTGCTTTGTGGTGAACACATTGAGCCAGTTCCTAACAGATCCCAAAGGCGTTCACCTAGTTGCTGTAAAGCATATTCTGAGGTACCTGAAGGGTACGGTTGAATATGGGCTCAAGTATGATGCAAATCAAAAGTTTAATCTGTAGGGTTATGTTGATTCAGATTGGGCAGGCAGTGCTGCAGATAGGAAAAACACTTATGGGTGATGCTTTATTCTAGGATCGGGTGTGATCTCTTGGTTTAGCAGGAAGCAGTCCTGCGTAGCACCGAGTACAACCGAAATAGAGTATGTTGCAGACGTTCGACTAGTTGTGAGGTAGTATGGTTGAGGAAGCTACTGTCTGAGTTATTTGATCTACCGTTGGAGGCTACTGGTATCTTCTGTGATAACCAAGTTATGTGAAGTTGTCTAAGAACCCAGTGTTCCACAACAGGTCGAAACACATTGAGATCAAATATCACTATATCAGGGATATGGTGCAGAGAGGAGTAGTGAAGCTCTTGTATGTTGTGATGGATGAGCAGATTGGAGATGTACTGACGAAACCACTAGCCAGAGTGAAGTTCGAGTACTTTAGAGAGAGGCTTGGTGTTCTTCAGATTGACGACACTTCGAGAAAGAAGTGATGGACACATTTGCTGAAGCCATTCCAAGCATGGTGGGAGTAAGATCCTTCCATGGTTATCGATGTAAGCGCTGGATGATGAGCATCAAGACGATGCTCCACTTACTGCTCTGTATATGCATCATGTTGGATGTTGGATATGATCAGTTGGATCATTTATATGTATGTATGCATAATGTTGGATGCTGGATATGATCAGTTGGATCATTTATATGTATGTATGAATCATGTTGGATGTTGGATATGATCAGTTGGATCATTTATATGTATGTACGCATCATGTTGGATGTTGGATATGATCAGTTGGATCATTTCTATGTATGTATGCATCATGTTGGATGATGGATATGATCAGTTGGATCATGTGTATGTATTTGTATATGTATCAGGTGGATACATTGTATGATCAGGTAGATCATGTATGATGATATGTATCAGGAAGGTACTGTGTATGCATCAGGTGGATGCATTGTATGATCAGGATGATCATGGATGATGGCTTCAGGATGTTGCTCCAGATGATATGCGTCAGGACAATGCAGTGATGATGATCAGGATGATCATGTTTACATTAGGATGATGTATGGTGAGTATCAGGTTGATACTCTATGGCCGTGGACAGGTTGTGCAGATAAGCATATAATAGCGCCCTGGGAGGTTTGCAGATTCTCTTGCTAGGTTTTGCTGCTGGCATATAATGGCTCCCTGGGAGATCTGGAAAATGCTCTTTCAAGGTTTTTCTTTGGGAGGACATATAACAGCGCCCTGGGAGGTTTACAGATTCTCTTGATAGGTTTTACTGTTGGCATATAATAGCTCCCTTGGAGATCTGGCAAACGTTCTTTCGAGGTTTTGTCCTATGGCATATAATAGCCCCCTAGGAGATCCGATAGGTTGGGATGTGTTCCCGTAATAAGTCCTGGAATGCTCTTTCGAGGTTTTGCCATGACCACATGTAATAGTGCCCTGGGAGATCCGATAGGTTGAGCTATGTGCTCGTCATCAGTCCTGGGATTCTATTTCGAGGTTTTGTGGTGGGGTCACATGTAATATCTCCCTGGGAGATCCGATAGGTTGTGTTGTGTGCCCATAATAAGTCCTGGGATGCTTTTGCGAGGTTTTTTTACCCATGTAATAAGTCTTGAGGATTCCACAGTATGGCCAGTGATGAATACCTGTAGGTGGTGGGCCTACATTCATTATGAAAAAGAATTGACTCTGTAGAACTTCCTATGACGAGTAGATTGGAGATTGATTGAGATAGCAGCAGCAGTGACGATGACGATGATTCGTTGATGATGATCCAGAGAAGAAGACTTGTGCTATCAGATCTATGTCGAGAAATACCTTCCTAGTTAAGAGGGAGTGTTGATGTATATGTAACTTCGGAATGTATTTCACCTATGTATTTTATTTATGTATATTGTACTCCTATAGAGATGTGTTATTCCTCTATAAGGAAGTGTCGTCATTTGTATTGACAAGTGTCGCAAGTGTCGTAACTTGTTGATGGGTTATTAGACCACCATGTGTGGGCTCGGCCCTCATTAAGTTAACCATGGGTCATTATGCTAAGCTAGACAAGTCATCCCCATAAGTTTATTGGGAAGTCAGGACAAGTATAAATAGAGATCAGGAGATCTCTATTTTGATCATCTCATTATCTCACTCTACATCACTCGGAAAGTGGCGCACATGTGAGGAGGAGGATCAGCTACTAGGAGGAGACTATCTCTGTGTACTTGGGTTGTACTTTGGTTGTATTATTTCTCTATCTATCTTTGAGGAAGTTGTGGGGTTTTTCACCTTAGGGTTTTCCCCACGAAAACTCTGTGTGTCTATTGTCTCTTATGTTTGCATCTTCTGATGATCGATATATTTGCTATGATGGATATGCATTGATATATTATACATGTTATTCTCTCAGTAAAGATCCTAGAGTATATTGAATTAATGCTCAAAAATGAACATCCTTCGATGATATTTGTTGGTTAACTTGAAATCCAGTGCAATCACTTTTGGTAATGTTTGAATTGCATATTTACTACATCAAGAACTAGAGTTGTCTATTGCAAACCTCGCATCGATGGTTGATGCAGCAGTCAATGCTGCATTTGCAATGGCAACAAGTCACATAGAGGTATGTAACTATTTCAACAAGATATTTACATAGTTTATTATTGTTTTCTATTGTTTATTCATGCATGTCTAACTATTTCAACATTTTGTGATTGTAGCCACCAGCAGTAGAAGCAGTTCCTAGCCCCCTTGGTTTGACCATGGTTGCGACCATCCTGGATGTTCAACCAACAACTCCATCTTCTACACAAGGAACACAATCCCTTTTGTCAGTTGAAGTGAGATGTCCATTAGTGACCAAGTGTTTCATGCAATTTCCATGCACATGTTGATAATTGTTGAGTTAATTTTTGAGCTAATGTATTAGTACATAGTTAGTTGAATTTAACAATTGATATTTAATTTGCAGGATCCAGAGACGCACAATGATCCTAGAGATGTTCCTAGAGGATCAACATGGGGAAAGAACAAGAGGAAGCTTGAGTTTTGATTTGTCTTATGGGATATCTGTACATTTGGATACATGTACATGTGGCTTGGATGGTTTTGGATACATGTACTTTTGGATATATATATATACTTTTTGATACATGTACTTTTAGAGACATGTATATTGACTTCATTGTGCATGTACTTTTGGAGACATGTGCATTGGTTTCATTGGATACATGTACTTTTGGATAGTTTTGGGTATATATGTACTTTTGGATACATGTACTTTTGGAGACATATACATTGACATTTTACTTATAAATGAATGATACATTTCACTTTGTATTTGTTCTTCAGTTTCCACATGTTCTTGTGTCAATCTATTGTGTTGATTTGTGCAGATTATCTATTACTCATGAATGCGCTATGTCAAAAGAACAAACTATTATATTTAAAGGTTTCAACGAACTCACTACATGCACACTAATTGGATATCTAATTAAAAATTGTGATTTTGGATGATCATTACAAGTTAAGTCAAAGTTCTTGCTCGTTTAATTTAATAAAACTGGGTGCAATACAATGTTTTTCAAGGTTTCAATGAACTCACTCATGCACACTAATTGGATAGGTCTAATTAAAATTTGTGAGTTTGGATGATTAAATTACAAGTTAAGTCAATGTTCAAGTGGAATTTAATAAAACTAAGTGCAATACATGCTACACATTTAATCAACGCCCAATATTTGATTGTACAATTAGATTCAACAATACATATGAGTAACTACATACAAGTGCTCAAAGCAACATTGATGAAATGAACAAATGTTACCTGAGGATTCGAGAAATAAAGTGCCTTCTAATGTTGGTTGGGAAGGATATGCTTGGATATCCTTATGGCTTGGAGGTCATCTTCATGGAGATAAGTACTCTTGTTGTCAGGTGTCATTAAGGTTTTTTCATGTGGTAAAACCCTTGAGGGTTAGGGTTTGTTCATGGTTTCATTGTACTTGTTTTCTAAACATAATTATTCTAAGAAAGGTTGCTAGGTTTTCTTCCCCATGAGGGTTTCCCGGGATAAAATGTTGTGTCTCTTGTCCATAGTTATTCGTAACTAGATCCTACATGTTAAATTCTTTATGTAAATGTTTTATGGTTAAATTTATGCATTGAACTAATGGTTATAATTGGTATAAAGCATTTATCTAGATCAAGCATAAAAAATTTAACATGGTATAAGAGGTGAGCTGTCAAGAAGGAAATTATACAAGCCTTAAAAACCATAAACCCTAGGAGTACCGAAAGTCACCAAGTGTCCCGGACTGAAAGTCACCAAGTGTCCTTGAACGACAATTTCATGCAACTTGCAACTCGACATAACTCGGAAACCGAAGGTCGGATCGACAAATCGTCGACTCCATTGGTGTCCTAGCATGCGATTACCTCTAGGGGGGCCTCTCCCTCGTGTTCTCATGGCCCAGTGACTTCATTGTGCATTCATTTAGTAAATTAGGGTTTTGCTTAGTTTCCTTCAATGCAATCCCGCATTGGTGGGTCAACTCTGCAAAACCCTCCACCGAGGAGTGTTCACACGTTGGCATTTACCATACACACATGCAGGAGCCAATGACACACAATCTTGCCGCTCCATTTGCTTTTTCGCTCTCGGACCGAAAGTCACAAAGTGTCCCTGAATGGCATTTTCATGCGACTTGCAACTCGACATAACTCGAAAGCCAGAGGTCGGGTCAATGAACTGTCATCTCCGTTGGTCTCCTGGCATGCGATTACCTCTAGGGGTCCTTCTCCCTTGTGTTCTCATGGCCTAGTGACTTAATTGTGTATTCATTTTGTAAACTAGGGTTTTGCTCAATTTCCTTCAATGCAACTCTCACATTGGTGGGTCAACTCTGCAAAACCCTCCACCGATCTAGTGTTGGTAGTGTTCTCACGTCGGCATTTCCTAGACACACTTGCAAGAACCAACAACACACAATATTGCTGCTCCGTTTTCTTTTTCACTCTCGGACCGAAAGTCACCAAGTGTCCCTAAATGGCATTTTCATGCGACCTACAACTAGACATAACTCGACAATCGGAGGTCCTTTCGATGAACTGTCGAATCCGTTGGTCTCCTGGCATGCGATTACCTCTAGGGGTCCTTCTCCCTTGTGTTCTCATGGCCTAGTGACTTAATTGTGTATTCATTTTGTAAACTAGGGTTTTGCTCAGTTTCCTTCAATGCAATCTCACATTGGTGGGTCGACTCTACAAAACCCTCCACCGAGCTAGTGTTTGTAGTGTTCCCACGTCGGCATTTCCCATGCACACTTGCAGGAGCCAATGGCACACAATCTTGCTGCTCTGTTTGCTTTTTCGCTCCAGGACCGAAAGTCACCAAGTGTCCTTGAACGACATATTCATGCGACTTGCAACTCGACATAACTCGGAAATCGAAGGTCGGATCAACGAACCATCAACTCCATTGGTCTCTCGACATGTGATTACCTCTAGGGGGCCCTCTCCCTCGTGTTCTCATGGCCTAGTGACTTCATTAAGCATTCATTTCGTAAACTAGGGTTTTGCTCAGTTTCCTTCAATGCAATCTCACGTTCATGGCTCAACTCTGCAAAACCCTCCACCGAGCCAGTCTTGGTAGTGTTCCCATGTCGACATTTCCCATACACACTTGAAGGAGCCAACAACACGCAATCTTGCTGCTTCGTTTTCTTTTTCGCTCCCAGACCGAAAGTCACCAAGTGTCCGTGAACGACATTTTCATGCGACTTGCAACTCAAAAAAACTATGAAACTGGAGGTCGGATCGACGAACCGTCAACTCCGTTGGTTTCCTGGCATGCGATTACCTCTAGGGGGATTATACCTCGTATTCTCATGGCCCAGTGACTTCATTGTGCATTCATTTCATAAACTAGGGTTTTGCTCAGTTTCCTTCAATGCAATCTCGCATTGGTGGGTCAATTCTACAAAACCCTCCACTAAACCAGTGTTGGCAGTGTTCCTATGTCAGCATTGCCCATACACACTTGCAGGAGCCAACGACATGCAATCTTGCTGCTCCGTTTTCTTTTTCGCTCCCGGACAGAAAGTCACCAAGTGTCCGTGAACGACATTTTCATGCGACTTGCAACTCGACATAACTCGAAAACCGAAGGTCGGATCAATGAACCATCGACTACGTTGGTCTCCTAGCATGCGATTACCTCTAGGGGGCTCTCTCTCTCAGGTGTTCTCATGGCCGATTGAATTCTTTGTGCATTCATTTCGTAAAGTAGGGTTTTGCTTAGTTTCCTTCAATGCAACTATTGCATTCGTTGTTTCAACATCTGTACATGGGTCTACTTCAAGTGACTTAATCATTCGTTGTATATCAAACTCTACATAGGCTACATTTGAACATGTTGCAGCATTAAGAAAACACTATGTGTGTAGAGATCACGGGCTAAACACTATTAAGAAAACACTACATTGCAACATAAAATACTCTTAATAAGGGGGAAGCTTTTCACATTAAGAAAGCACAACGGGGATTAAATTTTAATTGAATTCCATATCCAAGGAATGTATCATACTTTTGAAAAATGAATGCTTACCATATCCTTTTCGGCTTCAAACGCCTCGACAATGAATGGAATAGCTTGGCCTCGAATTAAATGCTCACCAAATCCTTCTGATCATGGTCTCCTATCTTCTCTTCCCCAGCAGTATGGAGTAAATTCCCAAGAGATGCAAGCAACTGGAATAATAAAACTAGGATAGGCTTGGAAAGGATATTTTTGCTTGAGAATAATCTTAATGAGGGGGGATCTTTTCACATTAAGGAAGCACAACGGGGATAAAATTTTAATTGAATTCCATACCTAAGGATTGTATCATACTATGTTTCAATTCCTAAAGAGCCTGATATGGCCATGCCTTCTCATACTTGATACAAAGATGGAAAACACAACTTCCACATCGATGCATCTACTTGGAACCACTTTGTTGAAGTACGTAGCCAATAGAAATGCAATGTAAAACGAAAAACCTCAGTAAATGACCCACAAATAAAGAGACTCTGAGTCATATTTGAATTCGCTGAAACATAAAATGCATACTTATCACATTGCAAGATACTCTTGGTCACTTCCAAGATGCAAGAGCCTCTGAACCACTTTTGAAAAACGAATGCTTACGAGATCATTTTCGGCCTCAAATGCCTCGACAATGAATGGAATAGCTCGCCCTGGAATGAAATGCTCGCAAAATCCTTCTGAGCATGGTCTCCTATCTTCTCTTCCCCAACACTATGGAGTAACTTCCAGGTGTCATCTTGTAGGTCCATTTTCGAAACTAGGGTTTTGCTCAGTAAGGGAGTGTGCAATTTTTGCACATGGGGGTAAACTTTGCTGTAACATCACAAAAAAAAACACTAAAATTTAAAAATTTTGAGTAGCAGGAAATGTTTGCGTTACTTGGTTAAAAGTGTTAACTTCAACACGACTGAACATTAATCAGCATAGTTGATGATAGCAAATCATAGAACATTTGCGACTAAGAATTTAGTTTACTTATGATTCGCATTAGAAGTCTTAATAGCTGTTATTTTGATATGACATATTAAGAATTCGTAAGTCATTTAACGTCATGTCGGTGTTAGATGTTGAACTTATTTGTTGTATGCATAAAGTCACTTTCGTCCTATGTTATGCATCTCGTTTTCTAAAGACTAAATGTTTTGTCTTGATGATATGAAGGGGTCCTTGAATCGCCCCGAGGCTTACTTAGCTATCACTAGATAACACCCCTTAATTTCAATTGCAATGGACACGTAAGACATAGAGTTTCAAGAGTAGACTTCAAGCTTTTTCAGTTTATCTTACTGCATTAATGGTCCTTCAAAGTGTCTTGTAGAATAATATCTTACTTTGGCAATCCTAACAGGTATTTTGTTGACAATGATCAACTTACTCCGTCATGTCATATCCACAGTTTGTATTGGTTAAGGTTTGTGTAAGAATTCACATAATTTTTATATTGCTCCTAAGGAAACAACTTGAATAGATCTATACTATGAATTTCCTCCAAGCTATGGAGAAGACCACGCATTATACTCCTTCTTAAATTAAAGATTGCAATACTTATATTATATAGTTCTCATGAACTATATAATAACACTATGGTATTAATATGCATTCATTAAGCAAATAGATTTTATATGATATGCATTACATCCTAATGCCTAAGCTATGGTTGGGTACTGTACATTCAACCTTACATGAGATTCTAAGCGCATATTCCTTATACGAAAAAGTTACATATTTATTTTACCATGTACCGACTATACTTGGATCTGTTTGTAATATACAAACATTTGTTTATATGCTTAAACCAATGCATTATATTACGGTTGCAAGTAGTAAGGTTACATTGTAATCAATGGTTTGAAACTTTGATACAAAAGTATGCTTTAATCCGTGTAGGTATTCGATGTATTTAAAGTTATGATGGGAGATAGCTGGCAAGCAATACGTATGGTTGTTGGAAATATTTAATGTCTCCATAGCTGCGAACTCAAAGGTTTGCTGGTTGGTTGCTCACGTGTACAGATGCTACGTGGATTTGCTTGAACAATTGGGTGCTAGTTTTGAAAGCTTAGTGTGCAAGATCTCCGAACTGTCCAATGTGGATTTGAAAGGATCCTAGCTGGATCTCCAAGTGGCAATAATCATGTCATGGTTGGTGTAGTTTTTAATTGGCATTTAATACAATGGTGATCGCATGAGATCTACGTTTTGGTGGCCTGTTTTGCATCGTCGATCTTGTGGTTGATCTAGGGTTCTGGATAAACCCTAACCTCGGCATTGATATGCCCATATATTCACGCTTTAGTTCATTGTGCGAGAAGAGGTGAGGCCGACAGGCTCTCGAGTCTCGACCCTTCAAGGTTTTGTTGGGAGGTGTGGATAAACCCTAACCTCGGCATTGATATGCCCATATATTCACGCTTTAGTTCATTGTGCGAGGAGAGGTGAGGCCGACAGGCTCTCGAGTCTCGACCCTTCAAGGTTTTGTTGGGAGGTGTTTCAATATTCCAACCTCTGCTTAAATGTTATGTTTCCAGTGCTAGGATTTGCAACTGTTCAGGTTTTGACATTAATATAGTGCATTGTGTGATCCTCCAATCTCGTCCGTGTTTGATGTTAGAATTTGTATTTTCCGGGATTTGTCAATTGTATTATGCACAGCGTTGTGCTTTCCTTGGGGTCTCAGATGGACTTCATACTTCTGCTGAGTATGTGAGGAGTTTGGCATGCTGGACTGTGCTCTATTTATTTACAGGTGAAGTAATTGTTGTTATACAATTCGATGGTTGTTTGTAATTTAAAGATTACTACTGTTGATTCTTGTTTTCGTATTTAACCCTCGTCGTATTTGGTGGACAGGTCACCTCCTCGACAGTGAATGCAGTTGGACAATGGTCACTAGATGAAGAAAGGGTCCTGGTAAGCCTCGACGTCAAACTCAGGGTGACCCAAATGTTTCGCAGTTTTTAAAGCTCAGCCCGTACGGCATTGCATGGTTGAGAAAGGTTGGAGTTATGACTCCCGAGCCTTTCATGGCTCTTGTTGGAGCTTTTCCCCAACGATTTGGCAAAAGTGCAAGAGTCCTTTTATTTGGATTGTATAAGGTTTTTATCCTTGCAAGAGGCGAGTTACTCTCGGCCATCAATCGTCTATTTTTAAAAGCATATACTGTGTCTTGTTGATTATGATAACAAATCCTGTTGCTATTTTAAATATACAGTAGGCTTTTTTATCTTCTGGTGTAAAAGTTGATTTCGTTCCACAAATAATAAAGTTGTTTAAGGAATAGTTCGACCAGGCCTGTTATTGAAAGTTTGAACTCGAACTTAGCTCAATAAATTCAATGTTAAAATGATTTTCTTCAATGTATTACTGTAAATGTTTAACTATAGGATTGAATCCTAAGCTATTTGCTCGATAATATTAGGTCTTGATAATATAACGATAATAATGGAAAAAATAATACTAATGTCAAAACGTCTTTGTTAGATGTATAAGCTATGTTTTAAGACAGGGTTGTAAACCTTATCCTTTTGTAAAAATGAAACCTCAACCACTGAGATGATATATATGATTTATAATAAGGTTTTTTAACTTCATGTAAGCTTTCTAGTCCTTCACTTTTAGGAACGAATGAACAATAATTGGAAAGTGATCAAGATTTAAACTTAGGGTTTGGAACCTAAGTTATTCCGAAAGGCCTGTGATGATATGTGACCTTGTAATGGAACATACAATAATAGAGTAATTTGATAATGCTTTGCGATTGCAATAGTTCTGCTTATAATAATAATAATGTTTATTTGATGAGGAAAATACTTAAGGTTTTCGTTGCAGGCAGTAATGATATATCACACTTATTATAATAGGTTTATATGATGTATAATTTGATTTAATTTCTTTTATGCTAAGCCTGCTAACGTTGGAAAGAGAAACACTTAGATTGCTATTTTTAAACTCAAGATATCTACTGAAGTGAAACCATAACATAGTACTGCAATATTATAGCTCTGTAAATAAAAATAATTCATTCACATCTATTTAATGCATAAAATCCTTCTGATCTATTTTAACTATCCTTTCTTGTACTAGAGTACGGAACTGTATTCAGTGTGTGGAAAAATACAGGAAAGTGACTTTACAAATAGATCATTCTATCAATTTAATCCCATCATTTATATTGCATTTTATTTCAACAGTGGTAATTTACAGAAATGCAATATTCACTAAGGCAGAATAATTTAGATTACAGGAGATAATCTGTTAACAAATACGTTCTTATTTAATTTAATCTGTTAACAAATACGTTCTTATTTAATTTACTGAAATGTTAGAAGTAAAGAAGACAACAAAAAATGAACCTGATGAAAAACTGTAGAAGAAGAAACAAACAGTCAAAGGAGCTCGTTCCATTCAACCAACTCTTGAAGATAGCCAAGTTACTTACCGTAGGACCCCCGAGCTTGTTCACTGAACCACTAGGACGAAGATGCTGTGTGGAATAATGGAATAAATTTCCTTGCAACTCAGCAGTAATACTTAGCAGTAGTACTCACTGCCTTTAGCAATATTGAACTTGGCAATGTGTCTACACTAGTTCATAATGCAGTCTTAATTTACTCAATCACTTCCAACTTTCCCCTCATCAAATCTCTTGTGCTAAAAAATTATCACAAGGTAAGAATGAACAACCTCTTGCTAAATTTGATGGATAGATAAATAACATGCCTAGGTCTTTTGGTTAGTTTATTTTAATAAATGAGCCACTTGCTCGGTTCCACTTTCTTGGGGAACATGGCCATAAAAATAGGGAAGTTTCCCCCTACAATAGTTAGAAGTGAGTTGAGGATGTTGCCAAGTGTCAATTTGCTCTCCACCACAGTCCATTCTCCCTAGTGGGTCAGTGAACACTCATTCAACAGTCTCCTTTGGATATTTGTCTAGTCAGTGAATACTCATCCATGACCTCACTTGGTCAATTGTCATAAAACTTTACAATAAAAATAAAACATAATGTTGTCTTAATAACATAAAATATCTAAAACTTGGGTATGTGACATTTGCTCAGTAAGGGAGTGTGCAATTTTTGCACACGAGGGTCAATTATATATATATTTATATATATATGAGAGATGCAATCCTATAACTTACATTATTTACCATTAATTTTACTATGGGTTTTACATTTTCCTATCATTTTTCATTTTAATATTCTATGAATACATCACAAGGAAAAAAAACCCTAGATGAATGCTACATGTGACAAATAAGCCTTTATGGACATCGTAACGTGAAAAACTCTTCATCAAAGGTTATGCTGAATTTGTTATGTCTCTTAATAGTTATGTGACATTCAACATGGTGCACTTGGTTAATAATGGTTGGCCATATGACAGGTTACCATCACAAACATTAAGGAGCATAATTATTTGACATAATTCAAACAAAATTAGTAGCATTTCTTGAGAAAACCGTTGGGGAATGTTGGAACCCAAAAAAATCATTCAGGAATGTCAAATGTGGGATAACTCTTTAGGGATGTTGCAATGTGACATAACCAATGAGGAATGCATAAATTAATATTAAGTGAACAAAGATGAACATTGCAATGCACTGCAACCATTTCCAACCATTGCAAATGATAGTAAACATGGCCAACCATTATTAACCAGGTCCACCAACTTGAACATTGCAAACCATTATGAAACATGAAAAATACGACATAACCCTTTTTAATGTCATAATTTGACTTAACCCTTGATGAACCATCGCAAATTAGATGTCACCGATGATTAACATCACAATGTGATATAATAAACATCATAAAGTTGATATAATGCTTGAAGAATGTAGAAATGTGAGATAAACCTTATGTCAAATTTGACATAACACTTGATCAATGTTGAAATTCAACATAACCCTTACTAAACATCAGAATGTGACATAACCATTTATGGACATTGTAGTGTGACATAATTCTTCGTTAAGGGTTATGTTGAAATTGTGATGTTTGTACTATGGGAAATTGTTTTTAACTAAGTCCACCAAGTTAAACATTGAAATACTATATAACCATTACGAAACATCACAAATTTTACATAATCCTTTTTTTATGTCATAATGCGACATAAGCCTTGATAAAACATTACAAATTAAAATTAAATCTTGATGGACATCACCATGTGACATAATAAGAATTATAAATTTGAAATAGTCGTTAATGAATTTCACAATGTGACATAATCCTTTTATAAAATTTGGCATAGCCCTTGATTATGTCGTAATGTGATATGACCCTTGATGAGCTTTGCATTATGACATAACCCAAGAGGTTGATAAAAGTCACAATGTGACATAACCCTTTATGAATCTCACAATGCAACATAACCTTTGATGAACATCACAATCTGACATAACCATTTTATAGACATTGCAGTGTGACAGAAACCTTACGTCAAATTCGACACAACCCTTGATGAATGTAACAATGCAACAAAACCATGATGAATGTCGCAATGTGACAGAACATTTATGGACATCATAATGCAACAAAACTCTTCATAAAGGGTTATATTGAATTTGTTATGTTTCTTAACGGTTATATTACATTATGACATTTAACATGGTGGACTTTATTAACAATGGTTGGCCATGTGAAAACCATTGATGAACATAACTATATTTAGCATAAGTCAACCAAGATGAGAATGAGAACATGTTCATTTCTAAAGGTGATTGTATATTGAAAAATTGTCAACAATAATTAAGAATGTTCAAACTATAGATAAACATGGTCACTAATTGTCAACCATGGTCAAATCATGCTACATGGACTAAGTTATAGTTGATATAAGTGAGCTAAGATTAACATTGCAATATATATAACCATATTATATATCACTATGACATCATGCTAACTCGATATAAATTAATTAAATGAATGTCATATTGCAACATAATCATTGAGGGACATAGAGATTCAACATAAAACATCCAAGATGAATTTCATAATGTGATATAAAGATTATGAAACATTACAATCTAATAAAACCCTTAAACAATATCTCAAATCCATTTTAACTATTAAACATGATTGATTACACATAATTGTGTTTAATAATCTAATATGTATTTATAATTAGAACTATTTTAATTATAATAGTTATAATTTTAGTAATTATAATTATCTAGTATTAAAATAATCAAAATAATTATAACTTAATAATTACATATTTTATAATTATAATATTTTAAAAATAACATTACTTTTATAATTTTATAATAGTATATCATTATCAATACACTATTTTTTTAGTGTAAGATTATAATATTTAACTAGAAATTATAATATTTTTAATAAAATTGCAATATTTTTAATATCTTTATGGGTTATCAATATATTAAAATTTTTACTTTAACATAATATTATTTTTAATTAAAATAAAATGATCTATCTCTAGGTGCTCATCCGTTACTAGTAAAAACCACATTAATAATATTAATGTGTTTGAATATGTTGATATGCCTATATTTAAAATATACTATAGAAAAAACTATTATTAAATATACACACAAGTTAATATTATCAATGTTGTTGTTGCTAGAATTTAAAGTTCCAACTTCTCCTTCTTCCCATTCATATAGTACTTTGTGCATAAATTGATTTAAACTCTCTATATAAACTTGTACTACGGAGGTTACATCAAATGATGATGAAATATATGAGATTTCTCCTTATTATAAGACTTTATCCTTTTCATCATATTGTGTTTACTATCCATAATTTAAATAGATTAATAATATATCATGTAACTACAAATTGTAACATAACTGAATTTATTTCATTAAGATTGCATTTTATAAGTTATTATGTATTAAATATTTCTTATTATAACAATTAAATAAGATTAATTGCTTATTATAACTATTAAATAAATTAATATTTATAAACAAATATTTTCTTTATATAAATGTCTATCTCACACGAAGGATATGTGATAAATTACTCAATTGATTATAAATAAAATAAAAATTATTAAAAATAATATAAGATACACTTTCCAATAATACAATAATAGGACTCAAAAATATGAAATATACATATATTAAATATAAATGTTACACTTTTAGTTGGTAAAAATTAGAGAAGTTTTGATAATTAAAAAACCACTAAAGGTTATTGTGTCACTGGTGCCACTGCCAATAAAATTAATGTTGTGTGAAAAACAAGAGTAGGCCTATCATACACCTACACTAGCCACTTAGTGGAGCAACAATTCTAAACTTCTAAGGTGCGAATAGCTACACAACAGAAAATCTATCATCTGCGATATGTATCTAAGCACGCGGCAACCTACTTACATGGTCTATATTTACTAATTGATCCAACTATTTTTTTGTTTTATTGTTGAAACAAACAACACCAATTCTTCCTATCATCTGTAGTCACATTGCATCCTCGATGATCAATTGCATCATGCATCATTAATGGAAGCAATAACACCAAAACAAAGCCAATGATAAATTTTTAAATTTTTATTCTATCCTGCTAAGAATAACATGAAATTAGTCCCATTAAAGTTTTATCACAGCTATAACTAATCACTAATCTGATAACAAAAAATGACATTTTAGTATAATTAAAAAAACTATTTTGAAAGCTCTATAAAATAAATATTGATTGAATTTAAAAAAATAACTAGAAAGTATATAAGTGTAATAATTGAAGTTTTGTTTTATATAAATATATATTTTAAACGATATTAAAAAATATAATTCGAAACTAAACCACTACTAGAAAGTATTATATTAATAAAAACAAAGTCCACTCCTTACAAGTGTATCACTATAACCAAAACCACATTATTAAAATATATAATTAAAAACCAATCAACGAGAAAGTATTATATTAATAAAAACAATGTCCACTCCTTACAAACGTACGTATCACTGTAACCAAAACCATTATTAAAATGATTATAATTCGAGATCAGTAATCAACTAGAAAGTATTATATTAATAAAACAAAGTCCACTCCTTACAAATGAGTCACTGTAACCAAAACCAAAGTAAGTAAATAAAACAAAGCGTAATTTCGACAAACTGGACGATTTATTTACAGAAAACTCAATACAAAAATCACCACTACATGAAAGCCGAAATAATGGAACCTGTTATCGAAAGAACGGAGTCCAGATTGGACTTGAAATTTGAATTTTGAACGTAGTCCCTGACCTCAAATCAACTCATCGAAATCCATTGCAACGAATCTGAGTCCGTCGCTGTCAAATTTTCCACAATTTTTAAAATAAGTAAGAAGAACCGATTTAAGTATATATACTTTAATACTTAAATTAATGAAAGAGAAGAATCTTAAATGGAATGTGGGATTTTTAAAAATATTATTATTATTAATTTAATTATAGCAAGTGGGATTTTTATTTTCTTGTTTGAGTTTAAATAAATGGTAAATTTTATACCATTTGTAAAATAAGGAAGATGAACAGATTTAAGTATGTTTATTTTTAAACTTAAATGAAAAAAAATGGAAGAATCTTATGCGGCAGGTGGGACTTTTCGAAAATTAAATTTAAGGAAGATGAACAGATTTAAATATATATATTTTAAAACTTAAATTAAAAAACATAAAAGAATCTTATATGGCAGGAGGGACTTTTCGAAAATTAAATTTATTTAGAAAATAGAAGAATCTGTTATTAATTGCATTGGAATTTTAATTAATATCTCAATGCTATCGTTATGAGATCTATATGTATGTAGTAGATAAAGTCGAATAAATGGTTTATCTAAGTTATTATACCTGCCGGAGGCAGGTTATATAGCAATCGTTTGGTATGCTAGAGGGTTTGACTTTAATTAGATTATATGTTTTTTCTAAAGTTTGGCTTGAGTTTTGTAAAATTCATATATTAAATTATTTTTTGTAAAATTTAAAATATATTTTTTTATTTTTTAAAATACAATTTTCTGTTTTGTTATTGGTTTATTTTAATGATTTGACTAATTAGCTCTCGTGTGCAATAAAATTATCAGATTTTAAAAATCAATTAAAAATAATAATCATAAAAAAAATCATTCTGCCAAGTGTCCTCTAAATTAATATCAATTATGCCAAGTATCCTCTAAATTAATATCAATTTATCATTAATGTGGTTATTTCACATTAATGATGGTATCGGTGCATGAATTATACGGTCATTTACGGCAATAGTTTTATTTAATTTAGGGAAGGGAGTTGATCCTCGGCCTGTCCCTCAGAACTATCACCACCGAATGCCAAGGAAAACACTATTCATTAACTACAATAAACGAAGTGGGAGGTAGGGTTTACTTGCAACCGTAGAAGCCCTGCTAGATCAACGGAGGAGATCATGGGGCCAAGTTGGAACTCCACTGTCTCGACAGTAGTGAGTGTTTAATTGCCAAAACTTACACCAGTACCTGACTGCATGTCAAAATTTATTATGTTATCATTTCACATTTATTTCCTCTATGTATAGCTTTTGGTAATTCATGAAATTTGAATTGGTAACTGTATTATGGCACGTTAAGTGTATGTAGTAATGGTGCTAGGGTTTATATATTCTATTCTGGGTCACCAAGAACGGTACACACCATGCAACCATAATGTTATTGCATAGGAATTGTTTTTACATTACTACATTTTGCAATATGGGAATTGAATAAAAAAATAATAATTGCACTTAAAATAAAAAAATAATAATTGTACTTAGTTCATATAATAACCATGGAATGTATACAATTGTACCTATTTTTAGAATAGCACAAATCATATTGTATGAATGTTATAAGAGTCCGTATATCGTCTTTTATTATTATACCTGCCTACGGCAGGTTATATAGCAATCGTTTGGTATGCTAGAGGGTTTGACATTAATTAGATTATATGTTTTTTCTAAAGTTTGGCTTGAGTTTTGTAAAATTCATATATTAAATTATTTTTTGTAAAATTTAAAATATTTTATTTTTATTTTTTAAAATACATTTTTATGTTTTGTTATTGGTTTATTTTAATGATTTGACTAATTTGCCTCGGTGTGCAATAAAATTATCAGATTTAAAAAATCAATTAAAAATAATAATCATAAAAAAAATATCATTTTGCCAAGTGTCCTCTAAATTAATATCAATTATGCCAAGTGTCCTCTAAATTAATATCAACAACTGTACATAAGTTTAATGCATCAGTACAAAGTAAAAGTAAATACTAGTTTGTACAAGAGATGGCCAATCTGTTCTTCTTCGCAGTTCCTCCTCGCTAGATCCCGATTCCCAATGAGCCAGCCCCACAATAAGCATCGCATTTATGGTAAGGGACTTCATCAATGAAAAGCGTTAAACAATAAACTCATTTCATTTTTCAAATTTCAACTTTGATCATATCTCAAAGCAAAATATATCTATTATTTCTCTATATTTATGTTTTTTGAAAACATGTATTGTATGTTAAATAAAATTATTTTGGAGATGAGCTAGATGATAGTGTCCTATATCCTACGTGGATTAGGTGTGATTCTTTTTCTGTTTTTAAGATTAAATGCAATGCGTGGATTAGGTGTGATTTTTTTCTATTTTTTCAAGATTAAATTAAGTAGAGTTTTTGGTAATAGGTTTTCTTAATTTTTTTTTTTTTTTTTTTTGTCTTATAACCAAGTAAAAAAATTTAAATATTAAAAATGAAATGCTTTAAAATATCAAAAGAATATATTAAAAATGAAAATGTTCCAAAATATGAAAAGAATATATAGTTTTTTTAATAGTTAAATTTTAATAAAATTAATTTTTTTAAATTAATATAGTTTTTTAATAGTTAAATCTAAAAAGTTTAAAATTTTAAACTAAGATAGTTTTTTTAATAGTTAAATCTAAACAAAGTTAAAATTTTAAAGTATTATTAATGAAAATGTTCAAAAATACGGAAGGAATATAGATTTTTGTTATAGTTAAATATTTCATATGTATGTTTTTAACAGTAGATTTGGTCGTTTTTTCTATTAGAAATACTATACATTTTTCTATATGTAAAATCTTTTGCAAATTCTATCTCTTAATAAAATGTTATTGACAAGTTATATTTTATTGTTGCATATCTCTTAATAAAATGTTATTGACAAGTTATGTTTTATTGTTGGATATTCATTTATTGAATGGATTAGAGCATTTAAAATTAACAATAATAATAACTCTTTTCCATTTATTTAAATTTTAAACTTATTTTAAATTCATAAAATTATATTATATTTAATTTTTATTTAAAAAATAAATAGAAATGGTATTATATCTCACTTTTATTTAAAAAATAAAGAAATTGTATTATATCTAAATTTTATTTTAAAAAATAAAATTTATTAAAATGTTTAATTGCTAATCTTATTATTATATTTGTAGTATTTAAAATTATATCAAAGATATTTAATAATTTATTTAATTATATAGATTTTATGTAGTTTTGTTATTCATTTGACTAAAAAAATAATTTAATATATATAATGTGTAATGGTTTTACATAATGGAATATAATTTTTTTCAAGAGTAAATATTTTTGAGCTTATTAATATTTTTAATTTCCCAATTTCTCATCGCAATTTTATTGAAATTTGTATTAGTTTTTAAATAGTTAAATTACATTTTATAATAGAATAAATATTGATATGTTTTACTATTTTTAATTATTAGAAGTAGAATTATAAAATTAAGTTATACATTAAAGTTGAAAATTATGTTTAAAATTTTTAGAATTATTTAGTCAATCCTTCATACTTTCTATATAAATGAAAAAATGTTATGGAATTTGTTAATCAAATTTTAATTATGTATTTATATTTTTTTGCATTAGATTAGTAGTTATCTTCTATAATGAGTGACACAATAAAAGCTATTATAATGTAAAAAAACAACTTGATGTGTAAGCTTTAACACAATGTTATAATAAGTTTTTGAATGCTTGATTAGCATTTTTTTCTTTTACTTCATTCATACTATAGAGTGTTATGGATAGGGCTAATATGTCATTATCAATATTTTTCTCCAACTCTATTTCAACTTTTAAAAGCATCAAAGTAAAACGTGCCATTTTTCTTTTGTTTTTTTAACTATACACAAATAATCATTTTAAAAATGTTTTATAATTATTTCAAACTTTAGTTTTGAATTATGTACAACTATTTCATTAAAACATTTCTAAGAGGCAGGTATAAGCAGCTTTGATGCTAATTTCACTTGTTTAACTTGCATTTGAATTCAATAATTACTCACTGATTTAGTTCTGAGATCTATAACAAATCAAATGAAATGAATGCATGTCGTCGATAGAATCATACTGCCCAATTAAATGTTGATGTTGTGATCAAATTGAATTGGAATTTAATGAATGTCCAAAAACGAATTATTTATAAGAACAATTAGAATATATATATAATTCGATGGACATTGATGAACTAATGATTTGTTTCTCTATTACTAGGAATTGAAGTTAATAATTAGTCCATTGAAATATAGCATGATCCTTGTAGAGAATCAATGGCTATATTAATAATCTAGAACCTGAAGAACTGCTAGATTTTTTGGGTTTCATGCCCATGGAGATTATTTCTTTGTTTATGGGCTTCAAGTACCTGGGTTTTCACCTTAAATCGAATTGTTGTGGAATTGTTGACTAGAATTGGTTGGTTGAGAAGGTGGAGCAACGAATGCACTTTTGGTGTAATCAGTTCCTTTCGAGGGGAGGAAAAGCGGTACTGATTAAAATTGTTCTAAGTGCTATTTCGGTGTACTGGATGATTAATGCTAAGTTGCCTCACAGGGTTATACACTCACTTCGGAAACTTTTTTTTAGATTCCTTTGGAAGGGTAAGGATGATAGAGGTTTACATTGGACTTCCTTGGATTCGATCTCTAAACCCATAGACGTTGGTGGATGGGTATTTAAGGAATTGGCATCTTTCGGGCAGGCACTGGCTTCTAAATCTGCATGGTAGTTTATTTCAAAACCGGGTAAGTGGCAATCGATTCTGCGGTTTAAATATCTGGGAAATGGTACGGTTATAGACTGGATACATATACCTGGAAAGAGTAGCCGTGGTGGCTCTTTATTTTTGAAGGCGATAGTAGCAGCTTTTCCTGTGATAGAGGAGAGGTTGTTGTGGGAGGTGGGAGACGACCTTGAGGCTAGAATTGGTAGTGATTTCTATAAAGGTGTAAAGAAATCTCCTTTTTTCCTTCCGGATTTCATGATCTTTTTGAAGGCGAACGGTTTTATTGTGCTAGCAGATGTGGTTGTCTTTGGTATAGGACCTTCACAACAATGGTTGTTAGCAGAGGAGATGCAGATACCTTTGAGATGGTCTGAGATCTGGAATTCTTTGACTGTAGAGATGAAGAGAGTGTGACATCCCTCTCCAATGATGAAAAAACATTATGTTTGATTTATTTTAAAAATTATTTTTATTAATTTTGAGATTATGCAATGAGGAAGCCAGATGAGAAATCGGCTGACTTAAGTCCTAGGAGGACTGTTGTAAACAAACAATTTTATTATATTAATAAAAGAATGAGTAGGAACAGCCAAGTTAAATGAGGAGATCATGCATGGAGAAGTGGGGGGACAAGTTAGAGTTAGCCTCTGGGAAACCAGAACAAGTGTCAGGAGTGTATTTAAGACACTAGACACACCCTGAAAATCAGGGATTTGATTAGCTGCGAAAATTCCATGAGGAATTGGCTGCTAATGGTAAGACCTAGGCAAAACTATAAAAACATAGCATATGTGAGGAGGCGGGACGCTGCTGAGTATGCCGGAAAGAATTTCACTTGCTGTGTGAGCACTCTGTGTTAGGCAAGGGATTCGGGAAAACAAGACTGAGTTTGAGGCTAGCTGTCCACATTTCTCCATGCATGTGTCTGGCTCAGGGTGATTGCGGACAGACTTGGTGTTTGTACCTAATCTACGGTTGGGAGGAACGTGGCTGTTCCTACTGCATTTGGTTTCAAGTTCCAGGTTTTGTTATCTCAGACTTGAAGTAATTCCTGTTATTTATCTGCCTCCTTTTGTTAAAAATATAGTATTTATGGTATCCAAGTAATTTCTGTTATTGAAATAATGCTTGATCTGTAACATAGATTTTTAGTAATAATGATAAACCAGCAACCAAATGGAATGAATAATGTATTCGCAGAGGGATTGTTTTATCAGGGTTTACAATTTATTTATAAGCCCTCAGTAAAGAATTGCAGGATTTCTGTATATATTATTGTTTATTATACCGATCCTATCCGTGATTACAAATCGATCTATAAAGCCCCAGTAAAGAAATTACATGATTACCGTATATTCGTATTGTTTATTATTATCGACCTTCTTGTTACAAATTAAATCTATAAAGCTCCGTGAGAATTGCATGGTTTTCTTTTACATTCTTTTTATTTATTTATATTAATTGACCTTCTTTATACCCTACGTGAGATAAAGAAACAGATGGATCATTAATAGTATAGAAACCCTCGGTACAGCAAGTTCCACGATTTCATATCATTAGGTTATATTCGTTTTCATCACAGATGGGATATGGAGAATAGTACTGAGATGATGTATTATCCCAAAACTACCGGTATATTATGAATATAGAAGTTTCATAAGGTTAATCCGCTCGGATCGATTGCCAACAATTTTCGTTGCTCCCTCACGGGATAATCTCAAATATTAGGGGATAGATCCCGATCTAACTCCTTAACTCTCATTCACAAAGGCCAAGTCATAATAAAGTATTCGACACACTGACAGTTAGGGTTTCTAAGACTCTAGATCTATCGACAGTATGTTTTTAGAAGAAAACAAAAATATATATATAACATAACTCCTATCATACCATATCATTATCATCTCGAAGATCTGTTCTGTTATGTAATGTTCCAGGCAAATGCCTTTACAGTTTTATAGAAAATAAAACATCGACAGTATGATTGAGAGGAAAACAATAAAATATACATAACAGAACTCCTATAATATCATATCATTATCATTTCGAAGACATATTCTGTTATGTAATGTTCCAGGCAATGCCTCTACAGTTATATAGGAAAATAAAATAGCTTTCCAGGCTTTGACGAGAATATTTTAAATCAGGTCTAAATAAGAAAATACGACAGATCCACACCACGGTTTGGTTGATAAGTTCTAATTTGGAACGCAGTCTTCTACTACCATTCACATTTCATCCTATAGACAATCAGTTCACAAAATAGAGACAGACGAAAGCTCCAGAGTTCGTTAAACACAGAATCCTTTAAAAAATTTGCCCCACGACTGATGAAATAAGGATTATACCACAATGATTTTTCCACGACTGATGAATTAAGGATTATACCATCATGATTTTTTTCATTTCCACAAAATCATTGTCAGACACTTATCTACCACGCAGGCAATACAAAAGGGTTGAAATTAGAAAATACAGAGAGCTGTGTAATACTTGAGGAAATGGGAAAAGGTAGCATACCCACTCTGTAGTTTTATCTAGATAGAATGTTAACACATCAAAAATCAAAAATCGCTTTCCCAGTGCTAAACCCTGAGGTCGGAGAACCATTTTGTTTCATTCATAGCATTTCAAAATGTCCCGAACTTTTGATAAATTTAGAGAGGGTATTGAAATCCTTCGGGAGGAAAGAAAACAGAAAAACCCCGATATTAATTTCAGTTATTACCATACGCACCCTCTAGAATCTAGAACCACAGAAAGGAAAATAACATAGAGGAATAGTTATTACATCGGATTCGTGGCGGAGAAACCCAGGCCACAACGAATCCCTGAAACTTAAAACTAACCATAACATGCAAACCACAAACTTCTTGTTGCCGTTGAAGAGGACTTCCCAAGTTTTTCCCTGTCGTCATATGAAGGCAAAGGAGCGATACCACTTACCATTATGGTAGGTTCCCTCTGCAACCTGCGCTGTCTCGAACTGGAAATACCTACCACCATTGAAAAACAGTTTCATTATCAACAAAATGGCATCAGAGTACATTACCAAAAATCGGTTATTAGAAAACTGTCAAATACAGTGTTGGAGGTTACCTCCGAGGCAACGCAGGGAAGTAGCCGCGCCTTTAAAGCAAGAAGAATTCCTTCTGGAGTAACCACAAGTGCACTAATCGTTTCCTCCTCATCGCAGAAGAGGATACAGAGATAGTAAGGGACTGAAATTGATCAAATCGCCAGGGTTTGGTGGGATAAGTTTGTAAACCCCCAATTCGAATGCCAAAGAGGAATTATTCCAGAGAGTTCGAGTTTTGCTGAGGAGTTGTTTACCCCAAACACCGAGACAACCAACCCTGTCCTTTCAGGGCAGATGGCACCATCACTTCAAACACATTAAATGATGTCACATGGCCGTCTGGCAAAAACAGTGAATGACCCCAGTTCGGGTACCCTGCATATTAAATGTTAGAGTAGGTCGTAGGTCCTTCCATGAGGAATGGGTTTACATTTTAATATGTGGCTTATTTAGAATGTCCTAGCTGGAAAATACATATAGTAGCAATCAAACTTTAACATTTCGAGATTGGATATAACCTTGGAGCTCTTATCGTTCTTGACATGTTTGAGTTTTATGCTTTGTTGATACCTACCACCATGATAGTATGGAGATGTCTTATTCGAAGTTGACTTTGGTATAAGGGGTTCGATTTAAAACCATGTTAATACATTTTCTTAATCCAAACATATGGCCCTTGTGGGATTGTATGCTATGGGTAAGTGTGACGCTAAGTCTTAAACAAAACAGTAAGACTGGGTTTGTTTAAAATATCCATACCTTGTTACGACATCGTGGGAAAACTCCGACATCATGGAAAAACTCCGGAAACATAGGAACCTGCATACCAGAAAGAAGGGAGGATTAGCCGCAGCTAAGTAAGTGGTATGTCAACATAATAACCTTCTAGCTAGTAGAAGAACAAGGGAAGGACACCTGTAAGTTCAATGTTACGAATACATTAACAAATTAAATACTCATAAATGTAAAACTGTCTTCTTCTTAGGTGCTGTAAAGTGAAATTTTTTTTTTTATGGAGATTTCACTTATGGTATCAGAGCTAGATTCAACCCTGTCGCCTTGGAAACACTTAGTTTTTGTTGCGCAGGAAATATAAATTTAATATATATATTTGAATGTTGCATGCGTATGTTCCAGTTTTGAATTTTCAGATGACTTCGCACGACGAATACAGAGAAGAGCCTGAAGGAAACGAACAGGAAAGAACAACAGAACATTCAGAAGCAAGTCAGGTACTAGAAACCATGAGAAGTCTGATCATGGAGATACAGAGTTTCAAAGCAGACAATGAGCAACTGAAGAAGGCTCAGGAAAAACAACAAGAAATTAATGAGATTTTGCTGCAGAGCCTTCATGAAAGGAACAATGGCGAAAAACAGAAGGAGGATACTAAGAGGAAAGAGGAGACTGACGAGAACGCTGAGAAGAAGGGAGATTCCTCCAATGAGACCCAGAAATCTGAGCATCAAGACAAGACTATGGGAAAAAGAAAGGTTGACCATCTGGAGGGTGAATTCAAAAAAATAAAACCTACTAGCTTCAATGGAGAATCAAAAACATGCGAAGAAGCAGAAGCCTGGCTGCTGGACATAAAAAAATACTTTCAGATCTACAATTACTCCAGTAATATGAAAGTCAGAATGGCTGTGTACAACCTAAAGGGGAAGGCCAGCATATGGTGGCAAGACCTGAATATTTCCCAGGGACTGAAAGAAAAGAACCTCGAATGGTCGGAATTTAAGAAATATTTCAAGAAACAGTACTTATCAGAAAGTTATTATGAAAGAAAAACCAAGGAATTTTACGAATTAAAGCTGGGTCAAATGACGATGGAAGATCTTATCAATAAATTCCTAGACTTATTACGGTTCGTCCCATATATCAAGGAAGAAAAACTGAAGGTACAGCGGTTCTTAAGCTTCCTGCCACAGTCCTATAAAGATCGAATCGAGTTCGACAATCCCAGAACTTTAGAAGAAGCACTGAGAAAGGCCAGATTGTGTTTTGAGCAATACAAACAAAGAAATGATACTACTAAAGCATGGAAGGACAAGAAACAGGAAAAGTTTAACCAGCAGAAGAAAGGTTACAAACCCCCGCCCTTCAGGAACATGCCCAAAAACTTCCAGGGAAATTCATTTCCCAGAAATGAACAGTTACAGCAGAAAAATTTTAAAACCCCTAACGTGGGAATGAAGGGAAGTATCGGTATTCCTAAGGAATCCCTGAAATGCTGGGAATGTGGTGAAGCCCACTTACGCAGGAATTGTCCCCGATACAATGAAACAAAAAGGGTACTGCATAATATGCAAGAAGCATCCACGGTGGGAGACATTGGGAAAAGTTATCAACGAATCAATGCAGCCTTGGAGGACCGACAGGCAGATCATCAATCTGCAATTGTGGAAATTGAAGGTACAATTTTTGACCATACTTGTACTATTTTAATAGACCCTGGGGCAACTTTAAGCTACATCACTCCCAAGATGATGGAGCACTGTCAACTCACCAAGGTAAAGCACCCAAAGCCTTGGTTAGTTCAGTTAGCTACAGGAGCAAAGAGGAAGGTAACTGAATACATATCTGATTGTGAACTTCAAATACAAGACCACAGAACACAGATTAATTTAAATGTGTTGCCTTTAGGATCTTACGACATGATAATAGGTATGGACTAGCTTGAAAAGTATAGAGTAGTACTGAACTACTTTACCAAGAATTTTACCTACATTGCGGAAGACCAAACTCTAAGAACAGTGATTGGAAAACAGAAACCTGTTTCTGTTAGGCAGATTTCTGCTATGCAGCTGAAGAAGTGCATGAGGAAAGGATGCAAGATTTACGCTGTAAGAGTATCTGATTTACTTCTCAATGAAAGTCAGATTTCCATAGTAGAGCATCCTATCTTAGGTGAGTTCCTAGACGTATTTCCAGAGGAAATACCGGGGTTACCACCTCAACGAGAGATAGATTTCTCCATTGAACTCTTACCAGGATCAGCACCAGTGTCAAAAGTACCTTATAGAATGAGTATCCCAGAATTGACGGAATTAAAGATTCAGATTCAAGAATTACTAGACAAAGGCTATATAAGACCTAGTGTCTCGCCTTGGGGTGCATCGGTTCTGTTTGTCAAGAAAAAGGATGGGACTCTAAGACTATGTATTGACTATAGGCAACTGAATAAGGTAACTGTTAAGAATAAATACCCTTTACCACGAATCAATGATTTGTTCGACCAAGTAGGGGGAGCTAGGATCTTTTCCAAACTGGATCTTCGATCTGGGTACCATCAGATTCGTATTAAAAATGAAGACATAAGTAAAACCGCCTTCCGTACCTGATACGGACACTATGAATTTGTAGTAATCCCTTTTGGGTTAACCAACGCCCCTGCCACATTCATGTGTTTAATGAATGGTATCTTCAACAAATATCTAGATCAGTTTGTGTTGATTTTTATTGATGATATCCTAATATACTCTAAGTCGGAGGAAGAACATGAACAGCATATAAGAATCGTATTGCAAACCTTGAGGGACCACAAGTTGTATGCAAAGTTGGAGAAATGTGAGTTCTTTAAAAAGGAAATCCAGTACCTAGGCCATATTATTTCTGCTGAAGGAATTTCAGTCGACCCGCAGAAAATTAAAGCCATAGCGGATTGGCCAGTACCGAGAGATGTAGCTGATATTAGATCTTTCATGGGACTCACAGGTTACTATCGGAGGTTCATTGAGGGATTCTCGAAGATCGCCTATCCCATTACCTCACTACAGAAAAAGGGGATAAAGTTTGTGTGGTCCTGCAAGTGTCAAGAAAGTTTTGAACGACTCAAAGAGTTGCTGACCAAGGCACCTATTCTAAAAGTGGCAGACCCATGTAAAGAATACACGGTCTGTATGGATGCGAGCAAAGAGGGAGTAGGAGGAGTACTGTCCCAGGACGGACATGTAGTGTGTTATGAATCACGAAAATTAAAGGAACATGAACGCAACTACGTGGTTCATGACTTGGAATTAACAACAGTAGTACATGCACTTAAAATGTGGCGTCACTACCTGCTGGGAAAGATATTCTTGTTATTAACCGATAACACTTGCGTCAAGAACCTATTTAACCAACCAGGACTCAATGCCAGACAGGCAAGGTGCATGGCCTTCTTAAGTGAATTCGACTTTGATGTAAAACACATAAAGGGTAAGGAAAATACGGTGGAAGATGCACTTAGTCGAAGGACCCACGAGGTGTACGAGATAATAATGAGTCAACCAGAAAGTAATCTCATGGACAAAGTAATAATGGCAAGCAAACAGGACGCAGAATACATAAATCTGCAAAGTAAAATTCAGCAAAACGAGATAAACATGAACGGGACAGATTTCAAAATGGATCAGAGAGGTCTGATCTGGTTCAAAGATAGGCTGTACATGCCTAATGTTGCAGAATTTAAATTGTTTATTCTAAATGAGATGCAAAAACCCCCTTTTGCAGGTCACCCCGGGTATAAAAAAATGATAACAGCCCTCAGAAAACAGTTCTTTTGGCCTAAATTAAAAACTGAACTAGCTGATTATTTATCTAAATGCTTGGAATGTCAACAGGTGAAGGCAGATCATAGACATCCTGCTGGGTTATTACAACCATTACCAATTCCTGAATGGAAATGGGAAGTGATTTCACTAGATTTTATCACAGGTTTGCCGAGAACCCAACGACAACATGATTCCATAATGGTGGTGGTTGACAAATTTAGCAAATCGGCGCATTTCATTCTGGTAAAAACCAACTACAAGGCAGCAGATATTGCAGGAATATTTCTAAAGGAAATATTCAGATTACATGGAGTACCAAAGATGGTAATTTCAGATAGGGATGTAAAATTTACCTCCAAGTTCTGGAAATCTTTATTTGCAGGTTTGGAAACAAGAATTAATTTCAACACGAGTTATCACCCTGAAACAGATGGACAGACTGAACGTACAAATCAGATCATTGAAGACATGCTGAGAATGTACGTCATGGAGAGACCCAACAAATGGGAAGACTACTTACATCTGGTAGAGTTCGCTTACAACAATGGGTACCAAGCATCATCAAGAATGAGTCCATTCAAAATTCTTTATGGGAGAAAGTGCACTACCCCAGTTAGCTGGGATAGTCCGGTCGATCGCTTATTGGTAGGACCAGATTTGCTGAAAGACATGGAACAAACATTCCAAAGGGTACAGAAGAATTTAAAGGTGGCCCAGGACCGCCAAAAGAGCTATGCTGATCTGAAAAGGCGAGATAAGGAGTTCTCAGTTGGAGACCATGTATACTTGCGGGTTAAACCAAAGAAAAGCTCACTCCGGCTGGGGAGTTGCAATAAACTGGCACCACGGTTCTGCGGGCCTTTCCAAGTACTTGAAAGGATTGGACCCGTAGCCTATAAACTGGCATTACCTGCACACTTAAAAATTCACAATATTTTTCACATTTCACTACTGAAAAAATATATTCATGACCCCACTCATATTATTGATTGGAATTTGATACAGGAGGCTCCAGAAGGCGAATTTCAAGTGGAACCTTTACGCATTCTGGACAGGAAAGAAACAGTACTTCGGAACCGAGCCATCGCTCAGGTAAAGGTACAATGGAAGCACTTTAGTCCTGAGGAGGCAACCTGGGAATTGGAAAGCGAAATACTGGAAAGGTACCCGAATCTATTCCCAGAACCGATGGATGAAGACTAGAACACTGAGGACAGTGTTCACAATAAGGGGGCAAGGATGTGACATCCCTCTCCAATGATGAAAAAACATTATGTTTGATTTATTTTAAAAATTATTTTTATTAATTTTGAGATTATGCAATGAGGAAGCCAGATGAGAAATCGACTGACTTAAGTCCTAGGAGGACTGTTGTAAACAAACAATTTTATTATATTAATAAAAGAATGAGTAGGAACAGCCAAGTTAAATGAGGAGATCATGCATGGAGAAGTGGGGGGACAAGTTAGAGTTAGCCTCTGGGAAACCAGAACAAGTGTCAGGAGTGTAATTAAGACACTAAACACACCCTGAAAATCAGGGATTTGATTAGCTGCGAAAATTCCATGAGGAATTGGCTGCTAATGGTAAGACCTAGGCAAAACTATAAAAACATGGCATATGTGAGGAGGCGGGACGCTGCTGAGTATGCCGGAAAGAATTTCACTTGCTGTGTGAGCACTCTGTGTTAGGCAAGGGATTCGGGAAAACAAGACTGAGTTTGAGGCTAGCTGTCCACATTTCTCCATGCATGTGTCTGGCTCGGGGGTGATTGCGGACAGACTTGGTGTTTGTACCTAATCTACGGTTGGGAGGAACGTGGCTGTTCCTACTGCATTTGGTTTCAAGTTCCAGGTTTTGTTATCTCAGACTTGAAGTAATTCCTATTATTTATCTGCCTCCTTTTGTTAAAAATATAGTATTTATGGTATCCAAGTAATTTCTTTTATTGAAATAATGCTTGATCTGTAACATAGATTTTTAGTAATAATGATAAACCAACAACCAAATGGAATGAATAATGTATTCGCAGAGGGATTGTTTTATTAGGGTTTACAATTTATTTATAAGCCCTCAGTAAAGAATTGCAGGATTTCTGTATATGTTATTGTTTATTATACCGATCCTATCCGTGATTACAAATCGATCTATAAATCCCCAGTAAAAAATTACATGATTACCATATATTCGTATTGTTTATTATTATTGACCTTCTTATTACAAATTAAATCTATAAAGCTCCGTGAGAATTGCATGGTTTTCTTTTACATTCTTTTTATTTATTTATATTAATTGACCTTCTTTATACCCTACATCAGATAAAGAAACACATGGATCATTAATAGTATAGAAACCCTCGGTACAGCAAGTTCCACGATTTCATATCATTAGGTTATATTCGTTTTCATCACAGATGGGATATGGAGAATAGTACTGAGACGATGTATTATCCCAAAACTACCAGTATATTATGAATATAGAAGTTTCATAAGGTTAATCTGCTCGGATCGATTGCCAACAATTTTCGTTGCTCCCTCACGGGATAATCTCAAATCTTAGGGGATAGATCCCGATCTAACTCCTTAACTCTCATTCACAAAGGCCAAGTCATAATAAAGTATTCGACACACTGGCAGTTAGGGTTTCTAAGACTCTAGATCTATCGACAGTATGTTTTTAGAAGAAAACAAAAATATATATATAACAGAACTCCTATCATACCATATCATTATCATCTCGAAGATCTGTTCTGTTATGTAATGTTCCAGGCAAATGCCTTTACAGCTTTATAGAAAATAAAACATCGACAGTATGATTGAGAGGAAAACAATAAAATATACATAACAGAACTCCTATAATATCATATCATTATCATTTCGAAGACATATTCTGTTATGTAATGTTCCAGGCAATGCCTCTACAGTTATATAGGAAAATAAAATAGCTTTCCAGGCTTTGACGAGAATATTTTAAATCAGGTCTAAATAAGAAAATACGACAGATCCACACCACGGTTTGGTTGATAAGTTCTAATTTGGAACGCAGTCTTCTACTACCATTCACATTTCATCCTGTAGACAATCAGTTCACAAAATAGAGACAGACGAAAGCTCCAGAGTTTGTTAAACACAGAATCCTTTAAAAAATTTGCCCCACGACTGATGAAATAAGGATTATACCACAATGATTTTTCCACGACTGATGAATTAAGGATTATACCATCATGATTTTTTTCATTTCCACAAAATCATTGTCAGACATTTATCTACCACGCAGGAAATACAAAAGGGTTGAAATTAGAAAATACAGAGAGCTGTGTAATACTTGAGGAAATGGGAAAAGGTAGCTAACCCACTCTGTAGTTTTATCTAGACAGAATGTTAACACATCAAAAATCAAAAATCGCTTTCCCAGTGCTAAACCCTGAGGTCGGAGAACCATTTTGTTTCATTCATAGCATTTCAAAATGTCCCAAACTTTTGATAAATTTCGAGAGGGTATTGAAATCCTTCGGGAGGAAAGAAAACAGAAAAACCCCCATATTAATTTCAGTTATTACCATACGCACCCTCTAGAATCTAGAACCACAGAAAGGAAAATAACATAGAGGAATAGTTGTTACATCGGATTCGTGGCAGAGAAACCCAGGCCACAACGAATCCCTGAAACTTAAAACTAACCATAACATGCAAACCACAAACTTCTTGTTGCCGTTGAAGAGGACTTCCCAAGTTTTTCCCTGTCGTCATATGAAGGCAAAGGAGCGATACCACTTACCGTTATGGTAGGTTCCCTCTGCAACCTGCGCTGTCTCGAACTGGAAATACCTACCACCATTGAAAAACAGTTTCATTATTAACAAAATGGCATCAGAGTACATTACCAAAAATCGGTTATTAGAAAACTGTCAAATACAGTGTTGGAGGTTACCTCCGAGGCAACGCAGGGAAGTAGCTGCGCCTTTAAAGCAAGAAGAATTCCTTCTGGAGTAACCACAAGTGCACTAATCATTTCCTCCTCATCGCAGAAGAGGATATAGAGATAGTAAGGGACTGAAATTGATCAAATCGCTAGGGTTCGGTGGGATAAGTTTGTAAACCCCCAATTCGAATGCCAAAGAGGAATTATTCCAGAGAGTTCGAGTTTTGCTGAGGAGTTGTTTACCCCAAACACCGAGACAACCAACCCTGTCCTTTCAGGGCAGATGGCACCATCACTTTGAACACATTAAATGATGTCACATGGCCGTCTAGCAAAAATAGTGAATGACCCCAGTTCGGGTACCCTGCATATTAAATGTTAGAGTAGGTCGTAGGTCCTTCCATGAGGAATGGGTTTACATTTTAATATGTGGCTTATTTAGAATGTCCTAGCTGGAAAATACATATAGTAGCAATCAAACTTTAACATTTCGAGATTGGATATAACCTTGGAGCTCTTATCGTTCTTGACATGTTTGAGTTTTATGCTTTGTTGATACCTACCACCATGATAGTATGGAGATGTCTTATTCGAAGTTGACTTTGGTATAAGGGGTTCGATTTAAAACCATGTTAATACATTTTCTTAATCCAAACATATGGCCCTTGTGGGATTGTATGCTATGGGTAAGTGTGACGCTAAGTCTTAAACAAAACAGTAAGACTGGGTTTGTTTAAAATATCCATACCTTGTTACGACATCATGGGAAAACTCCGACATCATGGAAAAACTCCGGAAACATAGGAACCTGCATACCAGAAAGAAGGGAGGATTAGCCGCAGCTAAGTAAGTGGTATGTCAACATAATAACCTTCTAGCTAGTAGAAGAACAAGGGAAGGACACCTGTAAGTTCAATGTTACGAATACATTAACAAATTAAATACTGATAAATGTAAAACTGTCTTCTTCTTAGGTGCTGTAAAGTGAAAAATTTTTTTTTATGGAGATTTCACAGAGAGGTTTTATGAGACTGAGTTTTGGAAAGGATGTGCTCTAGTTGCAGGGTAGTGAGGCAGGGGGAACTTTCACGGTTCAAGAAGCTTACAAATCTATCTGGATTCATAGGATTGATGAAAATCCATGGTGGGGCATCAAGCTATGGAAAACACGGGCTAGACATAAAAGTAAAATTCTAATCTAGCTCATTCTGAAAGGTAAGGTCTTAATCTGGGACAAATTAAAAAGACGAAACTTTGAAGGACCGGGAAGATGTAGTTTCTGTAGGAATGCGGATGAAGATGCATAACATCTATTTCTTTTTTGTCCATTTATTCAACAAGTTTGGACAGAAGTGAGCACAAAGCTTCAGATTAGTTATGTGGGGGAAGGAGACACTTTCTTTAGTTTTCTAAAATCTTGGTTTGATGATCCAAAACATAAAACTTTGAGATGTCTACCATATCTAGTGACATGGTATGTGTGGGTAGCTCGAAATCAGTCGATTTTTGAAGATTTGAACAAACCAATATTAGTGGTTACAGCTTAAATCCTTTCAATCTATAAACGTTTTCTGGGTCATGATGAGGAGAAAAAGATAAGAGTAATGAAAGCTTTGAATCATGGAGAAGGAGAAACGGTGGGTTTTTTTTATGGAGTATGTGTGAACAATGGCTGCGGTATGGGAGGTTTCTTTAAACATCTTGATAAGGAATTGATTTTTCAAGCGAACAGAGGAGATGGAACCAACAATCGTGCGAAAGGGTTAGCGATGTTAATTCTTCTCCTACAGGCTAAAACGCTCTCTGTGTACACTATTATAATATATGGATATTGAAAATTATGGATTAACAGAATGAATAGAGAGATTACTTTTCAAAATCATTCTCTGCAGAATCTGGGTAACCGAATAGATATTTTGGTGCAAAATTTCAGGAAGGTGGTTTTTGTTCATATCTATAGAGAAAAAGATGAAAAGGTTGATGGCCTCTCTAAAGCTAGATTATTGCAGGAAGAAGGCAAATGCAAAAATACTACTATTTGTTGAAAGAAATTTACAGGAGATCTGCTGGAGCAATTTGGATTTTATTTTGTAATATGTTTTAGTAATCATGGAACATGTCTTAGACATTATTTTTGCAATCTTCAATGTAAAAGAAATTTTATAAGTTTTCTTTTAGTGCTGATATAGCACCGGAGGAATGTATTCGATGTTCACTACGATCAATGAATATGCTTTTTTCTGGGAAAAAAAAAGAGAATCAATGATAATATATATAGTGCAGTTGATAATACATTAATGCCTAACTAATGATATAGTTCTGTCATTACTTACTTTTGAATTTAAAATATTATCCAATTGATTTAGTTATGAAATTCGTTGAGAATTACATAAAACATATGTAATTCATTTCACCATATTTACTATCTGACTAATGCTATATCTATGTGATTAATATGCAATCGAGAATAACCAAGGTATTGATTTATGTAATATTTATTTCAGGTTGATCATGTAAAAGCTCTCAGAATTATTCTGTATTTATATATGGAACTGTTAAATATTGCTTTTATAAGGTCACTAAGTGCTCACTAGCAACTTGGATAAGAGAATGGAAACCTTAAGAATTAACAAATTTAAAAAAAAAAAAAATTGCTCACATTCCCATAGAGTGAGGTAACTACAATAATTATAAATAGTCATTTCATGCACAAATAATCTAATGCAATACTATATTCCAAAGACATAGGTGTTCATTTATCAATTTCCTTTATCCGTCTAGGTATCACCAGGTCCTTCTGACAACACTTCTTCCCTTAATTGTCTAGGTACCACATCGTTGGATCCTTTCGACAATAATTTCTCATTTACTGTCTAGGTACCACATTGTCAGGTCCTTTCGACAATAATTTCTCATTTTACTATTGTGGTGGGATTCTGTGTAGTGATTTTAAGAACGATTATCATAAATCATCTCACTACACTATATAAGACTAATGGCATTGAGGAGTAAGTTTGATCTTACTGTGCACCCCTTAACCTCGTTTGTGACCAAACCATTATGGTCTCACCCATACGACTTCACGCCCACCTGAGTAAAGCTGAATGGCTTTAAAATCATGCGTGGATGTTATCGAGAGCCAACACCATCGTCGTACACCAAAATTCTAAAATAAAGACACCTATTCATATAATTGGTGTTATAGAAAAATCAAACTAATTATTAAGTTTAATATGATTAGTTTACAACGGATTCACAATGGAATAACCCTGTTTGTGGAAATGGTTTCAAAAACATGAATGTTAAAATTCAATTCACCCAATTCACAATCGGATAACCATATTTGTCCACAAAATTCTTATTTTATTGTTCAAATTTGTCGACAAGAATTCACAAACACGGATTCTTATTTTATCGTTCATTGAAGGTGATAAAAAGCCAGAAAATGAGAATAGGAAGAGAGCAACATGTTGTAATAAGATACACTATTAATCCGAATATATATACTGCAAATGTATTAATGAGAATATATACTACATATGTAGTAGATAGATTGGACTTGAAAATTGTTGAATTTAGCATCGGGATGGATGACAATAATAACTTAGCAAAAACAACCGAATAAAAAACACAATAGGTTTTACAAAATATTGTCCATCTTAAATTTTGTTTTTTCTCATAATATACAATTTAAAGAAATGATTTATAATCATCTGACAATAAGGTGCATGAAAAACAACCATGGACCTAAAATAAACCTATCAAATTGTTACGAGTCCTATTCCAACGCTCCATTTAACCAGAATGGGCATAACCATCCTCATCACTCACTGTTGCGGTCATTGCCACGGTCATTGTTGGTGTTGTTACTATGGCGATTGTTGTCGTGGTCATTGCCACAGTCTACTATTTAATTTAGAATCCTACGTGAGGCTACTTGCAACCCTAGGGATAAAAGGGTTTTTGCGATGAATTTAGCAGGCTTCGATAATTTGGACATGACCCTTTTACTCCAACTTATGGGTGCAATTTTGAGAACTGAGAGTCCATAAATGTCTATCTTGGCACAGCTTAGATCCATGTTAAACGGACACCCCCTCTCCTCGCACTGATATCTCTGAATTGATCCGCTGATCGTAGGCATTACAAGTGAATGCATCCACCTCCAAATCATCCTATATCACCAATCAGTGATTTGCATTCCCACTATACTGTAGTGTTGGAGGGAGAAGCATACACAAGGGATGAAGCATCAACTCTTTCCTTAAGTGATGCCTCTGATTTTTGAACACAAAACCTTTCAACACATCCTCGCAAGCATCACAGTGATGTCTTAATGTTGTTTTGGGACGAAATTCAAACGATCCATGATTTGGGTGTTGAAAGACATTGGGAAAAGTAGCGTAGGCCTCATGTAAAGCAAAGTTGTGACATGAGGATGAATCTTGAAACCTGCACTTGTAAACAACATCGCCTCCATATTCTTTGCAGCCGTTGCATTTGTAAGACGCGGGGTCTTCTGATCGGTAGAGTTCGTGCTCATGGAAGAGCTCTGTTGGATTTGGGTTACATGTAACATCCCTCCAAATTGACCCCTATTTTTATTACTTTTGTAAATATAATTATGAATTGTGCAAGTAGCCCTGGTGAGGAGCTCAAGGCCAAGGCCCCACCATTGGTACTTGGAGTGTTGTTGTGTCATTTTCCTAAATGTTACTAAGAACATCACACTACTTAAATAAAGTAACTAAATCCTATGGGGTAGAGAAAAGAAGGCGATGGCTAAAAGCCATGGAAGTTAAAGTCATAAGGGTCATCCTAAACTAGATGCTCTCTTTGTATTCACAGTTAAAAACCAAGATCCTACATACCTTCCTATAAAGGACTTATACTACAATTGAACAACCATTTTTCTATATATAGATCTTATATATTTATATAATATATAAACACCCTCCTATGAGAGGAGGAGGTAAAGATATTGATGGAGGTTTTGTTATATTTAAGTTCATATATATATATATATATATATATATATATATAGTTTTTCGTTTTATTTGGTGCGTTTATTATGTTTGGAGAAATCGTTTTAAACCAGGAAAATCTCGGAAAGTTTGTCTCCTAGGAAAAATGAATCACACGTTTAGCTAAGATACCACTTGTCTCTCAACAAGAGCTTTGAGCCCTTGACACAAGAGCACATTATCTGTTTTTAATTATTGTATTGGGCGAAGGAAGTTTGGATACGAATTTAGATGGTATGCCATTTACAGTTTTAACTTACCTCCTAGTAGAACGACGAGCCAGTTGTGTAAATTGCCATTTGTTTAAAATGCCTCTAGTTAAAATCGAAGATGCCATCTGTCGCTAGTTAGAGAGCTAGATTTATTACCCTGTAATTGATAAGGGGAGTGGGTAGGGGATCTCGAGGCAGACATTTATATCAGTTGACCTCGGAGTTGGTGAGACACGATCTTGTTCCATCCCGAGTAATTCCATGACAGGAGTGGAAACGTCGAATAGAAGGATTGTGGTCTTCTTAGTGGATAGTAGCCTTAAATTCTTAGAGCGCCATCTGTCTATTATAAAAATGCCATTTGCCGCCAGTTTGGGGGAGAATCCTTGCGATCATTAGAGGGAGGAGGATCCCTGCCATCATGAGGGTTGGTGATATGTGCCATCATGATGGATGAGTAATGCTGTAGTCATGAGAGGGGGTAGTCCTGAGGATGAAATAGAGAGAAACTTAGAAGGTCATACTTCCAGGAGGAGTGCGACAAATCTCATCAATGAAGAACTCATAGCAGCATTGATTTCCAGTGTTTTCCATTGCAGTCTAGATAGTTGGTCGTCGACTTGCATGATTAGAGAATACAGAATTTAATACTGGGCGATCTCTCCAAGAGATCTACACTGGTGATGGAGGCATGATTTGGATCAGTGGTCACTCTCTAGTGGCCAAGCCACTACATTTGATGCTTGCTGCTTATGGTTGCAGGTTTGATTTCTTGCTCTTTTGAAATTTGTTCAAAACCGAGAGTACTAGTTAGGCAATTTGGCGTTGAGGCTTCTTGTAATTTTACTTTATTTTTGCTTGAGTATCTTGATACATATATTTTACAAGTATTCACTTATTGAGTTCTGCTATTCACTACCCTAGTTCCGGTTATATATATGTTATGTATGTTAAATCCAGTGTAGTGAGAAGGGGATACATAATAACTGGGTCCTTAAATAGTCACTGCGGGCTGTAGACACGGTTCCCGATTTCCCTTTCACTTTGTAGAAAGATTTATACCCTGTATTAGAGTTATGACGAAGATTTTTGCATATATATTATTTTTGTTTGGAAAACTGTTAATATCCCTCTGCATTTGTATTGGATATCCGTATAGAGGTAGCGCTAGCTAGTTTTGATTTCTGGGGTATACGAGCCAACCGTGGATTGTTCATACCTATGCGTTTCAATTAAACTCTGCTGAGAATTTAGTCACTATCCCGAACCGTGTAGGTTCTAGACCGAATCAGCATGAGGATTATAGGTTAGCAGTGGTCCGTTGTCTTATTATTATTACATGCTTTGATTACTGAAACTCCCTTCTAGCTTCGCAGGGATAAGGAAATATAATCATGTATGATGTCTTCTGATAAGTATATATATAGTATTATATAATGAAGGTTGAATGTCAGTCAAAGATGTACCAGGATATGGAATTACGAACCTTCATAGTTTTTTTATGCTATATATTAAATTATGAACGCATTTAAGAATTGCGCAGGGTTTTGGAATACCTCCCCATGTAGGTATTTACCTTTTAGTGTAGATTTTATATTGGAGTATGGATTAAGATATTGAATAAAATATATCTTTAAAAGTATTTGTGAGAGTAAGGGATGTTCTCCCTATGATACAATAGTTAATATATGTTCTCTTAGTAAAGATATTGATTAAAATATATCTTTAACAATATTTATGAGAGTATACATCATGTATAGGAGGTTTTTCCTTTGTTAAAATATTGAACAAAATATATGTTTTCCCTTAGTATAAGATCTTGGTCGATATATACTTCTCGGGTATATAATCGATGAATAGGATTATAGCCCTAATAGCATGAAGAAGATTTTAAGCATAAGATCCAAATGCTTGTACAAGGTCCTTATGGTTTCCAGTTCAATGTTGAGTATTTTAAATTGAAGAATTCTCTTGGTAAAAAGTTTGATTATAAAAATTGATTTTATTGTATTAGATTTTAGACCCATAGTTTAGCTTCAAATATCTTGAAGAGAAAATACTCTCTAGGAGAGAAGCATCAAGAATGATAGAATTCTGCAAACAATTGAGTTTGCCATTTTGTAATACTTCACTTGATCGATAATTATAATAAAAGATGCACACACTTTTGTGGACTAGCCCGTGTACAGGTGAACCACGTAACTTTTGGTCTCCTATGTTTCCTTATGGTGTTTCTCAATGTGTCTTATGTATGAGTACTTGTTTTTGTCCTTAAAAATGTTTATGACTACTTTGAAGTATCCGATCCATTAGAAAGTTGATTATGATGTATATTGCTAATATGTTTCCCTTATGATTATGATTATGTTGTTACCATTTAGGTTGTTCTATTGGTGCGATAAAAGATACACATGCTTTCTAAAGATGTATATTAAGACAAATGAAGTTTTTTTTGTGTTTCCAGCAAAGATTTAAGAAATGGTTGTCATATCAAGTTCAGAATTTATTTAGTTGAAAATAAAACGTATATCTTTTCCTTGATTAGCATAACGACATTTGTAAACAGTAATAAGTGTCGCAAAGTTTTAATTACTTTGTAAAGCAGTATTTAAAGAAAGTAAACGCACACTTTGTATTTTCGCATAGATTTTAGTGGTATTTTAGACACTTAGAAAAGTTTTTAAATTTTACAAATTTTGGGTTCGTGACATATGGTATCAGAGCATTAGGTTACAACACTTGGGCCTAATGAGCTCAACATGCAATAAATAAGTATGAAGGTTGTTAAGTTTACTAATCGATTCTTTTGCTTCATTTTGGATGCATGGAACTGGAATGGATGAGGAGCAATGTCATTCAAAAGTTCAAACTTCAAAGTTTCCCAAAGGAGTAAAGATGAGTATTTCAGTTATTAAAGCAAAGTAGTTGATGTGCAAATCTAATTTGATATGTGAGTATTGTGTATCTTCAATTTGATAAGATTTGGTTGACCCTTGTTAATAAGAATTGTTTTGATGTTGGATGTTAATGATAATACTTTGACCCTAACAAAAAAGTGCAGTATATATATTCTTAAATATGTGAGGTTACATTTATGTATATTTGAAGTTACTTTATATCCATATGAAGTTATTTTTATACATCCATATGAAGTGGTAGGATATCCCAAACTATAGGCTAGATTATAAATATCGAGATATTGTAAATAAAGGCATTTCATTACAGTAGAATGCATAATATGGTCATCATTTAGGATAATTTATACTCCTATAGATCATAATGTGTTTCAATAAAATGTGTCATGTTTAGAACTAAGCATGTTAAACAGAATATGAGGAAATTGAAAGTGAAGTTCAGAGAATACTTGAATACACTATTGATAAGTATTGTCATTTTGTTAAAGGTTCGAATGTTATTACTTAACAGCATTTGTATTTCATTTCAGAATTCCCTATTGTTATTAGAATTATAAGTATAAGCTTAAAAGTGTATTACTGTATGGAATTGCACGCAGTCTTCCTAGGAGCTTAAAATGATTTTATTTAAAAGCATTATGATTCTAAGTAATTCTTCTAGGGTTGTTATAAAGATTGATGTGCATCAAATTAAAAAGGTCTTGTTAAATAGTCAGAGTTTGATTACAAGAAAAGAATCATTAGATGGTAAATCTTCAATTTGAACTGAATCTATATGCAACTAACCATTTAAATTATGAAACTAACATGCTTGTTTGCTAGCAGACTTGACCTCAAATTCACATTAAGGATCTTGAAGAGTTTGCATCAAAATGAATTGAAGAGGATGCACAAGTTAATCCAATAAGCATGCGCATAAAAATATGGAACTAATGAGTTCAGTTGCTGAACTTTTTGAAGTAAAGAAATTTTTTTCTTATACTAACACTTCAGGAGGAGATTTTGAATCACGACCAGTGTCATAATCCAAGAGGAACATGGATTATACAACCACTTACATAGATAAGTTGAGCTAAATCGCTCAAGAGTAAGTAATAATTTACTTTACATGTTTATTTTTGATTATAAGGCTTTATGGATCATGATTGGTGGTAAGACTTCTGATTGATGATGTGTAATGATCAAAATGCATAGAATGAGATATATTCGTTAATATTTTGTTAGTATTATGTCGCATGTGGAATGCAAGAAATACTAAAATGATTGTTACTAAGTAAATCTCTCGAACTCAAATGAGAAAATTTGAGGGGAAAATAATATTTCCTGGAACTCAAGTAGAGGCTACATCTTGCACTCACTTACTAGCTGTTGCAGGATGCAACTTCCCTAAATTGTGGTCATCTTCCCCATGGAAGTGGAACAGAGAAGGTGGGTAGCTCGTTGAATGTTATACTGACCCAAAAGTACTAGGAAAACTTTATATCCATCGAATTGAGCAGAGGAAGGGCTCACAATTTCCCTTGTGTTGTTAGAACGGAGCGCACAAGAGGTTCTTTGAGGAGACTAAACTTTTTCCTTGTGGTGTTAGAACTGAGCCCACAAGAAGATTCGATGAGGGGAAGCTATGTAATGAGTTTCAGAGTAAGACTGTCATATTTCTGCTGTATGGAGAGGTTTTCCGGCTGAGTTACAAAAGACTCATGTTTTGTATGGCAAATCTCCACGATTGCGGAAATACATAGAGGGTTTTGTATGGAAAGTCTTCACGATTGTAGAAAATACATAAGAGTTTTGTATGCAAGTCTCCATGATTGCTGAAGAACAAGAGGTTTGATGACTACAAAGTTTTGTTGAAGGAATTGTTTTATGATATGAGCAAATAATAATGATTGTCTTACAGCTAGACTATCACATACATTTATGAGTGGGTGTTATGAATGCTGGAATAAAGCAAAATATTTCCTCAAGGAAGAGGAATAAGGATGAATATTTACTGTTTGAAATTTTGTATACTCATGTTATACTAAAGAACGTTGGAAGATCTTGTATGATCTGTGTAAGGTGCAAAATATAAGTGACAAGGGCTTGTTGAAGATCGCAAAAATGTGAAGACGACCAAAGCATAAGAACAAAAGTAAGCGAAAGGTGGTGAAATGATGCAAAATACAAACTGTCGAACACCGAGGACGGTGTTACTCTTAAGGGGAGGAGTGTGTAACATCCCTCCAAATTGACCCCTATTTTTATTACTTTTGTAAATATAATTATGAATTGTGTAAGTAGCCCTGGTGAGGAGCTCAAGGCCAAGGCCCCACCATTGGTACTTGGAGTGTTGTTGTGTCATTTTCCTAAATGTTACTAAGAACATAACACTACTTAAATAAAGTAACTAAATCCTATGGGGTAGAGAAAAGAAGGCGATGGCTAAAAGCCATGGAAGTTAAAGTCATAAGGATCATCCTAAACTAGATGCTCTCTTAGTATTCACAGTTAAAAACCAAGATCCTACATACCTTCCTATGAAGGACTTATACTACAATTGAACAACCTTTTTTCTATATATAGATCTTATATATTTATATAATATATAAACACCCTCCTATGAGAGGAGGAGGTAAAGATATTGATGGAGGTTTTGTTATATTTAAGTTCATATATATATATATATATAGTTTTTCATTTTATTTGGTGCGTTTATTATGTTTGGAGAAATCGTTTTAAACCAGGAAACTCTCGGAAAGTTTGTCTCCTAGGAAAAACGAATCACACGTTTAGCTAAGATACCACTTGTGTCTCAATAAGAGCTTTGAGCCCATGAAACAAGGGCACATTATCTGTTTTAAATTATTGTATTGGGCGAAGGAAGTTTGGATATGAATTTAGATGGTATGCCATTTACAGTTTTAACTTACCTCCTAGTAGAACGACCAGCCAGTTGTGTAAATTGCCATTTGTTTAAAATGCCTCTAGTCTAAATCGAAGATGCCATCTGTCGCTAGTTAGAGAGCTAGTTTTATTATCCTGTAATTGATAAGGGGAGTGGGTAGGAGATCTCGAGGCAGACATTTATATCAGTCGACCTCGAAGTTGGTGAGACATGATCTCGTTCCATCCCGAGTAATTCCATGACAGGAGTGGAAACGCCGAATGGAAGGATCGTGGTCTTCTTAGTGGATAGTAGCCTTAAATTCTTAGAGCGCCATCTGTCTATTAAAAAAATGCCATTTGCCACCGGTTTGGGGGAGAATCCTTGCGATCATTAGAGGGAGGAGAATCCCTGCGATCATGAGGGTTGGTGATATGTGCGATCATGATGGATGAGTAATGCTGCAGTCATGAGAGGGGGTAGTCAAGTGCGACAAATCTCATCAATGAAGAACTCATAGTGGCATTGATTTCTAGTGTTTTCCATTGCAGTCTAGATAGTTGGTCGTCGACTTGCATGCTTAGAGAATATAGAATTTAATACTGGACGATCTCTCCAAGAGATCTACATTGGTGATGGAGGCATGATTTAGATCGGTGGTCACTCTCTAGTGGCCAAACCACTACATTTGATGCTTGTTGCTTATGGTTGCAGGTTTGATTTCTTGCTCTTTTGAAATTTTTTCAAAATCGAGAGTACTAGTTAGGTAATTTGGCGTTGAGGCTTCTTGTAATTTTACTTTATTTTTGCTTGAGTATCTTGATACATATATTTTACAAGTATTCACTTATTGAGTTGTGCTATTCACTACCCTAGTTCTGGTTATATATATGTTATGTATGTTAAATCCAGTGTAGTGAGAAGGGGATACATAATAACTCGATCCCAAGTCCCTTATACATTAAGCTGGGTCCTTAAATAGTCACTGCGGGCTGTAGACACGGTTCCCGATTTCCCTTTCACTTGGTAGAAAGATTTATACCCTGTATTAGAGTTATGACGAAGATTTTTGCATATATATTATTGTTGTTTGGAAAACTGTTAATATCCCTCTGCATTTGTATTGGATATCCGTATAGAGGTAGCGCCAACTAGTTTTGATTTCTGGGGTATACGAGCCAACCGTGGATTTTTCATACCTATGCGTTTCAATTAAACTCTGCTGAGAATTTAGTCACTATCCCGAACCGTGTAGGTTCTAGACCGAATCAGCATGAGGATTATAGGTTAGCAGTGGTCCGTTGTCTTATTATTATTACATGCTTTGATTACTGAAACTCCCTTCCAGCTTCACAGGGATAAGGAAATATAATCATGTATGATGTCTTCTGATAAGTATATATATAGTATTATATAATGAAGGTTGAATGTCAGTGAAAGATGTACCAGGATATGGAATTACGACCCTTTATAGTTTTTCTTTTGCTATATATTAAATTATGAACGCTTTTAAGAATTGCGCAGGGTTTTGGAATACCTCCCTATGTAGGTATTTACGTTTTAGTGTGGATTTTATATTGGAGTATGGATTAAGATATTGTATAAAATATATCTTTAAAAGTATTTGTGAGAGTAAGGGATGTTCTCCCTATGATACAATAGTTAATATATGTTCTCTTAGTAAAGATATTGATTAAAATATATCTTTAACAATATTTATGAGAGTATACGTCATGTATAGGAGGTTTTTCCTTTGTTAAAATATTGAACAAAATATATGTTTTCCCTTAGTTTAAGATCTTGGTCGATATATACCTCTCGGGTATATAATCGATGAAGAGGATTATAGCACTAATAGCATGAAGAAGACTTTAAGCATAAGATCCAAATGCTTGTACAAGGTCCTTATGGTTGCCAGGTCAATGTTGAGTATTTTAAATTGAAGAATTCTCTTGGTAAAAAGTTTGATTACAAAATTTGATTTTATTGTATTAGATTTTAGACCCATAGTTTAGCTTCAAATATCTTGAAGAGAAAATGCTCTCTAGGAGAGAATCATCAAGAATGATAGAATTCTGCAAACAACTGAGTTTTCCATTTTGTAATACTTCACTTGATCGATAATTATAATAAAAGATGCACACACTTTTGTGGACTAGCCCGTGTACAGGTGAACCACGTTACTTTTGGTCTCCTATGTTTCCTTATGGTGTTTCTCAATGTGTCTTATGTATGAGTACTTGTTTTTGTCCTTAAAAATGTTTATGACTACTTTGAAGTATCCGATCCATTAGAAAGTTGATTATGATGTATATTGCTAATATGTTTCCCTTATGATTATGATTATGTTGTTACCATTTAGGTTGTTCTATTGGTGCGATAAAAGATACACATGCCTTCTAAAGATGTATATTAAGACAAATGAAGTTTTTTTTGTGTTTCCCGCAAGATTTAAGAAATGGTTGACATATCAAGTTCAGAATTTATTTAGTTGAAAATAAAACGTATATCTTTTCCTTGATTAACATAACGACATTTGTAAATAGTAATAAGTGTCGCAAAGTTTTAATTACTTTGTAAAGCAGTATTTAAAGAAAGTAAACCCACACTTTGTATTTTCGCGTATATTTTAGTGGTATTTTAGACACTTAGAAAAGTTTTTAAATTTTACAAATTTTGGGTTCGTGACATATGGTATCAGAGCATTAGGTTACAACACTTGGGCCTAATGAGCTCAACATGCAATAAATAAGTATGAAGGTTGTGAAGTTTACTAATCGATTCTTTTGTTTCATTTTGGATGCATGGAACTGGAATGGATGAGGGGCAATGTCATTCAAAAGTTCAAACTTCAAATTTTTCCAAAGGAGTAAAGATGAGTATTTCAGTTATTAAAGCAAAGTAGTTGATGTGCAAATCTAATTTGATATGTGAGTATTGTGTATCTTCAATTTGATAAGATTTGGCTGACCCTTGTTAATAAGAATTGTTTTGATGTTGGATGTTAATGATAATACTTTGACCCTAACAAAAAAGTGCAGTATATATATTCTTATATATGTGAGGTTACATTTATGTATATTTGAAGTTACTTTATATCCATATGAAGTTATTTTTATACATCTATATGAAGTGGTAGGATATCCCAAACTATAGGCTAGATTATAAATATCGAGATATTGTAAATAAAGGCATTTCATTACAGTAGAATGCATAATATGGTCATCATTTAGGATAATTTATACTCCTATAGATCATAATGTGTTTCAATAAAATGTGTCATGTTTAGAACTAAGCATGTTAAACAGAATATGAGGAATTTGAAAGTGAAGTTCAGAGAATACTTGAATACACTATTGATAAGTATTGTCATTTTGTTAAAGGTTCGAATGTTATTACTTAACAGCATTTGTATTTCATTTCAGAATTCCCTATTGTTATTAGAATTATAAGTATAAGCTTAAAAGTGTATTACTGTATGGAATTGCACGCAGTCTTCCTAGGAGCTTAAAATGATTTTATTTAAAAGCATTATGATTCTAAGTATTTCTTCTAGGGTTGTTATAAAGATTGATGTGTATCAAATTAAAAACGTCTTGTTAAATAGTAAGAGTTTAATTACAAGAAAAGAATCATTAGATGGTAAATCTTCAATTTGAACTGAATCTATATGCAACTAACCGTTTAAACTATGAAACTAACATGCTTGTTTGTTAGCAGACTTGACCTCAGATTCACATTAAGGATCTTGAAGAGTTTGCATCAAGATGAATTGAAGAGGATGCACAAGTTAATCCAATAAGCATGCGCGTAAAAATATGGAACTAATGAGTTCAGTTGTTGAACTTTTTGAAGCAAAGAAATTTTTTTCTTATACTAACACTTCAGGAGGAGATTTTGAATCACGAACAATGTCATAATCCAAGAGGAACATGGATTATACAAGCACTTACATAGATAAGTTGAGCTAAATCGCTCAAGAGTAAGTAATAATTTACTTTACATTTTTATTTTTGACTATAAGGCTTTATGGATCATGATTGGTGGTAAGACTTATGGTTGATGATGTGTAATCATCAAAATGCATAGAATGAGATATATTCGTTAATATTTTGTTAGTATTATGTCGCATGTGGAATGCAAGAAGTACTAAAATGATTGTTACTAAGTAAAATTCTCGGACTCAAATGAGAAAATTTGAGGGGAAAATAATATTTCCTGAAACTCAAGTAGAGGCTGCATCTTGCACTCACTTACTAGCTGTTGCAGGGTGCAACTTCCCTAAATTGTGGTCATGTTCCCCATGGAAGTGGAACAGAGAAGGTGGTTAGCTCGTTGAATGTTATACTGACCCAAAAGTCCTAGGCAAACTTTATATCCATCGAATTGAGCAGAGGAAGGGCTCATGATTTTCCTTGTGTTGTTAGAACGGAGCGCACAAGAGTTTCTCTGAGGAGACTAAACTTTTTCCTTGTGGTGTTAGAACTGAGCCCACAAGAAGATTCGATGAGGGGAATCTATGTAATGAGTTGCAGAGTAAGACTGTCATATTTCTGCTGTATGCAGAGGTTTTTCGGCTGAGTTACAGAAGACTCATGTTATGTATGGCAAGTCTCCACGATTGCAGAAATACATAGAGGGTTTTGTATGGCAAGTCTTCACGATTACAGAAAATACATAAGAGTTTTGTATGCAAGTCTCCATGATTGCTGAAGAACAAGAGGTTTGATGACTACAAAGTTTTGTTGAAGGAATTGTTTTATGATATGAGCAAATAATAATGATTTTCTTATAGCTAGACTATCACATACATTTATGAGTGGGTGTTATGAATGCTGGAATAAAGCAAAATATTTCCTCAAGGAAGAGGAATAAGGATGAATATTTATTGTTTGAAATTTTGTATACTCATGTTATACTAAAGAACGTTGGAAGATCTTGTATGATCTGTGTAATGTGAAAAATATAAGTGACAAGGGCTTGTTGAAGATCGCAAAAATGTGAAGACAACCAAAGCATAAGAACAAAAGTAAGCCAAAGGATGGTGAAAGGATGCAAAATACAAACTGTCGAACACCGAGGACGGTGTTACTCTTAAGGGGAGGAGTTTGTAACATCCCTCCAAATTGAGCCCTATTTTTATTACTTATGTAAATATAATTATGAATTGTGTAAGTAGCCCTGGTGAGGAGCTCAAGTCCAAGGCCCCACCATTGGTACTTGGAGTGTTGTTGTGTCATTTTCCTAAATGCTACTAAGAACATAACACTACTTAAACAAAGTAACTAAATCCTATGGGGTAGAGAAAAGAAGGCGATGGCTAAAAGCCATGGCAGTTAAAGTCATAAGGGTCATCCTAAACTAGATGCTCTCTTAGTATTCACAGTTAAAAACCAAGATCCTACATACCTTCCTATGAAGGACTTATACTACAATTGAACAACCTTTTTTCTATATATAGATCTTGTATATTTATATAATATATAAACACCCTCCTATGAGAGGAGGAGGTAAAGATATTGATGGAGGTTTTGTTATATTTAAGTTCAAATATATATATATATATATATAGTTTTTCGTTTTATTTGGTGCGTTTATTATGTTTGGAGAAATCATTTTAAACCAAGAAACTCTTGGAAAGTTTGTCTCCTAGGAAAAATGAATCACACGTTTAGCTAAGATACCACTTGTCTCTCAACAAGAGCTTTGAGCCCATGACACAAGGGCACATTATCTGTTTTAAATTATTGTATTGGGTGAAGGAAGTTTGGATATGAATTTAGATGATATGCCATTTACAGTTTTAACTTACCTCCTAGTAGAACGACCAGCCAGTTGTGTAAATTGCCATTTGTTTAAAATGCCTCTAGTTTAAATCGAAGATGCCATCTGTCGCTAGTTAGAGAGCTAGTTTTATTACCCTGTAATTGATAAGGGGAGTGGGTAGGGGATCTCTAGGAAGACATTTATATCAGTCGACCTCGGAGTTGGTGAGACACGATCTTGTTCCATCCCGAGTAATTCCATGACAGGAGTGGAAACACTGAATGGAAGGATCATGGTCTTCTTAGTGGATAGTAGCCTTAAATTCTTAGAGCGCCATCTATCTATTATAAAAATGCCATTTGCCGTCGGTTTGGGGGAGAATCCTTGCGATCATTAGAGGGAGGAGGATCCCTGCAATCATGAGGGTTGGTGATATGTGCGATCATGATGGATGAGTAATGCTGCAGTCATGAGAGGGGTAGTCCTGAGGAGGAAATAGAGAGAAACTCAGAAGGTCATACTTCCAGGAGGAGTGCGACAAATCTCGTCAATGAAGAACTCATAGCGGCATTGATTTCCAGTGTTTTCCATTGCAGTCTAGATAGTTGGTCGTCGACTTGCATGGTTAGAGAATATAGAATTTAATACTAGGCGATCTCTCCAAGAGATCTACACTGGTGATGGAGGCATGATTTGGATCGGTGGTCACTCTCTAGTGGCCAAGCCAGTACATTTGATGCTTGCTGCTTATGGTTGCAGGTTTGATTTCTTGCTCTTTTGAAATTTGTTCAAAACCGAGAGTACTAGTTAGGCAATTTGGCGTTGAGGCTTCTTGTAATTTTACTTTATTTTTGCTTGAGTATCTTGATACATATATTTTACAAGTATTCACTTATTGAGTTATGCTATTCACTACCCTAGTTCCGGTTATATATATGTTATGTATGTTAAATCCAGTGTAGTGAGAAGGGGATACATAATAACTCGATCCCAAGTCCCTTATACATTAAGCTGGGTCCTTAAATAGTCACTGCGAGCTGTAGACACGGTTCCCGATTTCCCTTTCACTTGGTAGAAAGATTTATACCCTGTATTAGAGTTATGACGAAGATTTATGTATATATATTATTGTTGTTTGGAAAACTGTTAATATCCCTCTGCATTTGTATTGGATATCCGTATAGAGGTAGCGCTAGCTAGTTTTGATTTCTAGGGTATACGAGCCAACCGTGGATTGTTCATACCTATGCGTTTCAATTAAACTCTGCTGATAATTTAGTCACTATCCCGAACCTTGTAGGTTCTAGACCGAATCAGAATGAGGATTAGAGGTTAGCAGTGGTCCGTTGTCTTATTATTATTACATGCTTTGATTACTGAAACTCCCTTCCAGCTTCGCAGGGATAAGGAAATATAATCATGTATGATGTCTTCTGATAAGTATATATATAGTATTATATAATGAAGGTTTAATGTCAGTGAAAGATGTACCAGGATATGGAATTACGACCCTTTATAGTTTTTCTTATGCTATATATTAAATTATGAACGCTTTTAAGAACTGCGCATGGTTTTGGAATACCTCCCTATGTAGGTATTTACGTTTTAGTGTGGATTTTATATTGGAGTATGGATTAAGATATTGAATAAATATATCTTTAAAAGTATTTGTGAGAGTAAAGGATGTTCTCCCTATGATACAATAGTTAATATATGTTCTCTTAGTAAAGATATTGATTAAAATATATCTTTAACAATATTTATGAGAGTATACATCATGTATAGGAGGTTTTTCCTTTATTAAAATATTGAACAAAATATATGTTTTCCCTTAGTTTAAGATCTTGGTCGATATATACCTCTCGGGTATATAATCGATGAAGAGGATTATAGCCCTAATAGCATGAAGAAGACTTTAAGCATAAAATCCAAATACTTGTAGAAGGTCCTTATGGTTGCCAGGTCAATGTTGAGTATTTTAAATTGAAGAATTGTCTTGGTAAAAAGTTTGATTATAAAATTTGATTTTATTGTATTAGATTTTAGACCCATAGTTTAGCTTCAAATATCTTGAAGAGAAAATGCTCTCTAGGAGAGAAGCATCAAGAATGATAGAATTCTGCAAACAACTGAGTTCGCCATTTTGTAATACTTCACTTGATCAATAATTATAATAAAAGATGCACACACTTTTGTGGACTAGCCCGTGTACGGGTGAACCATGTTACTTTTGGTCTCCTTTGTTTCCTTATGGTGTTTCTCAATGTGTCTTATGTATGAGTACTTGTTTTTGTCGTTAAAAATGTTTATGACTACTTTGAAGTATCCAATCCATTAGAAAGTTGATTATGATGTATATTGCTAATATGTTTCCCTTATGATTATGATTATGTTGTTACCATTTAGGTTGTTCTATTGGTGCGATAAAAGATACACATGCTTTCTAAAGATGTATATTAAGACAAATGAATTTTTTTTTGTGTTTCCCGCAAGATTTAAGAAATGGCTGACATATCAAGTTCAGAATTTATTTAGTTGAAAATAAAACGTATATCTTTTCCTTGATTAGCATAACGACATTTGTAAACAGTAATAAGTGTCGCAAAGTTTTAATTACTTCTTAAAGCAGTATTTAAAGAAAGTAAACCCACACTTTGTATTTTCGCATAGATTTTAGTGGTATTTTAGACACTTAGAAAAGTTTTTAAATTTTACAAATTTTGGGTTCGTGACATTACAGGCCGCCATCAAGAAAAGATGTAAAGTGTTTGCTCTCACAACCAAATTTAGATGCAAAAAAATCGTCGGTTCATTGATTTATTTATTGGATCACACAGAGAAATGTGAGGTTGCAAGAAACTTCTTAAAAAGATAGAAAATATCAGACATCAATAACAATGACATTTCAAACTTCTCGTTTAGAGCACGTACATGATCATCAAATCTAAATCATAACTTCCACACATAGTTAATCTTAACTTCCACACAAATCTAAAGATTTCACATGGATTGAAGTAAAAGAACCTTGAGTGGGCATAATTCAAGAAATTTTTCAAAAAGCAATATCTATCAGAAATTTATTATGAGAGAAAGACGAAAGAGTTCTACGAATTAAAACTTGGTTAGATGACCATGGAAGGTCTCATAAATAAATTTACGGATTTGCTATGATTTGTACCTTATATTAAGGAAGAAAAGGTGAAAGTACAAAGGTTCCTGAGCTGCCTACCATAGTCCTATAAATACCGGATCGAATTTGATAACCCAAAAACTTTGGATGAATTACTAAGAAAGGCAAGATTATACTTTGAACGGTATAAATAGAGGAATGACATTTCCAAATTTTGGAAGGACAAAAGGCAAGAAGAGTTTAACCAGCGAAATAAAGGCTTCAAACCACCACCCTTAAGAAATATGCCAAGGAAATTCTTTTCCCATAAATTAACAGGTACAACAGAAAGGTGTAAAACCCACTAACCTTGGAATGAAAGGGGGTGTTGGTACCCCTAAAGAACCCTTGAAGTGTTGGGAATGTGGAGAAGCTCACTTACAAAGAAATTGCCCACACTACAATGAAACAAATAGAACGATACATAATATGCAAGAAGCATCAACCGTTGGGGAAATTAGAAAGAGTTACCACAGAATTAACGCATCCCTGGAAGATCAATAGGCATATCATCAATCTGCAATCGTGGAAACTGAAGTTACAATTTCGAATTATACTCTTGCTATTTTAATTGATCCATGAGCCACCTTGAGCTACATTACTCCCAAGATGATGGAGCACTGTCAACTCACCAAGGTAAAGCATCCAAAACCCTCGTTGGTTCAATTAGCCACTAGAGCTAAACGAAAGGTAACCGATTTCATTGTTGACTGTGAAATTGAAATACAAGGTCACAATACCAAAATTAATTTGAATGTATTACCTTTCGGGTCATATGATATGATAGTAGGAATGGAATGGTTGGAAAAATATAAGGTAGTGTTAAACTGTTTTACAAAATTTTTTACTTATATTGCTGAAGACCAGACCTTGAGAACAGTAAATAGCAAACTTAAACCTTTCTCTGTAAGACAGATTTCTGCAACGCAGCTAAAGAAATGTGTTAGAAAGGGACGTAAGGTTTATGCAGTACGGGTTTTTGATTTACTCCTTAATGAAAATCAAGCACCTATAGGAGAATACCCTGTCTTAAGTGAATTCTTAGATGTATTTTTGGAAGAGATACCAGGATTACCCCCTCAATGGGAGATAGATTTCTCCATCGAACTCATGCCTGGATCTGCACCAGTATCTAAAATACCTTACAGAATGAGCATCCCAGAACTGACAGAACTAAAGATTCAGATACAAGAATTGCTAGATAAAGGTTATATAAGGCCTAGTGTTTCACCTTGGGGTGCACCAATTCTGTTTGTTAAGAAGAAGGACGAGACATTAAGACTCTGTATTGACTATAGACAGTTAAACAAAGTAACCCTTAAGAATAAGTATCCCTTACCACGAATTAACGATCTGTTTGACCAGGTAGGGGGATCCAAGGTATTTTCAAAACTAGATCTTCAATCTGGGTATCACCAAATATGAATTAAAAGTGAAGACATAAGCAAAACAATGTTCAGAACTCGTTACAGGCACTACAAGTTTGTAGTTATTCCTTTCGGTTTAACAAATGCTCCTGCCACATTCATGTGTCTAATGAATGGTATTTTCAACAAGTATCTAGATCAGTTTGTATTAATTTTTATTGATGATATCCTAATATATTCCAAGTCAGAAGAAGAACACAAACATCATTTGAGAATTGTTCTACAAACTTCGAGGGATCATCAGCTGTATGCCAAATTGGAAAAGTGTGAATTTTTTAAAAAAGAAGTTCAGTATTTAGGCCACATTATCTCTGAGGAATGAAACGCAGTGGACCCGTAGAAAATAAAAGCTATATCTAGTTGGCCAGTGGATGTAACTGATATTCGATCCTTCATGGGACTCACTGGTTACTACCGAAGGTTTATCGAGGGATTTTCAAAAATTGCCTATCCAATTACCTCGTTACAGAAAAAGGGAATAAAATTTGTGTGGTCTTCAAAATGTCAAGAAAGTTTTGAAAGGCTCAAAGAATTATTAACAAAGGCACCTATCCTAAAAGTAGCATATCCTTGTAAAGACTATACGGTCTGTATGGATGCTAGCAAAGAAGGGATATGAGGAGTATTGTCTCAAGATGGACAAGTAGTGTGTTATGAATCCAAGAAATTCAAGGAACATGAATGTAATTACGTGGTTCATGACATGGAATTGACGACAGTAGTACACACACTGAAAATGTGGCATCACTATCTGGTAGGAAATAAATTCCTCTTGTTAACCGATAATACCTGCGTAAAGAATTTATTTACTCAGTCGGGGCTTAATGCCAGGCAAGCAAGATGTATGGCCTATTTAAGTGAATTTGACTTTGATGTAAAACACATTAGGGGTAAGGAAAATACAGTGGTAGATGCACTTAGTCGGAGGACTCACGCAATTTATGAAATAATAATGAGTCAGCCTGAGAGTGACCTCTTGCATAAAATAAAAATAGCAAGCGAGCATGATGTTGAATACAGAAATCTGCTAAGTGAGATACATAATACTGAGGTAAATTTAAATGGGACAGACTTCAAGATTGACCAAAAAGGTCTTATTTGGTTCAAGGACAGATTGTATATTCATAATGTCTTGGAAATTAAATTGTATATCTTGAATGAGATGCATAAACCTCCTTTTGCAGGTCATCCCGGATACCAGAAAATGGTAACTGCTCTCCGAAAGCAATTCTTTTGTCCAAATTTAAAATATGATCTGACTGATTATCTATCTAAATTATTAGAATTTCAGCAGGTGAAAGCATACCACAGGCATCCTGCGGGGCTATTACAGCCTTTCCCTATTCCTGAGTGGAAATGGGAAATTATTTCCCTAGATTTCATCACCGGCTTTCCAAAAACACAAAATCAACATGATTCTATTATGGTGGTGGTTGATAAATTGAGCAAATCAGCGCATTTTAGTCCGGTAAAAACAACTTATAAGGCGGATAAGGTTGCATAATTTTTTTCAAAGGAAATTTTTCGGTTAAACGAAGTACCAAAGACGGTAATTTCAAATAGAGATGTTAAATTCACATCAAAATTCTGGAAATCTTTGTTTGCAGGTTTAGAAACCAGAATAAATTTCAGCACTAGTTATCACCCCGACACTTATGGGCAGACCGAATGTACCAACCAAATCATTGAGGATATGTTAAGGATGTATGTTATGGAAAGGCCTACTAAATGGGAGAACTATGTACATCTGGTAGAATTTGCATACAATAATGGTTATGAGGCCTCACCCAGGATGGGCCCTTTCAAAATCTTGTATTGTAAGAAGTGTACTACCCCAGTTAGCTGGGATAGCCCTGTAGATCACCTACTGATAGCACCTGATCTATTACAAGACATGGAACAAGCAGTTCAAAAGGTGCAGAAAAATCTAAAGGTGGCACAAGACCACCAAAAGAGTTTTACTGACCCAAAAAGGCAACATAAAGAATTTTCCATTGGGGACCATGTATACCTACAGGTCAAACCAAAGAAGAGATCCCTCAAGTTAGGGATTTGTGCCAAGTTGGCACCACAATTTTGTGGGCCCTTCCAAATACTGGAAAGGATTGGACCCGTGGCATATAAGTTGGCTCTTCCAACACATATAAAATTCATAATGTTTTTCATATTTATTTTTTGAAAAAGTCTATACATGATTCCACTCACATCACTGGTTGGAATGTGATCCAGGTGGCTCCAGGGGGCGAATTTCCGGTGGAACCTTTACGCATTATAGACAAGAAAGAAACAGTACTTCGGAACCGAGTTATTGCTCAGGTAAAGGTGCAATGGAATCACTTTAGTCCTGAGGAGGCAACCTGAGAATTGGAAGGTGAGATACGAGAAAAGTATCTAGAATTATTCCCAGAACCGATGGAAGAGGATTAAAACACTTAGGATAGTGTTCACAATAAGGGGGTGAGGATGTGACATCCCCCAAAGAATAAAAAATTATGTTAATTTTATTATTTTAATTATTATTGAAAATGATTTTTCAATAAAGGCATTGGATGTGAAATCTACCCAATAAGTCCTAGAAGGACTAGTGTAACGAACTTTATGATTTAAATTATTTTTGTTAATAAAGGAATTAGGAGGAACAACCATGTTAAATGAGGAGATCATGCATGGAAAAGTAAGGGACAAGTTGGATTTAACCTCAAGGAGATTGGAACAAGTGACATAAGTGTAATTATGACACTAGACAGTGATGCATGCCTTACACTTATGGCGACACTACCTAGTACGAAGGAAATTTTAACTTAAGACAGATCACTATGGATTTCATTATATCTTTACCTAGAGTGATCTGAATGCTAGACAAAGGAGATGGTCAGAACAACTAAGTGAGTATGACTTCAACATTTCCTATGTGAAGGGGACCCTGAACAAGGTAGCGGATGCACTTAGTCGTAGACCCCACATCTTCTCAGTGATCTTGATGCAGACCAAATTGAGAGAAAAGGTGCTTGGACTACAACAAGAAGACAACTAGTACAATGAGGTAAGGGCTGAGCTAGAGCAAGAGCAGATGGAATTACCCAAGTATAAGGGTTATTCGTTGGAAAATGATGGGTTGTTGAGATACAACACGGGGGCTTCACTCAATAAACCATTATCATAGCACATTCGTTTGTGGCATATGAAACAATACCCCTAATTTCAGTAAATATTGGAAAATACCTTCCAAAATTGTTTTTTTTAACCCCTTGCCAATATGCCTTCCCAATTTAAAAAAAACCTTATTTTCACTAGATATTGTATGTATCAATTTTTTCATTAACATTTTCTATACCCATTTATATTTTTGCCTAGTATATTGATATGATACCCTTCTTATGACCCCACATGCATTCTACAATGCACCTTGCTTCTTTCGATGTATATTGTGGACGCACATTACTTCACCCACAATGAAATTACTCAACCACATATCATTATGATTTGCAACATATAATGGTCTAATGAAGAGATATGAGATCACTTCTTGTATGTTACTAGATCCAATGCACATAGTACAACATTTAGATTGCATGTTGTTGTTCCCAACTCGCTGACTAAGCCTATTGTGGGCTAGGTATCCAAGACCCTAGGGCCTGTAACAAGCTCTAGGAGACTGACTAAACCTCCCAAGGCCTATAATAGGCATCAGTGGTTGGGTATTCAAGCCCGCAAGGCCTATTAAGGGCCTATAATAGGCCCTGAAGGTTTAGAGCCTCCCAAGGCTATTGGTAACAACTGGCTGAGTGTTATTGGTAACAATTGGCTGTTAATGACCATTGTCTCTCGACTATGATCGAATAGAAACCCACTTCACCATGAAACCCCATGGCCTCAAGACGCAATTTTCCTATGTACTGGTAAGCCCGAGCCTTGGCTCAACCCAATTTATCATCTGATTGTGATCCCTCCATCTCCATTTGGCAGATATTTGTCAGCCCTCCTCTAATCAAAGTCAACCATGGTCAACAAAACACGAGAATGGTTAACCATAGTTAACCAAAGGTCTACCAAATTCAACCATGGTAAACCAATAGTCAACCATTATCAACCAAATTCAACCATAGTTAACCAATGTCAACCATGGTCAACCATAAACAACCATAGTCAACCATGGTCAATTATAGTCAGATACAAAGAGTGATTAGTTAACCATAGTAAACCATGATTGACCATGTGGTGAACAATGGTTGCACGGTTGACCATGGTCAACCATATAAATAATCTTAATTCCTTTCTAATTTTTTCATGGTTGACCATGGTCAACCATGGTGGGCCATAGGAAACCATGCTCAACCATAGATAACCATAGTAAACCAAAAGTCAACGAAACTTGCCACGTCGCATTGTGACAAAACTTACCATATTGCATTCAACCATTCTCAACCATAGTCAACCAATGGTTGGCCATGATCAACCAAAGTCAACCATGGTTAACCATTGTCAAACATAGTCAAACATGAGCAACCATGGTCAACCATAGCCAACCATAGTAACCCATGGTTAACCATAGTAACCCATGGTCAACCATAAGCAACCACGGTCAAGCATGGTTGACCATGGTCAACCAAAGTCAATCATTGCAAACCATAGCCAACCATGGTAGACCACAGTCAACCATGGTTAATGATAGTCACCCAGCATGAACCAAATTCAACCGTGATAAACCAAAAGTCAACCGTGATAAACCAAAAGTCAACTGTGGTTAGCCAAAGTCAAACATGGTCATCCAAAGTCAACCATTCTCAACCAAAGTTGACCATGAACAGCGAAAGTTAACCATGGCCAATTAAATGACCAAATTCAATGATGGCCCAGCATGGTTGACCATGGTGGACTTTGGTTGTCCGTGGTGGACCAAATTCAACCGTGTTAAACCAAGTCAACCAATCTCAACAATAGTTAAATACAGTCACCAAAGTGAAATAAATTCAACCATGGTCAGCTAAAGTCACCCATGGTCCGCCATCAATGCTCAACCAAAGTCAACCATTGTAAAATATGGTTAACCATCATCAACCATAGTTAATCAAAGCCAGTCAAAAGTCAACCATGCTCAACTAAATTCTACCATAGTCAACCATGGTCAACCAAAGCCAACCATGTTCAAACACAAGCCACCCAAATTCATTCATGTTAAACCAAAGTCAACCATGGTCACCAAAACGTAAGCCATCAAAAAGCATACTTGAATAAATCCAAATAAAGGTCAACCCTAGTTAACCAGAGTAACCCATGGTCAACTTAAGTCAATCATGGTAAATCTAAGTCAACCATGGTCACTCATAGTCAACCATGAGTAACCATGGTCAACCATAGCCAACCATTGTAACGCATGGTCAACTAAAGTCAACCATGGTAAATCTCAGTCAACCATGGTCAACCAAAGTCACCCATGCTCAACCATGGTCAACCATCATCAACCATGGTAAACCATAGACAAGTGAGTCAAATGCAATCATGGCTAATCAATGTCAACAATCGTCAACAAAACACAACAATGGTTAACCAAAGGTCTACGAAAGTCAACCATTATCAACCAAATTCAACCATGGTTAACCAATGTAAACCATGGTCAACCATAAACAACCATAGTCAACCATGGTCAATCATAGTGAGATACAAAGAGTGATTAGTTAACCATAGTAAACCATGGTTGACCATGTGGTGAACAATGGTTGCATGGTTAACCATGGTCAACCATATAAATACTCTTAATTCCTTTCTAAATTGCTCATGGTTGACCATGGCATGGTCAACCATGGTGAACCATAGGAAACCATGCTCAACCATAGATAACCATAGTAAACCAAAAGTCAACGAAACTTGCCACGTCGCATTGTGACAAAACCTACCATATTGCATTCAACCATTCTCAACCATAGTCAACCAATGGTTGGCCATGATCAACCAAAAGCCAACCATGGTTAACCATTGTTAAACATAGTCAACCATGACCAACCATGGTCAACCATAGTAACCCATGGTCAACCATGGTTAAGCATGGTTGACCATGGTCAACCAAAGTCAATCATTGCAGACCATAGCCAACCATGGTAGACCATAGTCAACCATGGTCAATGATAGTCACCCATCATGAACAAAAGTTAACCATATGGTTGACCATGGCTTCCTTTAGTTGACAATGTTTAACCATGGTTGGTTAATAATAATAACAATAATACTAATAATAATAATTATAATGGTCAACCATAGTGAACATTGGTTTACAAAAGTCAACAAAATTCAACTGTGGCTAACCATAGTCACTATGGGAAACCATAGTCAACCATAGTTAACCATCGTTAACCATAGTCAACCAAAGTCAACCATATTCAACCAAAGACTACCAGAGTAAACCATGGGTAATCATGGCTAACTAAAGCTAACCATAGTCAACCATGGTCAACCAAAGTTAAAAGTTAAATAAGTTTAGTGAATGGTGAGTTGTAGCAAAAAAAGTCAACCATGGTCGACAATAGTCAACCATAGTAAATCATTCAACCATAGACAAAAGTTTAACAAGGTCAACCAATAGTCAATTACGACAAAACAAAGTCACCCTTAGCCAACCATGTGCAATCATAGTTATACTTAATCAATTAGTAAACCAAACTCAACCATAGTTAAACAAAGTAAACAATAGTAAACCATGGTCAACCATAGTTAATCAAATTCAATTATGGCCAACAAAATTCAACTGTAGTCGAACATGGTCAAGCATGGTCATCCATAATCAAACAAAGTCAACCATGGTTAAACAATGTACACCTAAGTCAAAAAATGAAGACAAGCATGTTCAACCAAAGTCAACCATAGTCAACCCTATTGAACCATATTCCACCATAGTCAACCATGGTCAACTAATAGTTAACTATGGCCAAACTAGGTCAACCAAAGTTAAGCAAATTAAAAAATTCAACCATGGTCAACCATGGCCTACCATGGTCAATCATGGTCTACCATATTCAACCACGGGAAACCATAGTTGACCATAGTGAATTAGTCAACCATAGTTAACCACTGTTAACCATGGTCAACCATGGGAAACCATGACCAACTAAAGCTAACCATAGTCAATGATGGTCAAGCATGGCTGACCAAAGTCAACCATGGTCAATCAAAGCCAACCATGGTGAACAAAGTAAACCATAGTCAACCATGGATTGAAGTCAACAATGGATTGAATTCAACCTTGGTTGAAATTCTCCCATGGATTAAAGTCAACCTTAGGTAAAAGTCAAATATCGATTGAAAGCACCCTTGGATTGAAGTCAAACATTAATTTTAGTGAATATTTCCTAATAGTTAACTATGGATTGTAGTCACCCAGGGATTGACTTCAATCCATGGTCAACAATGAGATGTCATCAACCATGGTTAAACGTACTCAACCAGGTTAACCAAATTGAACCATGCATACCCAATGGTTAAGTATGGTTTAAAGTCAACTCATAATTTTACAACCTTTGTCGACCATGGTTAACCAATGTTGTCAAATTCAAGTTTGCGATAGTCGGTCACGATTAACATAGTTAACTACAAAATCAGAAAGAAATATTTATGTATTTATTTCATTTATATACGTATATTTATTTATTTTGATTTTATTTCATTTATTTCCTCAATATTTAATTTCCACTTTCGTATGCTTTTGTTTATCTATCTATTTTATTAAATATCATTGGTTAATAAATTAATATATATTGATTAAGAATAATAAATATTTTATTTATTTATACTTATTTATTTTGATTTTTGTTTCATATTTTTCTTCATTATTTAATTTCAACTTTTTTATGCTTTTATTTATCTATCTATTTTACTAAATATTATTGGTTAATAAATTAATATATATTGATGAAGAATAATAGATATTAATGGTAAATAATAATGATAACTATTAATATTAACATATTTTTTTTACTATTTTTTTTATAATAGTAAATAATAATAATAACTATTAACATTAACATATTTTATTTACTATTTTGTTATTTAATTTCATTAATTAATTAAATTAAATTAAATTAAATTAATTAAATTAATTAGTTTAAATTTAATTAAATGTTTTAATTTAATTTACCTTAATTTTAGTAATAAAAATAAATGCCATATAAAAATATTTTTTTTATTAATATTAACATATTTTATTTACTAATATTAATTAAAATCATTATTTCATAATAATAATTACCATAAAAACACTAATTAAATTATTTAATTAATTAAATTTAATTACTTTCATTTAATTTAATTTAATTAATTAAATTAAATTAAAATAATTTATTTTAATTTACTTTAATTTAATTAATTTAATTTACTTTAATTAAATTAAATTAAATTAAATTAAATTAAATTAAATTAAATTAAATTAAGTTAAATTAAGTTAAATTAATTAAATTTAATTTAATTTAATTAAGTTAAACTTAATTTAATTTAATTTAACTCAATTTAATTAAATTTAACTTAAATTTAATTTGACTTAATTCAATTTAATTTAAATTTAATTTTTAATATGTTATATTTAATTTTAATTTTAATTTGTTTTAATATTTTAATTTTATTTAATTTTATTTAAAGAATTTAATTTAATTTTTGATATTTTTATTTATTTTAAACTTAATGTATTTCTTTAATTTTTATTAATTTAATTATTTTTTAGGTGGTCCGGCCACACATGGTTAATTACAAAATGGTAAGTTCCCATATTTTTATGATGGTCTATACAAAACTATTTTTATTAATTTTTTAATTTATTAATTCTATTTAGTTAATTTTTTATAAAAAATTAATAAAAATAGAATTAAAAATTAAAAATTAAAAAGATTTCAAATTTCAAATTAATTATTAATAAAGATTTTATAATTAAGTTAATTAAACAACTAATAATGAGGAATTTTGGTAAATATCTAGAATTTGAGGTTAATTTACTATTATAGTTTAATTAATCTTGTCATTTTATATTTAATTATTAAACTTTCAAACATTGATTAGAATATTTTTAGAAATTATTAATAAAAGAACTAAATTATTAAAAACTTGTAGATACAAACAAAACAAAAAAATTTAGGTTTGTCGGCTAAAAATATTTTAAGTAAATTTAATTAAAAACATGACCCAAAACACCTACTAATATGCTATCTCGAAACGTCGAGATAAATATTTCCTAACGCAGTCTTCTTTTCTACTTCATTATAAAGAATGATATAAAATTAAAATAATATACATTAATTAAAATGATTAACTTTTTAAAATTAATAACATATAAAAATGAATATAAAATTAACAACATTATAAATAATAATAAGAAAATATTGATTAGCATTTATAAAATGTTATTAATAATAAAAATATCATTAACTAAACTAACAACATTGATAACATTATTAATGAAAATTAATAATATTACTATAAAAACATTAACAATAATAATATTAATGTTAACAATTAAATTAACAGAAACATTAAAATAATATTTATCTTAATATTGATAATAATATTTATAACATTATTATCAACATTATTAATATTATACAACAACAACAATCATAATAATAATGATGATGCTAATGATAACCTTAATAACAGTAATATTATCATTAGTTAAGTTAATGTTATAATAGTATTAATATTACAAAGCAATTATAAAAATAATATTGTTAACATTAATATTAGAAAAAAATTATATAAACCTCAATCATAACATTTATGGATATCTTAAGTCAACAATAATAAAAAATATTCAAAGAAAGTTGGCCTAATCTTAACATGGTCAATCATAGTTAATATTATTCAAACATTATCAAATAGAGTCAATCATGATTGGCATAAGTTAACACGAGTCAACCATAGAAACACATTATTAACCATGGTCAACCATACCCAACCAAAATCAACCATAGTCAATATTATTTAAACATTGTCAACCATGGTCGACGTAAGTTAACCATAGTACACCATAGAAACACATGATCTACCATGGTAACTATACCCAACCAAACTCAACCATGGAAAAACATATTCAAACATGATAAACCATAGTCAACCATGATTAACCATAGTCAACTTTGCTTAGCCAAAGTCAACCATAGTCAACTTTGGTCATCCAAAGTCAACCATAGTCAACCACGATCAACCAAAGTCAAGCAATGTCAACCAGGGTAAACCAAAGTCAACTATAGTAAACTATGCTTAGCCATAGTTAACCAAAGTCAACCATGGTCAACCAAAGTCAACCATGTTTAATGAAAATCAACCTTGCTCAACCAAAGTCAACCATTGCTAACCAAAGTTAAACATGGTAAACCCTAATTAACCAAAGTCAACCATTGCTAACCAAAGTTAAACATGGTAAACCATAATTAACCAAAGTCAACCATCCTCAAATATAGTCAACCATCCACAACCATAGTAAACCATTCTCAACCATAGTCATCGAATGGTTGACAATGGTCAACCATAGTCATGCATACTTAACCATAACCAACCATGGTCAACCATAACCAACCGTTGTAACCCATAGCCATCCAAAGTCAATTTTGGTCAATCAAAATCAACTAAAGTTAACCATGGTTAGCCATGGTCAACCAAATTCAACCATGGTCAATCATAATCAACCATGGTCAACCATAAACAAGTAAACCAAAGAAACCATGGTCATGGAAAGACAACCATGGTTAAAACAACTCAACCATGGTCAACCATAAACAAGTCAACTAAACAAACCATGGTCAAGGAAAGACAACCATGGTCAAAACAACTCAACCATGGTCAACCATAGCTAACCAAAGGTTAACCAAATTCAACCATGGTAAGAAAAAAACAATTATCATCAACCAAATCCAACCATTGTCAACGAATGTCAACCATAGTCAACCATAGTTAACCATGGTCAACGAAAGTCAACTATAGTTAACCATGGTCAATGAAAGTCAACCATGGTGAACCATAGTCAAACATAGTCAACTATGGACAACCATAATCCACTATAGTCAACTGTGCTCAACCATTGTTAACAAAAGTCAAACATAGTCAACCAAAGTGAACCATGGTTAACAATAGTCAACCAAAGTGGACCATGGTCAACCATGTTCAACCAAAGTCAATAAAGCTCAGCCAAAGTCAATAATGCTAAACCAAAGTCAACAATGGTCAACCAAAGTCAATCAAAGTCAACCATGCTTAACAATGGTCAACCCGAGTGAATCATTCTCAACCAAAAGTCATCATAAGTCAACCATGGTCTACCAAAAGTCAACCATGGTAAACCAAATTCTTCCAAAGTCACCCATGGTTAACTTTGCTTAGCCATAGTAAACCAAAGTCAACTATGGTTAACCAAAGAAAACCATGGTAAACCAAAGTTAACTAAAGCAAGCCATGGTCAACCAAATTCAACCATGATCCACCAAAATTCAACCATGGTTAGCCAATGTCAATCATACTTAGCCAAAGCTAATAAAAGTCAATTTTGGTTTGCCAAAGTCAACCATATTCAACCAAAGTCAACCATGGTCAAGCATAGTCAACCAAAGGCAGCCAAAAGTCAACCTTAGTTAACCAAAGTCAACCATAGTGAAGCATAATCAACCAAAGTCAACCATCACAAAGTAAAGTTGACCATGGTCAATAAAAATTCAACCAAAGTCAACCATGGTCAACCAAAGCCAACCAAATTTGCCCATGGTTAACAATAGGCAACCATGGTTAACCAAATTCAACCATGGTAAACCATTGTCAACCACAGTTAACCATATTAAACCATATTATACCATATACAACCATGATCGACCATAGTGAACCAAAGTCAACCGTGGTCAACCAAATTCAATCAAGGTCAACCAAAAGTCAATTATACTCAACGATGGTCAACCACAGTTAACCATTGTTAACCAAAAGTCAACAATGGTCTACCAAAATTCATACATGGTTAAGCAAAGTCTACCAACATTATCCATGCTTAACTTTGGTCAGCGAATGGCAACTTTGGTTAGCCAAAGTCAACTTTGGTTAGTCCAACTCAACCATGGTCAACAAAATTCAATCATGGTTAACTATGGTTAACCATGGTCAACCATAGTCAAATAAAGTCAATTGAAGCCAGCCATGGCCATCCAAATTCAACCATGATTAACCAAAATTCTACCAAGGTCAACCAAAAGTCAACCAAACTCAACTTTGGTCATCCAAAGTCAATCATAGTCAACCATGGCCAACTAAAGTTAACCATATTCAATTGAAGTCAACCATCATGAACAAAAGTCAACCATGGCCAACTAAAGTTAACCATGTTCAACTGAAGTCAACCATCATGTACTAAAGTCAACGATGGTTGTCGAAATCAAACCATGGTCAACCATAATCAACAAAAGTCAACCATGGTCAAACATAATAAGCCATGGACAACCATGGTTAATCATTCTCAGCCATAGTAAACCAATGGTTGACCATTGTCAACCATAGTCAAGCACAGGTGACTATGATCAACCATGGTTAACCATAGCCAACCATAATAACCCATGGTCAACCAAAGTTAACCATGATATATCAAAGTAAACCATGGTCAACCATGGTTAACCATAGTTACCCATGGTCAACGATGGTTAGCCAAAGTGAACCATGGTTGACCAAAGTTACCCATGGATGGTCTACTGAAGTCAACCTTAGTCAACCATAGTCAATCATGGTCAATCATAGACAACCATAGTCAACCAACACCAACCATGTTAAAGCAAAGTCAACCATGGTTGACTATAATCAAACATGGTCAATGAAAGTCAACTAAGGTCAACCAAAGTCAACTATGTTCAACCATGGTCAAGGATGTTCAACCATAATCAACCATGAACATCTAAAGTCAATGATGTTGACTATTGTCAACCATGGTCAACCAAAGTCAACCATGGTTAACCGTTCTATTTAATTATTATATTTATTATTATTCAATTAATATTATTAATTGTGTGGCCATAGTATTATTTTTAATTATTATTATAATAATAATAATTCACCAGCAAGCCGACCGTCAACTAACAAGCCATATTAATATTAATAATATGGCTTATATACGCCGATCGACGAATATCAATATGGCTTAAATGTGCTTGATATACGCCAATCGACGTATTTAAGCCATATTATTAATATTAATATGGCTTGCTAGTAAATAACAATTTGATTCTTCTCATTTTGCTTTACTTCATTAACATTTTCTTCATTTGTTGTAGCTCTATGGCTACCTTAATCATTCATATTTTTTAACTCTGTTGCAGCTTTAGTGCCACCTTTAACTAAACTTATGACATCGGTAACTATAATGCATTCCACTTCAACATAGTTTGGATTTTCAAGTCATTCTTCAATGAGCTTCAATTCAACATCAAAATCAGAAATGCTATCATTTTCTTCAACTTGTGCATCATCTTGGATGCATTCATCTTGAGCTAGAATGTGGTCAAATTCTACAATAAAACTGCAATCTTCATCATCTTCAATTTCCTTCTCAATTGTTGGTTCATTTGTCTTTGTACCTTCACATTTACAAACAACATGATTATTATGAAAAACGTTTTCCTTCATGGGCTTGGCCTTCACAAGCTCTTCTTTTCTATCTTTACTTTTTTCTTCGGCCTTAACTAGCTGTCCTGCAACTATCTCGATTACACCTTTGTCAACTATACAAGCCTTTGCTTCAACAATGAGGATGTCAACTTCTTTGTCATTTTCATCCACATGTACCTCTATATTGTGGGATTCACAATTGTCAATTTCTTTAGTCTTCTCTGCTTCTATAGATTCCATGACAACATCATCATCTTATACAACTAATGTTGTCCCACCATAACTACTCCCCCTTACACCAAAAGTTATGTTCAGAATATCCCAAGCCTCTTCAGTTGTTTTGGTTGCTGCAATTTTAGGAAAAATACTCTCATCCATGGCTTGTTGAATGAGACACAATGTTGCCACATCATTCCTTATGTCTTCTAATAAGTTATCTCTTGGATTTTTTGGCTTGGCCTCATAGGCTCCTTGATCTGGTTCTTCAAAACCATCCATTAATATCATCTACAAATCATCAACACACAACCTAGTCTTCATTCTGACTTACCAAATCTCATAATTATAATCTGAGAAATACGAGAAATAATAAAAGATGTTCGAGTCACATCTTGTGACCGTTCTTCAGTGCCATCTGCTTCAGCAGATTCTTCAATACCTATCCCAAGATTTCTGCAATAACTTGACCAATTTCTCTTGCATCATAAATTTTCTTTTTCATTTGCTTGAGCCTTCTCCTTTTTCCCATTTTTACTTTATTTATTATCTGGCAATATTTGTCTTCAAAGTTAAGCTTCTTAAGGCTTACTCTCAGCCTCTTCAAGGCTGTATTCACCTTAGCATACTTCCACCAAGCTTTTGCCCCATCTTTCAAATGACAATACATACCTTTCTGCCTTTTCAAACTTTTAGAGTTGCCACTCTTTCTCTTTTGTTTTAACCATTTTCAACACATTATTTTTATGTATTTTTTTAAAATAAAACAGGCATCCCTTTCTAAAATGCGGCTCAACCAAAACTTCATTCCCCTTTCTATATTTTTCCTTGCTTGCACTTTTATTTTTAAGGCATGCGCACTTTCGTTTTCACTTTACTGGCTTCCTCCATTTTTTAATTTTTTTTTATTCACCACTAAACACAGTGGATAATCAAGAGGCCCACCTTTTTTTTTTAATGGATGGGTTGTTACTTTTTACAACTTGAAATTTTTTAAGTTCATTTTTTTAAAACATTTTATGGACGCATTGTTACTTTTTACAGGCTTGAAATTTTTTAAGTTCATTTTTTTAAAACTTTTTACGGACGCATTTTTACTTTTTATAGCCTTGAAATTTTTTAAGCTCCTTTTTATAAAAATAACGCATTTCAAATCTCCTTGGATGATGTCAACTCCTCAAGGATGCATTGTGATTTTTAACCATCCATTTCCATGGTAACGTTAAGACTTTAATTGTTATTAATTTTTTAGAGGGCTTTAATTCTTACCTTATTTTCACTCCTCCTTCTTCATGCATGCACCAGTGACTGTGCGCTTCTTTCATGAGCTTCTCGGTTCCTTAATGGTAGTAGCTAGGGAGCTTGGCTTGGCTTCCTCCAATTTTCTCATCTCTCTCGTAGCTTAAGTCTTCCCTTCTACGTGTGGGGAGATACTTCTACAGATCTGTAACTTGCTCAAACTGGTGGAGCAACTCTCAACACTAATGATTTGCTCTCTTCAGTCCTCTCACAGGCAGGGTACAACATTGCTTTGATACCAATCTGTTGGATAGGGACAACACAATGTTCACACAGCTACATCTATCAAATGCAAAAGACACATATAGAGCTACATCTCCTATTCACACACCAAAATGAGTAGAATGCCCTTCTTTTATTAAGACAGAAAAAAAGTCTTTCTCTATAGCATACTTTGCTACTCAGACTTCATACATATAAATGTGACTTAGACTAAGTCGGGAAGTTTCCAGCATTAACTAAATTACCTAACTCTATTTATGACTACACATCTGCTGTCAAAGCATGTACATTAGGCAGATTACTTCTCCCAGTTATTTATGACTATCACATCTACTATAAAAGCATGTACATTATGCAGATTACTTCTCCTAGTTGTCAGACAATAATTTGATTTGATAAGTATATAGAGGGAGGAATTTACTATTCCTTCCAACAAGAAGAACTGTTCCTAATTGGAAGCCTTGTTGTAGAGATGAAATGAGGATACCGTGGATTGGTATGATACATTGGAGGAAAATGATAATGAATATCATTGTGTTGTATAAGATGAGCTACATATTCATGAGGATGAGAAGACACTAGGTTTTCTTAAGCATTGGAGTAAGGATATACTCAATATGGGTGCTCCGACAAAGCCCTGGTGAGAAAGAGTCATACATATGAAAAACACAAAGAGTCGTTATTATTTTTTTGTTGTAAAGCATTAAATTTTTTTAAATCTAATTTGAAATTATTAAACATATGTTGTAGGGGTGCATGATTGGTTGTACTCGACACCCTTGAGTTTTTTGGTTCCCAATTAGAGTTGATTTCCCATGTATTTAGGCTTACATGTATTGGAGTAGGTGTATCCCTCTTATCTATAGAAGATGATGTGGCATCAAGTTGTCAAATGAACCACTTGAGTAGGTTGAGTCTTTGATTAAGGGGGAATGTGAGATGGAGTAATCTCATAGTGTTGGGAAGAGGTTATGCTCAAGGAAGAGTCTAATGTATTGATGAACCGCTTAGGTGAAAAATATTCCTAGAGAAATGATTGCTCATGACCCATGCATTTCAGTAGATGGATTCCCTTTTATATTGACATCAACAATGAATTGTTTGCAATGTTTGCAGGAAAAAATTAACTTTGTAAATAACCATATTTATAGGGTTGTAATCCTCCATTGTAAGTGTGTCAAAGAAAGTAGAAGAGATCCTCTTAAAGACCTTGACGTCATTTAACCAAGGATTAATAATAATTTAGCTAAAGACAAATAATAGACTATCATTCATGATTGCTTTTTTCCCTACTGATTTGGGGTGACATCAAAAATATAAAGTTGACATTTAAGTTATATGAAGTGACATCAAAAATATAAAGTTGACATTTAAGTTATATGAATTTTATTTATATTCAAGGATGATGATGATTGAGTCAAAGATGCCCTGGATTGGAATTAACTTTAGACATCCTTTTCTTATATAATAAAAAAATCACCGGGTAAATTATATTTGTTTATTTTCAATGGAATTAATGTAAATTTATTCTTCCATTTAACAATTTTAAAGTGGTTTGTTGCACAAGTAAGATTGAAATTTTTTATCATGCTTCAAATAATTTTTTGATATAATATTTAAACATGCTAAAATGTTTGTGTTTATTAATATTATCTACGTAATATTTCAGATTTATAAAATTATAATTGTGATGTTGAGTGATATGTCTATTTTCTTCTATTGTACCACCCTACAATAATGTGAAATTTAGACAGGGATATTAAACACGCACAACTTAGAGAGAAATTACAAAGTATGATTGAATCAATCATCTATTCAATTTCCATTATGTTCAAAGTTGTTAACCAATTGAAAATGTCTCTAATAGCACGAGTTCTTCACAGGTTGGAAATGATGATAATGAAATAAAGTTTGGTATGGATAATTTCTAGAGAATATTCAATGTAGAGAATATGGATATGAGTTTAATGAAGAGAATATTTTGAATCAATATAGCAAGATGACCTAGGGTATGGTGCTCATATTCCCAATACCTTCTTCAAAATCCTCGAATCTGATTCAAGCACTTCTCCCTTTAGACATGGGTCAATGTCTACACAACTAAGAACAATGATGTTACTATATAGATTTAAAACAATGTATGGTATGTTAAACATGTGTTTCTCAATTATTTTTCTTAACTAACCTTTAATTCCCCTATATTTTAAGGAATCAAGGGTACTCGCACAAAGCTGGTACCCAAAAAGGTCATAATAGGAGCGCGCAAGCGAAAAAAATAGTGATGTGCACACACTTCCAAACACGCGCATGTGTCCCTGCTTTGGCAATGCTGAAGATCCACGTGGTTGAGTCGACGTGGAAAAAAGGTGCGTGCACGCGTTATTAATGCGTACGCAAAAAAGTGCATGCACGCATTAATAAAAAAACAGAGCACGGGTTTGTCATTTTCAACAATCCCGCGAGCGCAGAGAGGCCATCAAGCACCACATTAGCGTGTTGTGGAGCACCTAAAGGCCTCCTCAACGCCATCACTTCGAACCTCCACCACCCTGCCAACATTACCTATAGGTAGGTGCTCAACGAACCATGTATTTGTTGTTTTTTTTGTTTTTTGTTTTCCATTACAATTTTAATTTTAAAAAAATTTACAATCCATTAAAAAACCAAAAAAAATTCATTTCAGATTAACTACACCTAACAAGATGACAAACAGACCTGAACCATCAGATAAAACCAATGAAACAGAACCATCAGAAGACAACATTGGAACGGAAAATGAACCGAATGAAAACCCCGAAGATCAATTACACCAAGATTTAAATAAATTAAGGGTATTAGGCGATGAATTGAAGAGCACCAAGGAACCCCCTCGGGTTTTCTTGGCTTCATCATTGCAAAATATCATTGAATCCATCAACATTTCCCACAGTGGGATCACAAATCTGAGCCAATACAGGGCTCGAATGACGGAACACTACTCCATTGGGATAATCAAAGAACAAATTAGAGACCTCAACATCACCAAAGCCTAGTTGTACAGAAAATTCATAGATCCTAGGACAAGACAACCTCCAGATGTGAGGAAGAGAGGGGTTTGCATGGACTGGTGTATTTACCAGCCATGGAGAGATAACTAGAGAAAGAGATGGTTTATGGTGTTTGACAAGCCCCCATGCAATAATTTGGAGGTCCCACAGTATTTCCTTCAGAAATTGTGAGATGAGTTTGATCTAGGCTACCATGTAAACTATTTTAACATCACTGAGTTTCATGGTGTCGATCTTGGCTCTGCCCAAGATCGACCTCAGGCCCACCGGAACCCACTTAGAGGACCTCCTGCACCAAGGAGAGAAACAAACCCGCCTCCTCAACCACCTGGGTTTGGTAGCGGCCTAGATGAGATTGATGACTCAGTTAGATGTGTCACACGTCATTTTCTTAAACATACCACATTTGTGTCTATGTCTTCACAGAGCCGGGAGGACATTGATGAGACACACATAGCTACATGGTCTATGCGTGGGGGCAGGGACATGCCAGGTACAGGTGGAACCTAGGCGGGGCCATCTAGTTCTACTAGAACAACGTAACATCGTTGTTCTCACTGTGGTCATTCTTTCCATGGTCCTACGCAGCAACATGCCAAAGAGAGCTACATGGAGCAGGTTAGCTATTTTTTATTTAATGTTCAAGTATTTGTTGTATTTTATTTGATATCGTATTGTTTAATATATTTAACTTTGAATTACACATTGTTGACTTTATTTGTTTTAATGTACAGTTATTTAGGGCCAAGTTTCCATCCTCGAGGTGAGAGGACATCGGTTCCTTTGACCTAGGCCGAGCCATGGCAGCAATAGAGGAGGTTGTGGCACCCTACACACAGGTAACTTCTTTACTTTGAATAATTAGATCTAGTTACGAGTAATTTGTGTTCAGTAATTACAAATTAATTAACACTGAGTAATTACCATATTATCATCAGATTTTATAGTTGTGTTTATCATATTGTCTAAATTATTTGAGAGCTATAAATTCATATAATCCAACCAAACAAAAATGAAACCTTATAAAACATGAAAACCTAATAAAACTAGAAACATACGTTCATGTCCACTTTAGGCATCCTAGACCTCTAATGATTATAGAAATGGAAGAGAAATTTCCAAAATCTGTCAGTCTTACTTGACCAATGATGATAGAAATTCCCATCATCAATTTGTTGTAGGTGACATTGTCATCATTCTGTCCATCAACAATCTGTCCATAAGCTGATCATCTTCATTCTGTTTAATAGCATGTCTTCATTCTTGTTCGGGTACACAAGGTACTACCAAAGGACCGAACACCAAGAGAAACCACTTCACACAAACAGATCATAGATCAACACACCGATGTTTTGACGTGGTTTAAACCCTCTTGAGGTAAACACTCCACAGTGTTCATGTACACAGGGTACTACCAAAGGAACGAACACCAAGAGCAACCACTTCACATAAACAGATCACAGATCAACACACCGATGTTTTGACGTGGTTTAAACCCTCTTTAGGGAAACATTGCATGGCCCCGGCCAAATAGCTTCTACGGAACAATTTATTATGCAAAGAAAGAAAGTTACAAATGAGCTTCTCATAATCGATCAACTAAACAACGACCCTCCATGCTCTTTAAATAGAGATCATGGTCCAATCGGGTGTTAAGCCACAGATCAAGGTTAGGTTTGATCTAAGAGAAGTTGAGCCGTCGGATCACTCTATGTCGGGAACATATCATGACCGTCAGATTAAGTATTTACAAATGCATACTAATACATACTAAAGAAACACACTATCCCTAACGGATATATTACACAAGTTGATCTTAACTAACTCATAAGTGTCTAAATATGCTTCTACGGGACAATTTATTATGCAAAGAAAGAAAGTTACAAATAAGCTTCTCATAATCGATCAACTAAACAATGACCCTCCATGCTCTTTAAATAGAGATCATGGACCAATCGGGTGTTAAGCCACATATCAAGGTTAGGTTTGATCTAAGAGAAGTTGAGCCGTCGGACCACTCTATGTCAGGAACATATCATGACTATCAGATTAAGTATTTACAAATGCATACTAATGCATACTAAAGAAACACACTATCCCTAATGGATATATTACAGAAGTTGATCTTAACTAACTCCTAAGTGTCTAAATATCCTAACATCCCCCCTTAAGAACAACTTGAGATAGGATTGAAGGATTTACAAAAGTGACACTATTAGGAGAAGGAAGGAGGCATTAGAGCCTACCCCCCCTTAATGACAAGTTCCTGAACTCCTAACATAGATTGAAGTTTAGAAAACTCCGCTTTTGTAAGAGACTTGGTGAATATGTCTGCAACTTGATCATCTGTAGGGCAAAAGAGCACTTCAAGAACACGATCATGAACAAGATTTCTGATGAAGTGCAGATGTAGCTCAATGTGTTTGTTGCGTTGATGTAGAACTGGATCTTTGGCAAGCTTGATGGTACTTTGATTGTCACACCAAAGTGGAGTAGGCTGCTGCTACTCAAATCCAAACTTTGAAAGGATCTGTCGAATCCATAAAGCTTCCTGACTGGCATTAACTACTGCTCGATATTATGCCTCTGTTGAAGAAAGAGAAAGAGCTTGTTGTTTCTTACAAGCCCAAGTAATAGGTCCAGATCCCAGACTGAAAACATAACCTGCAGTACACTTTCGATCATCAGGATCCCCGGCCCAATCTGAATCAGTGAAACCAACCAAAAAAGGGTTCCCTCCTGTACTGTAATGAATCCCAAACTGAACTGTACCTCGAATATATCAAAGTATTCTCTTAGCTGCTTTCCAGTGACTTTCATGAGGTGTCTTCATATAATGGGCAACACGACCAACGACAAAGGAAAGGTCAGGATGAGAATGAGTCAAGTATAAGAGACTACCAACAAGCTAATGATATAAGGTGGCATCGACTTCAGGTGAAGTACAAGTGGCAGAAAGTTTGACTCCAGACTGGAAGGGAGAAGGGGCTGATGTACAATCTTCCATGTGAAAGCGACGAAGAAGGTCACAAGCATACTTAGATTGAGAAAGAAAGATTCCTTCTTTGGTTTGCAAGACTTGAAGACCAAGAAAGTAATGCAAATGTCCTAAGTCTGACATTTCAAAATTCTGTTTAAGACTGGATTTCACATGGGTTATAAGCTTAGGGTCACTACTAGTAAGAATAAGGTCATCAACATATAGAACAAGTATGATGAGATGGTTTCCTATTTTCTTGGTATAGACATTGGGGTCAGAATGGCATCTAGAAAAATCAGTGTCAAGGAGAAAGTTATCCATTTTGGCATACCAAGCTCTAGGAGCTTGCTTAAGGCCATATAAGGATTTCTTAAGGCGGAAGACAAGGCTAGAGTTATCTTGAACATATCCAACAGGTTGTTCCATGTAAATTTTCTCCCGTAAATCACCATGTAAGAAGGCAGAATTGAAATCCATTTGATGGACTTCCTAGTTATGTAAGGCTGCAAGGGAAAGAACAAGGCAGATGGAGTTCATTTTTGCGACGGGAGCAAAGGTTTCATTGTAATCAATCCCTTCAACTTGGGAAAAACCTTTGGAAACTAACCTTGCCTTAATTCTTTCAACACTTCCATCTGATGCATACTTAGTTCTGTAGAGCCATTTACATCTGACAAGTTTTCTTCCTTTTGGAAGAGGTACAAGATCCCAAGTATCGTTCGCCATTAAGGAACGATATTCTTCATCCATGGCTACATCCCAATCTAGATTCCCTGAAGCTTCTACAAAAGTTCCTGGATCATAATTCTTGGAAACTTGAGCCAAAAGAGAAGAGGCTCGCTGAAACTGAGAACGTGTTCAACATTGATCTCTAGGATCACCGGCAAGATCACTAGCTGCTTCACATGTTGAACGGACCCATTGAGGAAGCACTTGTGTTGGTGCGACTGGAGGAACATGAGTAGGCGTAGGTGGATTTTTATCCTCACTGTCATCATCATAAACTGGAGTTGGAAACCTGTCAAGGAAGTTGGAAGAAGAAGAAGAAGGCACAAATGCTGAATCAGGCTTGCAGGCCAAAGATGGCACAATCACCGAGTTAGGCTCGCAGGCCAAGAGATTTTCATCAAATTTAACATCTCTTCTAATGATTATATCATGAGAATGTGGTGGAACAAGTCTATAACCTTTTACATCTTCAGAATATCCAACAAATATGCACTTTTCACTTTTAGGCTGCAATGCTTTCCGTTTTTCATCTGGAATGTGAGCCCATGCTTCACTACCAAACACACAGAAGTGACTTACATCAGGTTTAGTTTTACTCCATGCTTCTTCCGGTGTTATACCTTGTAATGCTTTAGTGGGGGTGGGATTAACTATGTAATTTGCACAATTAATGGCTTCAGCCCAAAATTGAAGACTTAGCCCCTTAGATTGGATCATACAATTAGCCATTTCTTTTAAAGTGCGGTTCTTCTGCTCAGATACACCATTTTGTTGTGGTGTATATGGAACAGTGTGCTGTTGTTGGATGCCTTGTTCAGTGCAGAAAGTAGTGAAATTATTGTTAACATATTCTCCTCCATTGTCAGATCTTAACTTAATAATTTGATGACCAGATTGTTTTTCCACAAGGGCCTTGTAGGCCAAGAACATGTTAAATACTTCGCTCTTAATTTTTAGGAAATAAACCCAAGTGAATCTGGTGTAATTATCAATGAAAGTTAAGAAATATTTGAAACCAGAAAATGAAGCAGATGGAAGAGGACCACACAAGTCACTATGCACAAACTCCAAGGGAACCGAGGCGTGCTAAGAGGCACGTTTGTCAAAACTGTCCTGATGATGTTTTCCGAGTACACAACCAGAGCAAACACCATCCCTGCAAGATACCATCGGAAGACCTGTCACCATATTTTCTTTACATAGTTGTTGCAATGAGCGATAATTTAAGTGACCAAATCGCTCATGCCAAAGTTTGCTCAAGTTATCACTATGAGCAACAAAAACTGAAGGGAAAGGTGATGACCCAAAGTTGTTAAACTTGTACAACCTGGTAATATCATCAACAATTCCGGTAGCTAGGACCTATTGAGGATCTTTAAAATCCTTGATTACAACTTGGTGAGGTGTAAAGGTCACAGTTTTACCTTCACCAGAATGAGTGATCTGATGGACTGATAACAAATTGCAGGAAATTCTTGGAACACATAGTACATCACTAAAATGACCATTATCTACTGGAACTGTTCCAGCTCCTACAACACTTAGAGATCTATCATCACCAATAAATATTTGTTTAGTGTTACATTCATGCATAGTAGAAAAGATGGCTTGATCTTTATCCATATGATAAGATGCTCCATAATCAATGAGCCATTCATTTGAAGTAGAAGAAGAAGATGCATTATAAGAATAACTAGAAGCACAAAGTGCATGTCCATGAGAGGCAGATTCTGAAGACAAATCTAGGCTGATGTGGTGCTTTTTCATTGTTGCTTCCAAGGCTGCCATCTTCTTGAAACACTTAGATTCATCATGATTATCTTTCCCGCAATAGTTGCAATGACGCTCAGTCTTCTTTCCTTTTGGCTTGGATCCTTTGTCATTTTTTAAAGAAGGTGATGACTGAGAGGGTTTTGGACCCTTGTTTGACTTATTATTGCGGAAATTTTGTTTCTTGGGAGGCTTGGACTTTTCTTTATGTTGGGACAATAAGGCTTTCCCAGATGTATCTGCATTGTTGATTATTCCAAGATGAATGAGTTTATCTTTTTCTCTAATCAAGGAATCACAAAAGGATTCAAGACCAGGCTTTTGATAGCTAGTTGCATTCAAGGATGTTTTCATGGAGTAAAATGTAGATAAAAAAATAGAATATGCAGGTCCAAGTTTGGAAAGAATATGATAAATGCATTGTTTGTCTTCCCTTTCAATCTTACATTCTGCACATAAGAGTTTAAGAGTTTTGTACTTAGATAAATAATCTTGATTGCATGAAAAGTCACTTGGATTTAAAGAAATCAACTCATTTTTGAGTTGGTGACCTTGAATTTCATTGTGTTTACCAAACACAAATTCCAACTTGTCCCAAGCATCATTAGGTTCATCAATTCCAGATATGTGGAATCGCAAATCAGTAGAGATTGACATCCCAATCAATCCACGAGCTTCATCACATCTATTTTCCCATTTTATTTTCTTATCATCATCAGTGGATTCTTCTTCTTTCCCTGAGGTAATTTTGAAAGTCCCCTACTTCGTAGAACATCCTCCATACGAGATTTCCATGAGAAATAGTTGGAACTGTTAAGTAGAATATCACAAGGGGCGGCCATATTTGTAAATTAATAGCTATAAAAGCAGAAACCAATAGTTTGGATGTGAAGATATCGAAAAAATAGGCGGTTTAAAAAAAACGGCACTAAAAATTGACTTTGTATGATGAAGTTATGCTTGAACAAAGAAACTGTTGAAGATGTCCCCAATAGTGACATGGCAACTAGAGAATTTTCAGCAAAAAAAAGAACGCCCCTCTTCCCAAGATGAACCTTTTGACAATCACTTTACAAGAAAGTTGCTTTAAGTGAACCACTTTTGTAAAATAAGCGATTTCACTTTTACAATGATACTACTTTTAAATAGTGCAACAATAAAAAAAGCTTAAGTGACTCACTTGTATTTTTATTTTTTATTATTTAAGTGAGATGCACTTTTACAATAAAATAACTTGAAAATAGAAATTGCATGCACTTTTTCTTTTAAAAGTAACTTCCTAAGACTTGAACTCAAGACCTATAAGGAATAAAGCAACTTTGAACCAAGTGAGCTAGATTAAAAGGTATGTAAAATATGGGAATGAGGAAGGGTTTTTTTTTTTTAACTCTTCTTGCTCGGTTTGCATGCTTGCCCTTTTTCCTGCAAAACAAACCACAAATCGAAACAAAAAAAAAAATTTCCACATTCGTGGAGTTAGATCTTGTTAGCTTTCCCAGAAAGTCTACGTTTTCTCTCTGTTTCTGATTTGTCGAGATCGCGCAAGGTGCATGGCAAAGAGCATACGCAGCCGAGAAACCCTTTCCCTTTCTGTTTCTGATTTGCCGAGATCACTCTACGGCAAAGAGCATACGCAAACGGGAAAGCAACAATCCGAACCCAAAAAAAATCTAACAGTAAAAAATGATGAAATATGAGATTTTTTCCTTTTAAAAAAAGAAAATAAAAAATGCATCACTGTAACATTATACCTTCAGATCTGATGAAATACGCGTTTCTGGAGCAACCGGGAACCGTTTTCGATCAAACGAAAACTATTTCCCAATGGAAACGATGCTCCAGATGCAATGGACCACCTCCCACATCCAAAAAATGCACAAAAATACCATAACTAGAAACCCTTTCGAGTTTCAACAACATCAATTCAAGATCTAGATCATAATTGGAAGCAGCACTTCATAAAAGCTCTGATACCATGTTCGGGTACATAGGGTACTACCAAAGGACCAAACACCAAGAGCAACCACTTCACACAAATAGATCACAGATCAACACACTGATGTTTTGACGTGGTTTAAACCATCTTGAGGGAAACACTCCACGACCCCGGCCAAATAGCTTCTACGGGACAATTTATTATGCAAAGAAGGAAAGTTACAAATGAGCTTCTCATAATCGATCGACTAAACAATGACCCTCCATGCTCTTTAAATAGAGATCATGGACCAATCAGGTGTTAAGCCACAGATCAAGGTTAGGTTTGATCTAAGATAAGTTGAGCCGTCGGATCACTCTATGTCGGGAACATATCGTGACCGTCGGATTAAGTATTTACACGTGCATACTAATGCGTCCTAAAGAAACACACTATCCCTAACAGATATATTACACAAGTTGATCTTAACTAACTCCTAAGTGTCTAAATATCCTAACAATTCTGTCCCCAAACATATCTTCATTTCTCCATGGTCATGCTGTCATTAATCTACCACTGCTGCTACCTTAGTGAAGCCCAAAAGATTAGAGATAAAAATTATTTTACTGCTGCACCACTGCTCCTACTGCTACTGCTGCTACTTCACCGAACCTTCCTCAACCATCCTGACCCTCGAAATCAAAGCTCTGTTAGACACAATGGCTCACTGAGAGGGGGGGGTAAATCATTGAGCTTATATTTTATTCAAATTTCAACTTTTTTAATCACTAAATATTAAATCATCAATTCACATTCACTTAAATATTATATTTATCAACTTAAACACATCAACACATTGTAAGAGACAATATATAAGTTTTGTAAGTATTGTATAAATGGAGACTTCAATCTCCAGTATGGGCTACAACCCATAAGGTGGAAACACCCACTAGAATGGTTCAGTCAGCTACTACTAACTGGGATGCTACAACATCAGGAAAGCTACAACTTACCAAAAGACTAATCAGTCTTTCCCCAGCTCCACCCTACCTCCCTATAAGTATTTCAGATTACAAATTACAATTGATACATGAGACTCTTCCAAATTCTGCCATAGACACATACATCATAAAATACCAAGCAACAAATTTTCATTCTGTTCATACACCCATCCCATACTCATAATCATGTATCCATTCACTGCATTATACTATCCATATTCACATGTTTATACTGTCCAAAATATGGGCTCACTGCTGCACTGAAATCTTCATTGCTCAACCGAAATCTTCACTACTGCACTAAAATCTTCACTGCTCCACCAAAATCTTCACTACTACACTGAAATATTCACTACTTTAATTATGTTGTCTTGTCCATCATGTTCACTAATTCATGTATAAATCAGCATGTCATTCTGATCATAACCAACATATTCATGATGATGTTTTTCATGTCATTACACCTCAGCTTGTTCACAAATGCATCAATCAACATATCATTCATCCACACAGTAGTGTGCCTTCATCACACATTTATGTCATCATGAGTATCATGTCTTCAGCTGTTCATATTGTCCAGCATCATCACCATATCATGCATCACACCATCAACAATCATCCATTCCAAAATATGAAGTAAACAAAAAAAATCTAGTTGTTGTTGTTGCTCCTACTCACACCACTATCCTTTGTCCCACGAAATTCGAGCCCCTTATGTCTCCCGAGTTTCTCCACCAATTTCGTACACCTTAAAACAATCACATTGCTCTTTTATTTATACTTGATTTTTTCCTTTAATTCAGAGAGTCCGACTTGTCCAATTCAAACCAAATAATAATTTTTATTTCATCAAATGATATTCAATTTTTTTTTCTGGAAGACGACGTGTACATTAATCAAATGATTTTTATATTTATTTCCTCCACGTTATGGTGGTCTTGACATGCCCGCAATATCCCAGCTGGAGAAGCCCATAGCTAGGGTTTTGTTGATGCTTGTAGTGTCCTTCATTTACATGCCCGCAAGGGTTAGATGGCGTGCCCTCATGGGGGTTTAAACCTTCAAAGTGAGCCCACAACAGGTTGTAGGAGATTCCCACACTGCCCTTTCTGGATGCTCGCACTTGTCCTCAGCTCTTATCATCATGACCGCAGATGTGTTGAGAGGGATGTTCGCAAGGGCTTGCAAACTTCTCCATGTCCTGTTTCCCACACCAGCTTCCAAGATGCTCGCATATCCCTTATGAAGCATGCATGCAAGCTCATGCTTTCTTGGCATGTCTTCTCAATCCATGTTGTTCATCCATTGATTTTCCCATGATCTTTATGACCATGTTTGTCCTTGTCATTTTCCTCAATACTTGTGTTCTGCATGCAAATTCCATGTTCTTGTCATTTGCATCACTCTTCAAGCCATCCAATGCTTGCTTGCTCTTCATGTGCTTGAACAATGCCATGGGTGTTATTGATGCTTTTCCATTTGTCACCATGTCATCCAAGTTATATTTTCCATGTATTTTCCTTGTGCAAATCATCTTCAAATGACCATAGTATGGGTCATTTGACTCTTGGCTCAATAGGTGTGCCAATGGCTCCAATGCCCATCACTTTGTCCACCAAATCAACCTTTGTTGCCATGTCCTTATGTCATGTGTTCTTCAAGCTTAAAATTTGTCATTAATGTTGTCATCAATGACAATAATAAACAACCATATTCATCAAGCTCTCCTCAATCTCCCGAAATCTTCACACATTTCTTCCTTAAAAATGAAACTTGTCTTCTATTTATAGTTTTATCATTAAGATGATTAAATAAATCAAATATGATTTATTTAATTATGGCCATGCCATGTCACCTTATTTAATTTTAATTTCATGCCATGTCACCTTCTATCCATTCAGAATATTAAATGTGAGACACACATATTCCCTTAAGATGCCCGCAATGCACTCTTAAAAATTCCGCAGTGGGCTCCACTTTGATGCCCACAAGGGCCATCAACACATGCTTGTATTGGTCTTGGATTATGAATGCAATGGTCTCATGTAAATTCCCAAAGGCCATATCAATATGCCCGCAATACACCACAAATGCCCACAGTGGGTGTTTCAAATAATGCCCGAAGGGTCCTTTTGATTATGCCCAAAATGATGCTTTGAAATGCCCGCACATCTTCCTTGTCCAACTCATCATCTTGTCTTTGTCCTCTAATCTTAAGTTTTCAAATTCATCGTCCTCCATGTCACCAAGTTATCAATCCTTCTTGTCATCAAGCATGTCCTCCTTGTCATGTTCCATGTCATCAAACACCATGCTTGACAAGTAATCAAGCTTGCTTGCTTGTCACTTGTCTTTGTCTTGTCCTTAGCTTGCCATGTCCTTTTTCCATGCTTCTCATAAACACTTTTCATTCCTTCCATGTTTGTCATACTTGTCACCTTTTCCATTCCTCAAGCCATGTCACCATCTCCATTGTGCTTGTCATAATGTCTATGCTCCATGTTCTTAACTCTTTCATGTATTTGTCATTAATGTATTGTCATCAATGTCATTATCATGTCCTTGTCATCAATCCTTTGTCATGTCTGCACTTTGTCAAGTCTTCTACACTTGTCATGCTTGCTTGCCACTTGTCAAGTCATCAAAGATTGTCATGTTTACCATTTTTCCATTCAAGTATTTTCCATGTCATCACTTTGACCTTTGTCATTAACATGTTGTCATCAATGACAAATTTGGCCATCAAAAACTTCAAGCATAAATTGTCAACCTTCTTTGCCACATTATATTCAATGAATGACCAAAAAATGGGTCATTTGTTCCTATCATGCCCCCAATCCATTGTGGGTCAAAGGACACGATCCCCACAACCATGTTCTTTACCAAGTCATGAACAAATGGAGTGCACCAATACAATAAAAACTGTATATAATATCCAAAGCCCATCAAACCACTATCATCTAACTTGAATCTAAATTAATTGCAGTCACGTTTTTTAAGTATTATCATTGTCATTCTCATTGGCATTTTGTTTAATATTGTTAATATTGTTTTTATAAATTCAATCTAAAAATTGTAGGGTTCACACAGGTGTCCACAGGCTCCAGTGACTAGCCATCACCATTGGGGATCAGCAGATCTACACGTGTGCAGGTATTGTGTGTATTAAACCATAAATTTAATTTCAAATATGATGACTTGTCTGTGTATATTTATATTTTTCTATATTAAACTATGAGGTTATAAATGTGTATGCAGGTGCAAGCACCTCAGCCTGGCAGTGCTGTTATTCCTCCCTCCCCAGCCTTTCGGCCACCGTATATGCCAGTCGTATCCCCTGGCATACATGCCCCATTCCATGCATCCCTCCCCACCCCCTTCCATCCATTCCCCCCCTCCTATCCATCACTACAATTCCATCCAGCTCCCCCTTCTGTTTCATATCCTGTGTCCCATCACCCCATCCCATCCTTTCCACCACCTCCGTATAAGTTTCCCATGTTCCCACCCTCCCCCATCCGACCACGACACATCACACATCCACAGTCACCCATCCCTCCACTGCAACATGGACCTTGCCCCCCCCACATTTCCCGACCACACTCGCTTCCCCTTCTAGGATGCCCCCATCCATACTACAGCTAGTTAGGGTTTTATCGCCCTGGACATGTATCTCCACTTCGCCCACCCCATTCCATGCCTCCTTCTTCCACCTCTCCTTCTTCCACTGTTCCCCCCAGTGGTGTAGCCACCGTCGATGTGGCTACATCCTCTCCTGTACCATCCACCCTAGCATTGGAGCAGGTAGTCTAGCCGATTGTTCCATCCACTAGCCCTGAAGGACAACCGATTGTGTTCATGGTGAGATTGACTAGTTTATGAAAATCTCATTCAATTTTAACAAAAAATACTATATGCATCTTATTTCATCATTTATCTGATTGTTCTAAATGTTGCAGGGTGGCATTGCTGAGAGACTAGGAGCACGGAGGAGGGAGACCCCCTCACAACTTACAGTCTTGCATGCGGTGAGTTATCTAAGATTTGAAAACTATTTTTATTTTTAAATTGTGTTTTATACTTGTATAATTGCCAAGAAAAGTTGACATATTATTGTTGTCGTTTCAGGGCTCAGGGGGACGTGGTCCAAGTCGCCCGAAATACCCAGCTTCCTCTAGCACAAAGAAGAGGAAGATCGATTTTGGAGATGCACCGGGGAGCTCCGAGAGTGGGCAGGAGGATTGAGAGACCCTTCTATGTACACTAGCCACGATGTGACATTTTGGGCATGAGTTGCCATATTTTGTATAGGGCACCATGGGCCATATTTTGTATAGGGCACGAGTTGCCATATTTTGTACAGAGCAGGAGTTGCCATTATATAGACGTTGGGAACAATGTTCCATTTTCCAAAAAGTATACATGATTGGATCATTTTTGCATATTAATAGATGTATCTGCACTTGTTTATATGACTTTGTCTTTGATTACATTTTTGCATACATGATTTTGTCTTCAATAACAATGTTATGGAAAAGTTTTCACATACATATCGATGTTATTTCTAGACACCGAGTGACCTCAATATGAGTCCCTTGTATTTGAATGGATCTTGCATCTTACACTTTTTCACACATCAAGCACATGAATGTACATGTGAGTCTACATTAAAAGTAAACTCAAACTATAGATAACCAAAGGTGATAACATGTACATGTGAGTCTGCATTAACATGAATGTCTTCCAAATGTTTTCATAAATGAGCATAGAAACAACAATGGTCGAAACAAAGAATTAAATAACAACAATTTTGAAATATGAAATAATAAATGATAAAGAAGCTTACGAAGAGAACAATTCCTCAAAGAATTGCTCAAAATGCAAGACATACAACTTCAATCCAACCACAATATGTCTTGGTAATAGTTAGTATGGGTGCAAGGTTTTCCTTTTACAACTCTTCACTAGGTTTGTAGAAACCCTCCTTGCACTTGTCTCATCTCATGCTCAATTGAAGTTTTTATTTACAGCATATCTCAGAAAACAAATTGGAAGCAACCTCTTTTTGAAGTTCACCCTTTATGGCCTTGATGGAGGCTCACAACTCCACATTATATTTTTCGATACACTTAATGCTCACTCCTTCAAATTGCATAGTTAGAAAGAGTATGCATTGCATTTGCCTCTCAATTTGTTTGATTGAATACGCATGCATTTTGTAATGGGATCATTACGTAGCTAATATGGATTGTTTATGTGGATGGAGACATCTAACAACCATTGATGCCTAGAGCTCTACACACATTGAGTTAAAGAAAAAAAAAAGAAAAACTCTTAACATTGGGAACAAATAGCCAAAACCAACAATGCAACTAGAACATAATGACCAAGGGAAATTCAAAATGCAACACCACTCCCCAAAAGAAGTTGCTTTAGACCTACCTCATTTGGTATGAGAGAAATTGCTATAGAGACCTAGAGACCTACCTACCACTTCTCTCATTTGGTATGAGAGAAGTTGCTTTAGACCTACCTCACTCATGTCAATTCTTGAGTTTTTGGAGGCCAACCTCCCACCCCACATGTCCTCTTCAACATTTTTTGTTCTCTTGGTTATGTGGCCACCCAAACTTTTTTCATGCTTTGGGTACCTTGAGGTATATCCCCAACCCAAAAAACTCTTATATTATGTTGATTATGTTGGTTATTGGCTTCACCCAACAAAATTATATTTAACAATACACATATTCATAGATTTGGTTCCCCATGCTCTATGCTCACCCAAATCTAGCTAGATTTTGGCTTTTTTTACCTTATCAAAGCTTCATGTCATCAACCTAGGGTTTCCACTAATATATTCTAACTAGATACTAGAATCTCCTCAACCAGAAAGAACATAAAAAATACTGGCTCACCTCCTTGACAAATTGCAGACAAACAACCCAGCGTTCACTGCCTTGGCCTGATCCGGCGCTGGCCAAAAATCGGTGCAAGAGAGGTCCCATCGGCCCTTCTTCCCTCTAGCGGATAAGCACTTCCAGCGCACAATATTTTCCTGGAGGTTGCGCTCAGTAGATGTGCGGGTGCTATGTTGGATCTTAAAAACAGCGTCAGCCAACGTATGGAGGAAAAAATGAAATCCTCTTTCACTATTTGACAACAGTTGATTGGTCAGCGAGCTCCTCTCCTCAGCCTTCTGTTTCAGTTCAGGGAGCGATCGACGATGGGCAATTACTGGAAATAATTTTTTAGCAATGATTGAGCTCCAAGTTGGTGATCTCGTGAGTCACCAGATTGTGGAAAACTAGGAGAAGAAAAAAATATTTTCTAGAGATTTCTCCACGTGAGTGTGTAAAAAAAAATTTGTTTTGAATATATCAGGCTGAGTTGCAGCTCTCAAACATCCACACTCACGCCCAACACTCAATATTTTAAATTTAAGCTTCTCCATGGCAAATAGACAGTGGATCTCACACAACACCTTCTTCAACGAATTTCTGGTTCCCTCACAGCAGCCTTGAACTTGGCTCTGATACCAAATTAAAGAAACCAAGGAGAAAACCAGCAGAGCACAAAGGCGCGCTCAGACAGACAGGAGGAGAAATACTCAACTCAATTGTATTAAGGAATAAAGGTTATCAGATCCTACAACATAGGAGTTGTTCAAACAAGATATCTAGACATAGAAAAACATTAAGAATACATTTGCTGCATTATATCTAACAGTCCTCCTGAACCTAAATCCACGCTCCAATAGAAACCTGGCGTCTTAGGCAACTTGAGTATGTGTGGCTGAGGAGGACATATCTCCTCAAATGGGAGATCAATAAATCAGTCAAAATCCATAGCCATTCACAGAACGCAAATCAACTTCTTAAAATAAGAGATTTAAAGTCTATCTAATCACACCAAAAAAGTGGACTCTCCTAATCACCTTTATCATTGTTTCCAAATCCCTAACATCTTACTAAATAATGATGATGATTTTTATTTATTTAGGATTAGTAAATAAATAAGTAATAATGATAATAGTTGTAAATATCAGTAATATGTGAGACACTATTCTTTATGTTCTTCTTCATTAATTAATTAGATAAGGTGCAAGGGTTGGCACGATGCATAAACCACACTCTTCACAAGTTTAGCTCGTGGGCAAGGTTTCAAAATATGACTTAACAAAATCATCTTATACCAAAAGCTCTTAAAGATTCACCCTTTAAAAAGACATATTATCTACCAATTACTTAGAAATATCATATAAATACTTTGAAAAGGTATATTATCTAACAATTGATTAGATAGCTTAGAGGTTTAAATCATTGGCAAATATATAAGCGAAGTGCTCTACCTTGATGACCTATAGCCTACTTATAGTTTGTGAATCTTTGTGATATGCTACCAATCCTTGGCACACCATACTTTTATATCTTTTTATCCTACTAAAACTATATTTATCACAACACAGGACCTACTAATGTAGACTAAAACCCAACATATCTTTGCCCTTTTAAAACCTAACTATGAAGTTTTCTCTTACAACACTTACAACACTAATGGCTTTCCTTGATAATTGATATGCAGAAGATGGTATACATGTGAAAATACGAAGGTTGAATATTTTGAGACACAATAGAAGGTTGAATATTTTGAGACACAGTAGAACGCAAATAAGATATGATGGGATTATTCAGCCAAGTAGCATTACGTTTTGAACTTTACAATGGATTTTGGTAGGAATCCTGTAAAAGGTACAAGCAAAGGAGATGTTTCGTAGGAATCTTGTAAAAGGTAAGCAAAGGAGATGTGAGGGGGAGTTATTCAGTTTATTCATTTTATATTTTGGATTATTTTTTGGGTAAAATCTAAATTTGAAAGTGTTTAAATTAAGTTTTTGAATTCATAAATAATTTCAATACTCTTTAAGACTCTCATGGCACCTAAATTATGTAATTTCAATAACTAATATGTGATTTTAATTTTAATTTTTTAATTTTTCAGTCAAACTAAAAAAAATACAAAATAAATAAGAAAATATACTCTAAAAAGATTAAAAATGTAAAATATTTAGACTACACCATTTATAGAAAGTTCGGCTAATAATAATTACTAAATAAGAAAATATTTAAATATAAAACATTCAGATAAAAGGCCAATATGTTTGTGGACAAAGTATTGTCCATTTATTATTTTTTTTACAGAATAATAAATAGACTACCGGATAACTTAATTACGGAATTTTTATTTCGTGAAATTAGTAGGTGCAAGAAGACCAGACACCCTAATATTTAAAGAAGACTTTATCTCGAACTCAATACCGGATATCTTAATTACAGAATTTTTATTTTTGACAAATTAAATATTCTTTTAATCGCAAAACTTCATTTTCATGGAGGAATGGCTACAATTGGTTGGTTCTACTATAGAAGAGTGGCTAGAATTGATAGATTCTACAATATTCTTAATGGTGTACACTAAATAGATTAATAATATTTAACCCATTATCTTTGAATTATTGTTTTTTTAAAATATGTTATAATTAGAATTTTTATTTTGTAAATCTATTTTGTACAAATTAAATAATACTTCATTTTCTACAATTGGTTGATTCTACAATATTCATCTTCATCAAATAATGGCTAGAATCGATTCAATATATAATCATCGAGAAATGCATTTTTAGGCTGTTTGAAATGCATTGGTTGTTTGGATTTTGTTACAAGGTCGTTGATTATTGTTGTGGCAATAACAATGGATGTGGGAATCAAATAGGATAGAGTCTTACAATATGCATATATAGTGTCTTAGGAACCACCTTAACCCAGGCCTTGGATGATTTTGGAGGAAGTGTGATAATATAGTTGTTCAAGTAGTAATCGATTTCCACCTTAGGAGGTATAAGAATCATCTCGAAAACAATTGAACTAGAATCTTAGAGTGGACCTTGGACCAGTAGACCAAAACCAAACCAAATCCACATTATTACCTTTTTTTTTCTTTTTCTTTTCTGAAATAGGGCGACAACATTCTCTAATTATTTTGTTAAACTAGAACCTTAAAGTGGACCTTGGACTAGTAGACCAAAAATAAATCCACATTATTACTTTTCTTCTCAAATAGGGTTACAATATTCTCTAATTTTGCATTTCCATGATTAAAGGAGTCTTGGTATTTATTGAATCTCTATTTTTTATTGCTTCAATAAAGCATTGTTCAATGTCTAATGTTGCCATGTTTTCTATCCAACAAAAATGTGTTTTTTTATTATTTACTTCTTCTTTTTCAAACTACTTTTGAGATTGTGCATTAGATTGCAAGTCAATCAATTATTTAGGTAAAGTAGTGGTTTGATCAATCCAGTTCAGTAGGTTGATTGTATAGTTGTAGAGTATCTAGTTCCCTACTGGATGGACAAAGTTGACCCTAAGAATAGAAGTCAAGGTGTTGCGATCATAATCTAATCGATTTTCATTAGATTATAATAAATTTATCTAGTGATTCCTCTCCCATACAAGAAGTTTCTATCGTCCCATATATAGATCCCAATTTCGATCTAGCCTCATTTAGAAATCTTTTTCAAAGATCCAATTCGACTATTGATTACTAGCTCATTCATCAGCTAGTATATCGGAGATGGAGGTAGCAACTTAAGAGAAAGTAGTTAGTTGGTTTTGGTTAAAATAAAAGGAACGAGGCATAGATTGATGTGAAGGAAGGAGTTAGAATAGAACAAAGACAGGCTATTAAACAAACACTCACCTAGGAACTTGTAGATTGCAGTTGTTGAATCAACCTTACTCTTTTAAACTTTAATGGTTCCAATGGGCACTATCTACTAGTGGTATATATGTAATAACCCAATCAAGTGATACCAATATGAAAATATTGAATATGATTAATGAAAAATTCAAGCTGATCAGAAAGGAGGTGAGAGGGGTCTCCCCTATATGGAATGGCTTCTTAAACGTATATTGTTGGCTTGCTGTTGAATTATCTTGGAAAGTGGGGAATGGGATTGAAGTGGCTATAGGTGTTGATCCTATTCTGGGATTAAAAGATGCATATAAATTATCTCCTGAGTTATTATATATATTAAGGAACGCAGGGTTGATCACATTGAATACTATTGTAAAAGGCAGTCAACATAACTATTGGATTGATGCCAAGGACCTACATTTTCCTCGTAATGTTGCTTTTGAATGGGAAACCTACGTACAATCTTTAAATGTAGCGGGCATCCGATTGTGCTTTGAGGAAGATGCGGTGGTATGGGATGGGAATGATGCTAAAGGCAGGGTAATTGCTAGCACTGCTTAGTATATTCCCCAATCACTGGTGGTATAAGGTAATCTGGCATTGGCATATCCCACTTAAACTCAAATATTTTATATGGCTTATGCTTCAGAATCGACTGAAAACTTGGGATAATCTTTCTACCATTGGATGGATGGGGCCAAGTCAGTGCATACTTTGTAAGAGCATTTTCTGAATCTACATTACATCTTTTCTTGGATTGTTCCTTCACTATGAGTTTGTGGGAGAAATTTTATTAGATATTGGGCATTATTGTGAAGTGGGGGTGGCAGCAATGTGGAGACATGTCTGAAATTGTGGATTAAAAATTGCAAAACACATTCCACTCTACCGATCCTTATATGCTGGAATGTTTGGTGGGTGAGGAATAAGGCTACCTTTGAGGACCTCCATCCAAGTTTGCATAATGCTTACAATTCTTCTTTGTGTCACTATTTAAAATTTCTGAATGATAAGGAAGAACCTGTTCAGCATAATATTGGGAATTTTAATCTTATTATAAATGATCCTACACTATTATTTGATGGGGCAATGAATATGGGGAACTGCGGCGCGGATGGGGTTATCTTCCTCAATATGGATCACTATTTCACTCTTCGTCTGAAATGCGGCAAAAGAACAAATATGAAGGTGGAGTTATTGGCATTATGGTGTGTCACATGTGTGCCTAATCTCTTTAGATTGGTAAAGGTAAAGATCTTTGGCGATTCTAGAGTTACTATTAAATGTGCGAGGGGTGAATATGATCTGAAGCTTCTGAATTTGGTTAACTGGAACAACATAATTAAGTTTGAACTTAGATCTTTTAGTTCTTTGACCCTGGAACATATATATACAGAGAATTTAATTCTCAGGATGATTAGCTGTCTAAATTGGCGTTGGAGGGAGAGGATGGCTACTTACAGTGGGAGGAATTTTGTGAGACAGCTGATAGACTCTAGAACTATGTATTTTTTGGACTAGTTACTCTAGGATCTCCTATTTGGCTTATGGATGTTGTAATTAATCTGTTTTTGTTTTTTGTGGGATTATATGAACTGTATGATCATGGAAATATTTTGGGAAGACAACATTTGAATGTTGATATCATGTACTATTTGATTTAGTATTGAATAATAGTAGTATGCTTTTTTTCGCAGGAAAAAAAAACTAAAAAACTAAGCTTTAGGATATGAAACTAATTTTTGAACAAAGCAACCAGTGGAGGAAGGATATTGCTTGTGTTAGGGGAGATAGGAATAGGTGAGTAAGAAAATTGAATACTCTTCCAATGGGGCAAAAACCGGTGTTGAAAATGGCTTCAAAACTAATGGATGATCTTTAATTGTGTCCCCACCCCTTTTTAACAAAATTAGATGCGTCCATTGGTGGTTATATGCTGGTTCTAAAATATCTAAGGAATCAATTTATAGATATTTATTCATTCTTTGTGAACGCTTTATCTTCATTTCGATCTATGAATGGACAAGCACTGCTAGTTCTAGTGGGTTTGGATTAAACAAGCATAGTAGGAAGTCGATTTTGATAGGATCAATGGGTTTTTTAATTTCATTGATAGACAGAGTCCATGTTTTTTATGTTGGTTAGTCTTTTCATATTTTGACTATTGGCATTAGTGCATTCTTGACACATAACTAGTGATAGTGAAAATGTCTAGACCTTTGCAACATTTTCCCTTGGCCTATGATTTGCATTTGGTCTATGTTCCACGAGATTGTTAGGGTGTGCTAGTGTTGGAATGTTGAGCCATTCCATGGCAACTTCAAATAATTAGTCTGTGGATAAATTTTTGCTAATGAAAATGTCCAGTTCTTTCAAACGTTTTTTCCCTTGGCCTATGATTTGCATTTGCTCTATGATCCATGAGATTGTTAGGTTATGCTTGTGTTGGAGTCTTAGATCGGTTCTATGGCAAGTTCAAATAATTAGTGTGTAGATAAATTTTTGTGAACCTTTCTTGAGCTTAAAGTAAATAAGTTGGTTTCCTAGCTCGAATAATGAGTGTGTGGATGAAGTACTGTGTAATTTTCCTAAATGACATTGAGCTTTTTCCATATTTTCTTTTCTAAGTGTATTCAACCTGATTTAAGACAAGATTACAAAGTTCTTTGTCAAGGGAATGTGGACCAATATCTCATTTTCTGTTATACAGAGATAGATTTGGAAATTGTATGTTTCCTTGAGCTTTAAGAATTCTCACATATAACTACTAATTTAAAACAATGGTGTCTGTATTAGTGGCATTTGTTCCTTGCCTACCATTGGTATCTATGTTCCTAATAATGTCGAGAATGCTAGATTTCTTATTGTTAGTTTAATGTAGAACTAAGATTAGGAGAAGTTACAATAGCTTGTCTCCATTAGTCATTGTTATGATGTGCTTGTGATCATTGTTTAGCCATTGTTTTACACAGTGCTATCAAGGTATTGTCCATTGAATTGATCTATGATAATGGTTGATGGATTATGCATATAAAAAGTCTTATTCTAGAGTTGTTGTTTAGCTTATATCTGATTTCTATCAATCTATGTTTGAGGTTGGAAAATCTTCTCTACCTAGAGTAAACTTGTTGTCCATAAAAGAAAATGAAGATTGAAGACTAGATGTGTATGCATTGCAATATTGATATGAGTTTGTTGATGCACCCTAGTTGATTAGATGGATGTATCTATTGATCATAGTTGTAATACCCCCAACTCGACCCTTAGGATATATGAGCCTTTAATGTAAATCAGTGTACATGTGATGTATGTTTTCCTAGCGTGAAGCTCAAGGCCAAGGCCCCGCTAGTGAAAGCCGAATTTTATTTAAAGGGCAAGTATTTGATATTTTGATACCATGTGCTCTTAAGCCATGGAAATTGTAATAGGATGTAAATAAACATCAGGCAATATATAAAATGTCCAAAGCTGGCTACGGAGGCAACGAATGAGAAGGGGCCACGTGTATCCACTAGGGAGTGGTGAGGGGGCTATGGGAGTAAACCATAGGTTGCCATATGTCTTTATGAGAACCCATTTGACCTTTCTAGATGACATTAATGCCAATTGTAAGGAAGTGGTTGAGATTTCAGCCCATGACTTTGATGGAGTATGGGCAGCCCTGAAATTCGTATGGGAAGGTATGGGCTATTTTGACTTGTCCCACAAGTCACTCTACATCTTGGGGGTTGCTCCATCCTTATCCCCATTCCATTGTGGAAGTATGGGACATCTTTGCCCAACCAAAAACGAGCTCCCAGCAATGAGAAAACCAGAAATCGCGACTTGAAGGAAACCCACGTTTTGGGAAGCCAAAAACGTCCCGATTTGGTATTGGACAGAGAAATCCAATGGGGGATCCATTGGTAGGAACCTTGGGGCGAATTTGGGAGCAATAGCTACCCCAGAAGCCATGGGAAAACCCACTTTTAATGGCCCAGAAAATCAGTGACGGATTTGGGTTGTTTGTGACAGAGTTGTGAGAAATCCAGTTGTGGATGTATGAGCAGAGGATGGGATTGCTGAGTCTAGCTTGAAGAGTATGTGGCTCTGGGATTGAGCTTAGTGGACTAGCATCCTCCTCCATCTCCTATTACATGCTTGAGAAACCCAACCGTGTGTTGGCTTAGCATGGTTGTTTGAGTGAAACCCTGACTGTGAGTGAGCCATCTAGTTCCTCCTTAGTGGATACACAGCCCAGCTCGGGGGTGATCTCTCAGCTGAAAGAATACAGGCTGGACAGAGATCTATGGTTGGGTGGAACGTTGCTCTCATGTAGCCATTCGTTGGACATCATCTTCTCAAGATAAGTGTTCTGTGGATTATAAATTATTCCTTTTTGCATTCTGCAATATATTAAGTTGCCCATGTTTAATGAAATGAATTAATATAGAATCCATGCATGGCATACGAATGAGATTGGGTCTCTGTATGTTGAATCATTCCTTGCTGTGATTGATATGATTGCAATTACTGTCTGTTTGAGTGCTTGTTAGCATGTTCATTCCGCTGTGTTTATATTGAAACGAATCTGCATATAGAAGTTTTAAAATATTAAGTTATTTATGTGCAAAAATTATTGGGGCTAAATTTACAAAAGCCCGGTATGTTGTTAATGTCTCCTTCCCTGTTGTTCTAAGGAGAAGGGGACGTTACAATAGTGTTGTCTTGGTGTAAGAGTTGAGTATTGGTAGCATGAATAATGATCAATTAAAGCATTTTGATAAAATTTCGAATGGTATTATCAACATGTTTGATATAGAGTGGATCCATGATTGCATCAATTTCCCGATGGCCATCCAAAATGGATGAGAGAGCAATTGATTCCCAATATCCACTACTAATGTTCTATGAGGAAAAAATGATGGGTAGCATTTGGATTATGTGTCACAAGCCCAAAATTAGAAAAAATGATGGGTAGCATTTGGATTATGTGTCACAAGCCCAAAATATAAAAAAAATTGAGTATTAAAAATTTATTTTAAAATGAAAACTACCCTTAGTAATTATTTATTCTTCCTTTAAAATAAACAAATAATATTTTATTCACATAGAATATATTACTCCAAATAAACTTATGTAACTTACAAAGCTTATTTGTCATTTCCTCCATGCATAGGTATGATGCAACTTTATATAATTTCTAATGCACATTAATATCTCAATATAGACTTATAGACTTCTTTTCTCTTGTCCATATACTCCATCACTTTGACTACATTATAAATTTATATATATATATATATATATATATAATTTGAATACATTCATTTTTCCCGTCATTTTGCTAATCTATTTGATAGTGTTAGGTTTCACTCAGGTTTTTCTCATGGGAAAAATAGAGAGATTGGCTAACACATAGCCAAATACAGTGTTTATTTTCAATATTTATGAATAAAATAGGGGACCTCACCCGCACCGAGTGCCAACGCAGCAGCTACAGTATGTCCTCTCGCAGGTCTCTTTACACTTAACATGTGAAATTAGGGTTTGATGTCCCCACAAAAATAATGCCCTAAATTAGTTTCCACAATAGCCTTCACACTAATGGTGGAGGTTTCATGTTGTTCGCAGTTATAAGGAGAGGGATCACAACAATCGATCTTGCACGCGGTATTGGAAGGACCACGCAGATGAGGAGTTCATGTAGGTTCTTATACTCTTCAAATAGATTTTGCGCATGGGTTGGAGCTCACACTGAAAGGAGGCTGCACGCTGCAATATCTGGTGCAATGCAACAATTATTTAACATTTCAATGCAACAATTATTGGGATACAACGTACTATCGCCATGGAGGAGGAGGTCAGTCCCCAATTGGAACGCAGTAATATAAAATAGGAAAGCGATGAGGGAGAGATCTTTCACATGGAAAATTAATAAGAATCCACTTCAGTTCAGTTCTTAATATTTCACGCACAAAGATAGAGCTTCACTGCAGCAGCAATATTCAAGTCACGCAGCAATCTCCACTGTAACATTACTTGCAGAATGAAAAATGCAGTATTCTTCTCGAGCTGAAGCTTCAATGAATGGTCACGAAATTGGACAAGAACACAACATTAGAACACTTTGCAGACCGAATCTCATGGTGTAGCATGACAACTCCCAACAGAGATCCTCGATGATACTTTCAACTCACTCAGTAAACTGAGAAACCACGAAAGGACTGAAAAACCAAAGTATGCGGCCCACAGTTCATAAATATGAGAGCAAAAATGGAGCTATCATTTTATGCATGAAATACCAACACAGCAGGAGGCCGTATATCACAGTGAAAGAGGGTTCACAGTGATCACCCAACAACCGAATCAGGTTTTACGGTGGCAGACTTCCTCAATCTCAGCTCTGACGCAGATGGTAGGCACTTCTTCATTCTGAGCTCTCACGGAGATGGCAGCTCTTCAAACTCCAGTATCCAGCATAAGTCACCGACAGTCTTCACAAGCAATAGCTTCATGGTTCATATCACATGGCTTCTCCATAGGGCTCACACTCCCCCCGAGAGTGCTCAATTACAAGGTCGCAACACAACACACCGCAATGGTGTCAAAAATGATTTCATGCCGATATCGTAGCTCAGTTTACACAATGGTGAGGCAACTTCACACTCTTCAAAAATTCTATGCAATCTATGCAGCATCACAAAAATCTTTGCAAATGCAGAATGTACAAAATACACCAGCTACAGGATCTAGAGTTCGCTGCTCTCCATTCACTAATTGAAACAAGCTCCCACAATGCTTAACGCAATTGTAAAATATTTCACGGAGACACCAAAAATGATTACAGTGCACCCATGCACCTCTCAAATGTGGTCGCAGTACTTAAATAGAGGTCACTCAATAACGCATTCAATAGTGCTCGTGAGTCTCTATTCAACACAAGGTCGTGAATTTTCTCATAAGCTAGGTCGCAGCACTCATGGAAATTAGGGTTGGGATAATAGAAAACACATAGAAGAATGTCACAAAAGACCAAGGGGAAGACCCAACGCATGAGGAAAAATACGCTCAAGCACTTATAGATAGCTGAAACGTTCACCAAGAGGAATCTAATATTGTTGGAGTCTAATCCTTAGATATACTAAGTGTCACCCGGGAGTCCAAGCTTATTCAATTGTCTTGTGTTTGTTATTCATTGTGTAATTGGCTTTGTGTTTAGCCAATCTCTTCATCTGCCCTAAGGGGCTTCTAACAATGGTATCATAGCAATCCTTATCTCTGCAGCCTGTACTATTATTCTCTAACATTCTGCTCACCAATCCTCATATTTCAAAGACATTTATGTGTGTAAGCCAATCTGATCATTTGCCCCTTTGCCCATTGGGCAACCTATGTGTTTCCTTGACACCGCAACATTCAATTCCAAAGGCCTATCTCCACGAAGGTAAAACACTCAATTTTCTTAATTTTATTTCAACTTGTAGATCATAATCAAATTTGTAACTTGCAAACTGTGGGTTTTGTAAGTTCATTGGCACTTGAAATTATTTCTTGTGAGTCATTGTAAACGGGTGCATTCTCGGTTCAATCTGCCACCCTTCAAGTTGTTAAGTTTGTAAAGGGTTGAATTGCGAGAAGCCCTTCGACTCACTTGAGTGAGTCCTTTATCAATGGCAAGATTAAGTGCTCTTGTAGAGTTACTGAACACTCTACTTCTTTCCTCTGGCGTCAACACTGTCATGATTAATAAGAGCACTCTCACTCACATTCGAGATAATGTACGAAATTCACAAGACACTCTTGAGTTCCTACAACTTGACTTGCAGCTTCAACAATAAGAAAGACATTCTGAACCTATTCATGTTCAAAAGAATCCCCTTCATGATTCTATTCAGCATCCTACATAGATTGATGCCACTTCAAAAGCACATGAGAAAATCAGTGGCATGCCATCAAAAGTGAAAGAAAATGAAGAGGAAGACATGCATGCAGAGGTTCTGCTTGTCCCTTCCAAGCCCATCATTAGACCATGGGAAGAGATCAACCATAACAAGCATAGAACCGGCCTTGGATATGACAAGGAAGTGACAGTTCACATTCCCGATTTCTCCAAGCCCATCCAGTTTCAAAGTGCTGGATTCATCAATGAAAATCCATGTTCATCCACATCAGTTCATATTTCGACATGCCAACACTATGATCGAGTTGGCCACATGAAAGATCATTGTTTTGATCTTCACCCTTGTAAGCAATGTGGAAAACATTCACACTCATCAAACATATGCTTCATTCTGAAGAAACCTGCAAGAGAGAAGATTCATTACGGGTGGATCGCTTCTTGGCAATGGTCGTCAATAGCTAAGAAGATTTTTAAGTCATACTGGAGAGTTCATTCACGAGTATTGACACATCTTGCAGTTGGGACATCTTCTTCTCCTCACTTTGTACCTGACATGGGGGAACACGATGTAAGGCGTCAAGTTTCGAAGCCTCCATCTATCAACAAGCAGCCATGTCCCTCTACAACTAAGTGAGATCAAACAAGCATGATTCACATCCATTTTCAGAGGCTAGATTCAATGATGTAGACACTCAAACAGAAAAGAACCATGACATAGAGTAATCATGTGTCTAGTTGTGACACCACGAGACTCTCCTCTCCTCACATTGTTCATGACAGGGGGGAATGAAGACTGTTAGTAACAAGCGAGCGAGTGCAAGAGAGCCGGAACAAGCAAGCCTGTGAAGAGCTATGTTCGACTGAGCTCGAGAGTTGGTGGTCAGCCTTAAATCACCAGTATCGAGAGCACCTTCATTTAGCAGAAGCATGCTCAAGCTCCTAGCTAAATTGGCAAATAGTTGTCAATATGTAAATGTTCAGCAAGTTGCATATGTTCACTTTTTGTTTTCAGCTCTCCAGTTGTTTTGGTATAAGCCCATCCCAACCATTCCAAAAAGAACCTCTGAGCCTTCAAGCCAAGTTCCAGAGAACCTCTAAGCGATTGTTATCACCAAGTTCGAGAGTTTGTGGTCAGCATTGAACCACACACATAGTAGAATATTTCAGCCTTCTGCTATCCCATTTCGGTTGATGGTCATCCTAAAAACCATCCCTTCAAAGATCCATTTTATTTAGCAGAAGCATGTGCAATCTTCTTGCTAACCTTCTTAGTAAAGGATGTTCGAGATGGAAATGTTCAGCTCATGGTAGTTGTCCACTTCCACTTATTCATCTTTCTTCTTTTCTTGGACTCATATACACCCTTTCGATTAAGGGGGGATTTGTTGGAGTCTAATCCTCAGATAGACTAAGAGTCACCCGGGAGTCCAAGAGTCCACTTGGGAATATGAAACCCAAGGGACATTTCTCATTGTATTTATATGTACAGTTGGTTAATTAGAAATATAGAGTGTGCTTTCAGGCTTATTCAATTCTCTTGTGTTTGTTATTCATTGTGTAATTGGCTTTGTGTTTATCCAATCTATTCATCTTCCCTAAGGGGCTTCTAATAGATAGGTATATAAGGACGAAATGATGATAACCCAAGTAAACCAAAGTCATCATTCTATAGTTATTTGGATTCAACCTGGGGTCTTTCCATCCATAAGTTGAAGGTTTAGTCACGATGAACAAATATCTTTAGATCTCCATAGATCTGTGATTTCTCTAATTGGAAAGATTTATCTCACCTTCAAACATTCTGTGTCGCTATCTTGGAATAAAAAATGTGTTTCTCTTTTATCATTTCATATCCAGATTAGGAGAAGGTATGCTATTCCTAAATAATTGTATTCATAGGGAAGGATTTTAACCTATCTAGAAATAGAGCTTTAGATGGATCAAAGATCCATGTAAAATATCCTTCAACTATTTGAGTTGATAATGTAACGAATCACACCTTTACCACTAAACTATACCCACCATGATCCAATTGTAATATACAGATCGATCTTTTGTCCAACCAATAGGAAGATGGGGAGTTATCAATCTCTATTTAAAGTTTCTATCAATAATTACCTCATTTTCATCAATACATGAATCTCAATCCCCAGAGATGAAATACCTGGGTAAATAGTATGTCATTCGCGGAGATGGCTCATTGTAATTATAAATTACCTTTGCGAACAAATGACAAAACAATTACTAATGGGCCTGATACAACCATCAGAGTCAGAACAATGAGCTATAAAATAACCTCTAGATCCATTTCGTTTTCTTGCACCCCTATGATCCCATCGACTTGATGGATGTATGAATAAAATGTTTTCAAGATTAATCACTTTTCTTCCATTTTCTATGTTTTTTTCTTGTATATTTTCTCTGCCATGAACCTATAGCCCTCAATCACTATAAACAATATCATACCACATAAAATAGATATAAAGCCAAATGAAAATAGAAAAAATTGAAAGTACAGCGATGCTCTATCGAAATGGGCCAACCAGTATGAAAAGGATTTTTTATCACATAAAAATAAGTTATATAACTCTAGGCTTTCTAGTTTAGGAAAAAAGAATTATTTTGAACATAATGAACAATACGATTCGCCATATTTATTTTTCTCTAAATAATTGCTCTATTCATTATATTGCCGTTACAATACATACATGTTATGGTATACAACTTCACTCCACCATTCATTTTGTTACACATGAACTCTTCCATCTTGGAGATATGGCTGAGCAGACTAAAGTGAGGGATTGCTAATCCGTAGTACGAATAATATGTACCGAGGGTTCAAATCCCTCTATCTCCATTCGGTCACTATTGATCCTGAAAACGAAAACTCTGAATCTTTCTATGGAACGGAAAAGACCAATTAACCTAGAGATTTTTTCACTACTCTTTACATCTGGGATTACGTCTTGGATTGTTCAATAGAAATCCAAAGATAAAAACAGAAATGAAAAATACCACTATTGTGTAAACAAACAACTTATGAGTGAGCATTACATAATCTCTAGGATCCTGATTATAAGTACAACAGAAATATGAAGAAATGGACTTCTGGTATGTGTTTATCGGAAAGTATATTCTGGTCCATAACTTGGAAGGAAAGGAGATATCGTTCATAGATGAAAGGAAGAATGAATAGGGAGATCTAGTTTCCTATTTTTTTCGCAGGTTCCTCAAATAATGAACAAGTATTTATGTGTTTGATCAGTATAAATGGGACCAATCTCCGCATTGTGTATTGGTACATACAAACGATAAAATATCTTTGCCTCTCAGTGCTATTATGTATGAACATAATTGTTTTGAACCTGTTCTATAGCAATGTGCAAGTGAATATATGTTCACCTTTGAGATGATTCGAGTTTAAATCGATAGCATTATCTCTTCCACTCCAATGTGAGAAAGTTACATAGTGTCTACTTTTTCCGATAAAGGGGTGTTTGCATGGGTTTGCCTTGGTATTGCATTCATACTGTCGTATTGAATGATCCTATCTACTTAATTTCTGTACTTATAATGAATAAAACTCTAGTTTTTGGTTGGGCCGGTTCAATGCCTCTGTACGAATTAGCAGTTTTTGATCCATCTGATCCTATTCTTGATCCAATGTGGAGACAAGGTATGTTCATTATACCTTTTATGAATCATTTGGGAATAAAAAAATTAATGGAGTGGATGGAGAATCAATGGAGAAACTGTAATTAATCCTGGTATTTGGAGTTATGAAGGTGTGGCCTTGGCACATATGTTCTTTTCTGGCCTGTGCTTTCTGGTAGTTATTTGGCATGGGATCTGGAAATATTCTTTGATGAATGTACAGGAAAAAATTGTTTAGATTTTCCAAAAGTATTTGGAATTCATTTATTCCTCTGAGGAGTAGCTTGTTTCAGATTTGGAGCATTTCATGTAACATGTTTGTATGGTTTTGGGATATGGGTGTCTGATCCTTATGGACTAACTGGAAAAATACAACCAGTGGATCCAACATGGGGAGCTTAAGGTTTTGATCCTTTTGTTCCGGGAGGAATAGATTCTCATCATATTGTAGCGGGTATATTGGGTATATTAGCAAGTCTATTCCATCTCAGTGTTCGTCCTCGCCAACGTTTATACATAGGATTACGCATGGGGAATATTGAAACAGTCTTATCCAGCAGTATTGATGTTGTGTTTTTTGCAGCTTTCGTTGTTGTTGGAACCATGTGGTATGGCTCTACAACTACTATGGTCGAATTATTTGGTCCCACTTGTTACTAGTGGGATTAGGGATACTTTCAACAAGAAATATATCGACAAGTTCATGCCGGTATGGCTGAAAATTTGAGCCTATCGGAAGCTTGGTAAAAAATTCCCAAGAAACTCGCTTTTTATGATTACATTGGTAATAATCCACCTAAGGGGGGGTTATTCAGAGCAGGTGCGATGGAAAATGGAGATGGAATAGTTTTTGGTTGGTTAGGATATCCTATTTTCAAAGAAAGGAGGGAAATGAGCTTTTTGTACGTCGTATGCCTACCTTTTTCGAAACATTTCCAATAGTTCTAGTAGACAAAGAAGGAATTGTGAAATTTGATGTGGCTTTTAGGAGGGAAGAATCAAAGTATAGTGTTGAACAAGTAGGCGCAACTGTTGAGTTCTATGGTTGTGGACTTGAAAGGGTTAGTTTTGGTGATCCTGCTATAGTAAAAAATATGCTAGACGTGCTCAATTAGGTGAAAATTTTGAATTAGATCATGCTACTTTAAAATCCGATGGTGTTTTTTGTAGTAGTCTAATGGTTTGGTTTAATTTCGGACATGCTACATTTTCTCTCCTTTTATTTTCCGGACACATTTGGCATGGCTCTAGAACCCTATTAAGAGATTTTTTGCTCGTATCGACCCAGATTTGGATGCTCGAGTAGAATTTGGAGCATTCCAAAAACTGGGAGATCCAATTACTAAGAGACAAGTGGTATGATATTTCTCTTATCTCTTCTCTAATCAATATTAGTACAAAAGTTATCTCCATAATTGTAAATTACAATCGAATCTATGGAAGCACTGGTTTATACATTCTTGTTGGTATTGACCCTAGGGATAATATTTTTCGCTATTTTATTCTCAGAACCACCCAAAATTTCGGGTAAAGGGGGAAAATAATTTTGCTTCTCCAAATCCTCATTTTTTTTATCCCATCAAAGAGAGAATGACCTTCCCCTATGGGGAAGGTTATTCCTTCTATTATTCCTCGTGATCCTCAAAAGGATCCCTAAGTTGTTCAGAGGGTTTCCCAAAGGCAGTGTATAGGGCATAACCAATAAACCTCACAAGTAAATAAGATATGGAGATGGCGACTAAGGTTGCAGTTTCCATTATTAGGTGATCCAATATCATGGTATGTTTACGATAAAATAACAAAGTTAATAGATCTCAACCAATACAATAGTTTCTATGGCTACATAGACCATTGATAATACTTCCAAAACCAAGACAAGAGAAACCCATGTAGGAACGTCCTTAAAATCGCTTAATTCGAAATATGGTAAAGTAGCTCTTGGATGGGGAACTACTCCTCTTATGGGTTTTGCAATGGATCTATTTTCAGTATTCCTATCTTTTATCTTGTAGATTTATAATTCTTTTGTTTTATTGGATGGGATTTCGGTTAGTTGGGGCTAGAGGATCTAAAAAATCCACCCGACAAGCTCTTTAAGGAAAAAAAGAAGAATTGAGGGATCCAAACTCAGACCAAATAGGGGATTTTAGTTTTTAGCTTACCTTGTTCCAATAGTTTGATCGTGTAATTACGTTTCTCTATGGATTTTTGGAATACGGGTGTGCAACTTGTTGAAATCGATCCATATTTATATTACAGAAGACTGATCTATTATCTTCATCAAGATCGTCCTACCTCATTGGATATTTAACTCATAGATTATCGAATCTCTAGAGCACGAGATCTTGTTGGACATATGTCATTGTTTTGTTGACAGATATCATTGGTTTGTCATTGGTGAAAACATACAGACAGATAGTTAATTGTTATAACAGAAATCTGTGAATGTAACAAAAATCCATGAATGATACATAAATCTGCATACAAACAGATAGTTAATTGTTATAACAAAAATCCATGAGTGATACAGAAATCCGTGAATGTAACAGAAATCATGAATGATACATAAAATCGTGAATGAAACAGAAACTCTTTTCTTCGGACAGAAAGTTTATTGTGTTCACAGAAATGGGCATTGACAAATAGTTAAGGTTTTTTCATGTTATGACTAAAACGATTTGTTATCCAATGTTGAGCTATCAAACGCATGATTTTAGTGTGTTAAGCATGGTTCCAACAATACAGTTCCAAAGTTTGTTTCTAACATAAATTTAAAATGAATTTATGCTAAATGTTGACACTTCATGATTAACACTGTCCATAAATGTTTAGCTCTAACATTCAGTTAAGGTTTTCATGTTTTGGTTAAAACATTTTTGATTCCCTGTCTTGAATCAGTTATACAGTTATGATAACCATATCTAACTGTTTTATGTATGCAGTGTAAGATGAAAGGAATTTGGGTGTATGTGCAAAAGAGACATAAAAAAGAGACAGAAGTGCTCTATCTGAAAAATGAGATGTGATTCAGAATACACAGAAAATGAAGAGCAGTAAGAAAGTTGCTAAACTGTCTCATCAATGAAGAAAACACTAAAGTCTCAGCATTGAACGAATTGTAGGCATTGATCAAAGAAGTAAATTATAAATGAAGATATGTTGAGATAGAATTACAGAGTTCTGTTGACAAAGAAAAGTTAATTTTTGACAGAGAGGTTTTAATAGAGAAGATTTGACAGTATTATTCTTGATAAAGGTTTTATTTGATACAGGATGGGTTTGAAAAAGATAATAGGTTTAAGCTTGAAAATGTGTGAAACGGGTTGGTGCTTGTGCTATAGGGAGGAAGGGAGGAGTTAGAAAAGACTATAAGTCTTCAATACAAGTTGATGCTTGTATAAAGGAGTAGAACCTTATTTTAAGTAGATGTTGAAGAAACAGAGGTAGCTTCCTCATTTGAGTTGTTGACTCAAATAAAATGATGTATAAGAAGTTGTTGCTTGCCTACATCTAAAAGAAAGAGGTGTTTTTCCCTTTTTGGGTTTCCTCATGAAAATTTTTGTTTCCATGTGGTTTGAATTAATTAATGACTTGTTCTAATTTTGAAAAAATATTAAATAGTAAATTATGATAACTAACTCATCCACCCCCCTTCTCAGTTAGTATGTCTTATCCAACAGGTCTATCATAGATATGTTCCAGGAATATTTGAACTATGGTTTGTACCTATCATTTCCTCGTCACTAGGCTTCCAATAAAGAAATTTAAAGAGGTATTTCCTATAATAAATCGAAGGATATATCCCCTTTCATAATTATGTTGATTATGATCAAATAATGATATAGTATTTGATTTCTCTTGGTTAGCATATTTCATCGAGTGAGCGAAGATTAAAAGGTTATTACCTAAAGAACCTTTTGGGGATTTGATAAAATCATCGGGGTATAATTGAAATCTGAGCTTTGGATTGATTCATCTATTGAGATATTGAGAAGATAATTCCTATCAATCATTTATATTAGTTCTTTTCTAGGGAACTAATATCATACGAATAGGATAAAAGATCGTTCAAAGGGCCTATAGTGATTGATCATAGGGATGAGTCGACTTGAAATTTTGGCACTATTTTCAATTTTGGCACTATAGATAGAGTCTTCTAATAGAAATGCTGGATTGTTTCAAATCATCCTCATTTCCCCAGTCGTTCAGGAAACAAACCATCAAGTATCTCGATATTTTCTCCAATTTAGATATTTGTGTCCAAAAGAATTTGCATGTTCTTGTTTAAGCCGTATGAGGGCAAATTCTCATGTACGGTTTTCAGAGGGGGAATTTAAGTTTACCTATCTCAATAAAGTATACGATTGGTTCGAAGAGCATCTTGAGATTCAGGTGATTACAGATGGTATTACCAGTAAATATGTTCCTCCTCATGTCAACATATTTTATTGTCTAGGAGGGATCACACTTACCTATTTTTAGTACAAATAGCTACTGGTTCTGCTATGACTTTTTACTATCATCTGACCATTACAAAAGGTTTTTCCTCTGTTCAATACCTCATGACTGAAGTTAACTTTGGTTGGCTAATTCAATCAATCCATCGATGGTCAACAAGTATGATGGTTCTAATGATGATTCTGCACGTATTCCATGTTTATCTCATAGGTGGATTAAAAAAAACCTATGAATTAACTTGGGTCATGGGTGTAATTTTAGTTGTGTTGACCATATCTTTCGGTGCAACTAGTTATTCTTTGCCCCGAGATGAAATTGGTTATTGGGAAATTAAAATTGTGACTGGTGTTCCTGAGGCTATTCCTGTAATAGGATCTCTTTTGGTAGAGTTAATACTCAGAAGTGTTAGCGTGAGTCAATCTACCTTGACTCGTTTTTATAGTTTACACACTTTCATATTACCCCTTCTTACTACTGTATTTATTCCAATGCACTTTCTAATGATCCGTAAGTAGGGTATTTTAGGTCTTTTATAGAGAGGAAATATAGATTGGAAATAACTATTCATAATTTATTGTTCTGAGTAATGACAGTAATATCTCATCTCTAGGAATATTTGTTATAAAAAAATGGGAATGTCCATAGAAAATAGAGAATAGGGTCCTCGGATTTCTCCTTTCGATTTTGGAGTATTATTTATCCAATACAAAAAAATAATTGGAGTAGATTCTTAGATGGAGAAGATGGATTATGGGAGTGTGTGACTTGAACTATTGATTAGGCCATGCAGATACTTTCTCTAACCTACCACATAAATATTTCAGGTAAAATGTGTCTCTGTCCCACTTTCCTTATCAGAAATAGGAATTTTAGCACCTGGGTTGAAAGGCATTGGTCAATTTGTTCTGTTCCAAGAGAATTCTTTCTATGATCGAATCCGGATCAGGAAGGGCTCCATGATATCCGGTCAATGGGGTAATATTTTCATATAATCAATAATTGGACCATATGACTTTACTTATCCTTTTCATAGTATGAAAATCCATCCATTTCGATGGGAAAATTATCGGAGTTAAAGAAGGGATCTAAGGAAGGAGAGAGGTCGGATCAATAACAAGTCAATACCTTGTATGCTAAGAAACCTTTGAGGTCTATTAGAGGTCTATTCATGGTGATAAACACAAATTACAAGGACTAGGATGGTCCAAAGGCATATCGATCATGATCGAATTTCTAATCTTACTTGGGTAATGAGAATTTAACTCGAATAATAAAATTACCAATGATGGATGATCATATACATTATTAGTTTCTATTCTTCCAATCCGTCTTCCATCACGGGAAGAAAAGTGATATATACTCCCTCTAGTTATTGTTCGAGCCGGATGATCAAAATTGGCATGTCCGGTTCTTTCGGGGGATAGATCCATAGGGATCTACTTATCCCAATAACAAAGAAACCTCACTTGAATGATCATGTATTAAGGGATAAATTAGCTAAAGGTATGGGACATAATTATTATAAAGAGCCCGCTTGGCCCAATGAACTTTCAGATATTTTTCTAGTAGTAATTTTAGTTACTATTGCATGTACAATAGGTTTAGCAGTTCTAGAACCATCAATGATTGGTGAACCAACAAATCCATTTGAAACTCCTTTGGAGATATTGCCCGAATGGTATCTTTTCCCTGTATTCTAAATACTTGGTACAATACCTAACAAATTATTAGGTTTCCTTTTAATGGCCTTATTACCCTCAGGATCATTGGCGGTACCTTTTCTAGAGAATGTTAATCAATTTCAGAATCCATTTCGTTATCCAGTAGCTACAACAGTATTTTTGATCAAGACTGCAGTATCCCTTTGGTTAGGTATTGGGGTAGCATTTCCTATTGATGAATCTTTAGCTTTAGGTCTTTTCCAATTTGATCCAACTGTCGAATACAAAAATATTTCAATTTTTTATTCATATATCTAGGGAGTAGTTGCTTTAAGACAAATTATATCTCCCTAGATATACCCATCTTTCCAGAGATTTATTTCAAATATTCCATGAAATAGAGATATGTCAAATATTTGAAATGAAATGATTCCCATGACTCTCCAGAAAAACTTGGGGAAAGGAAATGAATGAAGAGATGGAATGGAACCAACCATTTAATGAACCTGAAACTAATTCCTGGGTGGATGAATTGCAAAATGTTTTCGTAGAACTTCCAATACTTGTTCGACAAATTCCTTCCTGAAATGTTCAATTCTCATAAGATCTTCTTGACTGTAATTTAAGAGGTCCAATAATGTATGTATATTGGCTCTTCTAAGGAAGTTATAGGTTCTAGGGGGGAATTCTAATTGGTCAATGAAAATATGTTTAAATGCAATTTTTTATTTCATTTCCCTCGTATCAGTCAATACATGCGAAAGGGAGAAGTGAGGCATATTAGACCCTTTTCTATTGTTCATTCCATCGATGTTTTGTTCCTCTCCATGTGGGAAGGCAATAAATAAGTCGATCAAATTTCAAGAAGCTTTGTAAATTGCCTCTCTAGAATTTAACCCCCCACTCGTCCATATTTCCAAGAAAAGGACTTCTCATATTTCATTTCTGCTCCCATAGGAATGAATACTATAATTCGTATCGCGAATAGGCATAAAAGCAACATCTATAGGAAAAATTTCGTCCTGATAATTATTTGGACTATGTATAATACATCCGCGATTTTTTTCAATTTGTAATCTTATATCAGAAGTAATTGATTTAGTAAGTCTAGCTATATGTTTTGTAGCATCACCGATGCTGTGGCATGTCAGAAGAGGTCACGGAAGGCAGAGGAATAGACTATTTTATGTATTTTTGAGTCGTTTGTACCGCAATAGGCAGCTTTTTGGGTCATTGGACCATATGAGATGTAATTTTGAGTTAAGTATACCGGAATAGGCAGGTTTTTTGGGTCATTTGGACCATGTTATTTAGATTTTGGTCATTTGTCCAGGAGTCAGTTAGGAATTTGTTTAGTAAGTGGACAAGCATTGTAAAGATGGAAGCCTATTTATAGTCAAAGAGTCATATGTGTTGGATAACTTTTGGAACTTTTAGATTTGAGCCGAGCAGGATCTTTGGATGTTGTTTATGCGCATCTTTGATTCTATATGTGAGATCAAGTGATATTTTTGAGATTTGGTTTTGCGGAGATGTTGTATCTGGTTTTTTTCTGAAGCAATATGACATGACGGAACCGTTTGGTGAAATCCCTTGTGTACCTTCTCTGTTAATGCATGTTGCGATGATTTCGTACTACAGTTAATACTTTAATGTTATACTTGTCACGATGATTGTTTTTGTTGAATAATGCTATGAATAAGAATGATGTTAATCTAGAATGCATAGATCTATCTTGAATGTTGTGATAAATAAGTTAAGCAAGCAGATGCTGCAACATCCTCCTTCATTCGGCGAAAACATGGTTCCGTCCACTCTCCCTTGATTGCCTCGGGTGAGACCTCATCTGCTCTATAGGGTAAAACCTGTCTGGGTTGGTGCTTAGGGAGATCATGGTGGGTTGGTGTCGACATTGATGGGAACCCCTGTCGACTCGGTTTGATTCAACAATCACTCTGATGGACCTCCAATGAGACTAGACTGCCCATTCTGACTCTAGTTAGCTCCTCATACGCCCTCCACTGAGCCTCCTTCATTCAGTTAGTGCCCACATGTTCCAGTTACACCTACCACACTTAGTTAGACTCGGTTAGCCACACTTTATTGATTGTTACCATTGATGACTGATACATTGATTGGATGATGACTCCACTATTATCCAAGCTAGACTCTAAGTTAGGAATTCGAATGCCCTACTTGGCCTATTCGAATCCTATATTATGCACCTTACTATTCTATTGTATTCATTCACTTACATTCTTATTCATTTTATGATACTGAGATATTGTTCTATTCTACTGTGTTTATGAGTGATCATTGAGTGTCTCCTTCTCTTCTTCTTTGCAACATTCTTGATAGTTTGATTGTGAGTTTCTACAACTGCTAGATCTCTTGTAGATTCTTACAGATGATGGTGATGAAGATGATGAAGATGATGATGGTGACGATGACGATGATGATGACGATGATGATGATGAAGATGACAAATATGATGATGATGATGATGACAATGATGATGCTGGTGGTGGTGGTGGTGATGACGACGACAACGATGATGATGATGATGAATATGGTGATGACGATGATGATGAAGATGATGATGATGATGATGATGATGATGATGAAGATGAGGACGATGATGACGATGAGGATGATGATGATGATGACATAATATTGTTTAAGGAATGCGATGTAGCGTAATCATGGTATATGTATCCCTCTGCATTTGCTATAGATACCCCATAAGGGCTATGTGTGGTGGTTTGAAGAAGTAATCAACATCGTATCCTAAGAAGCTTATTGAGTTGTACGTGTTGTTCATGGTGCTTGAGCCTGAGAAGATTCATTTAAGGCGTGAGGGGTTTCTTGTTGTCCCTCTACCTTAGTCAGACCTTGAAACCCATTTTTGGTTCACAACTAACCTAGTCATGGCACACATAACACACTTGAAGTTGACTAATACCCTATAGATTTCAAATGTGGTGGTCCAGGGACTCTTTCATGGTGTTTGTGACTAATAAGAAAGAGTTAGTGTTGGAGGCTCTTGTTTCCCTCCACTAGCCATGGTTGAGGAGCCAATATAAATCCTCGAACCCCAAGACATCATAATGGAAGCCATATTCAATTCATATGCAAAAGACTCCTTGTAGAGGACTAGTGTCATAGATTCTATGTGTTATTGATGACGCTTGAGGTCAAGTTGTTTCAATTAAGGCTCAAGTGGAATTCAATTGATCTCATGATGCTTCAATAATATCTCAAGGAACCTATTTTCATTTTTTGGCGTTGTTCAAGGCCTTGCAACATATCCATGGTATTTCATCGTAGTTTGAGGATGCATCCATTGCATTTGATCTTGAAAAAATATGTTTCGGGTCTAAGATTTTTATTTCCTTCCATAAACCATGGCCAAGGGCTTGAGGCTATTGTTTTTCTACCAAGACTAGGGTTAAGGGCCCAAGAAACATCAATAGTGCATAAAGCATGTTACGGATAATCTATAGTGGACAACCAATGGTGTTCATATTCCCAAGAAGAAAATATTATTGACAAAGGCTCTTGTTTAATACTCGTACACAATTCCTAAGACATTGTAATGACACTCGCATTCAACTTTGATTCCAAAGACACCTTATAGATGGCTCACGTTGTGGATTTTAGGTTTCGTTCATGGCACTTGAGGTTGAGAGGGACATTTAGGGATTAAATCCCTTGTTTCAATTTACAAAACCTACTCATGGCTCATGTATCCCACTGTTGTGACCACAACAGCCCCCCAGGGAAAATCGTGGGGATTTATGTTCATATAATATGATCCATGTAGTATCTCTGCTATAAATTATTTGCTACCACGAAATATTTAGTTTTCTATTTATATAATATGTTGCTTGTTGATCTCTGCATATACACTACACTGCCAAGAAATCATGGGATTTTTGTTTATGTTTTATGCTGCCATGATCTCTGCATATGTTTTATGCTGCCACGACCTCTACATATGTCTTATGTTTCCACGATCTCTACATATGTTTTATGCTGCCACAATATCTTGTTATTATTAATGCAACGAATTTGTTGATCCCTGTGAGCTCTGCTTATATATTGTTGCAATGAATTCGTTGACCCCTATTGATCTCTGTTTACATATAAATCTCAAATATGGGTTATTATTTGATAGAGTTTAAAGGATTGAATTTTGAGTGAATGTGTTTATTTATTCTTGTTAATAGAGGATCCTTATCTTGACAGAGATCTAGATTGTTTAGAAAAGTTTAGATAATCGACCCTTGTATTATAATTAGTATGATATGTCCTTATAATTTCACTTGACGAATAGGGTATGTCTACATACTTCTGATTGATAAAAGGTGGGGTTCCTTAACAACAAATCCATTTCCATCATCTGCGTATAGTATATACACTTTGCATAAATAGTTGTGTTAATACTTATTATTGATGTATGTATATATATGTTGGTTGGGGCATGTTAAACCCTTTGCACATAGAATGTAATTATTGGTGTATATAATTATGCTAGTTCGGGTAGGGTAAACCTTCTACATATGTCTAGTATATATTATATTTTTTTTCATAGGACCCTTGGGGAAGGGTTGGCTCAGTAGAGGCATGATTCCTATGTCTAAACTTATATTTAATAATGATCTGTTTGTAATCAGCGTGGGAGAGATCCCTGTAACGCTTCTAAGATAGACTTTTGGATGTTTTGAAAATGCTCTCTATGAGAGAGGTTTTGAGAAAGTGGAAAGTAAATATCGCAACAACTGTGTTGCAGGATGTAACCCCTCTATTTTGATAAATTGTACAAGATGTGACTTTTCTTTGTGGACGTAGCCCATATATTTGGGTTAACCACGTAGATATGGTCTCTCTCATGTTTGCACCTTATGTTTTTTATTCCACTTGATATTTGTGATCTAAACTGGTTTTGGAACTATGAGTGATTTCACTAAAGAATGTTAATTGTCTATTACATATGTTTACCTGTAAAATGATACTTTGGGTGTTCGGTTTATGCTATAACCATGAGGATTATTCGGGTATTGGAACTAAGATCCCACTTGAAAAGGTTTACACTTTTGAATAAATTGCTGTAGATTATTTGTTGTGTACAAATATACTAATTATTAGAAGGGATTGAGCCATGGGTTGGATTAAAAGTAATCTTTATACAGTTATGGCTAATCATCCTTGATGTATAAGTTTTATGGAATGAGAAAAAGGTGGTGATCGAACAGTTGTTTATATGCATTACTATTTATGACTTAAGTGATTTTATGTTCTTATAAATAATGCGACTAATACCTTGAATGTTGTTGTCAAGGAAAAAAAAATTTTACACTTCATTCCTTACAAAGGTTAAACATCAAAATTTGGGTATGTTACATATGGTATTAGAGTAGAAGTTACAACACTTGGGCCTATTTGGGCCCAACATGAGGAAACGAATATAAGTTGGTTGAACTAATGAAGGGACTCTACCTGTAAGGCGCAACAGAACAAATTCACTTTCAAAGTTTGACAAGAGGTAACCAATAAGTCATCTGTGAGTTACAAGTAAGTAGTCCCATTATGTTTATTTTTGAAGCATTATGTTTTAAACTAACAAATGAAATTCAGATTCAAAGCATATTCCACAAGAAATGTATATATATTGCTTTAGAATGATGGTAGACTATGATGTCTAGGATTACAACGGCTTTTGATTTTATGAAAAATATAAGATAGATGTGTTGAATAAAGATGAGTAGAATATCTATGATGAATTTAAATTATTTTGCAAATTTGTCATAGGATAAGATATTGTAGATCATGAGAAAAGTATAATAATATTGTGTGCGGTCGACCCTACAAAAAAAGATGAATAGTTATATTCGATTGAAAGATGAGTAGTTATATTTTGTTTAATGAAATCAAATTGCATTGCAGATATATAAGTTTATTAAAATAGAGTGATATCGCCAATCATCTTTGGCATTACAGTGATTGAATAAAGTTGATAGTAGTATACTATTTTATAGACAATATTCCATTTCCAGAAGGAATATTACAATGAAGTTCAAATAACAATAATTAGAATGATAGTGTTCTAAGTGGTTCTAATACTTTGGGGAAAGAAGATGAAATCTATCATGATTCTATTGTTTATTAGTTGTACTTTAATATCGTACTCAAGGTGTAGCATTCTCCTAGTAAGATTGTATGGTTTAATGGATAGGGATACAATCACAGAGTTAGTAAAATAAATTTAAGGAAACGTGTGTTAAAGATTCGCTATCCTAAAACCATTGAACAATTCATATAAAATTAAATTGTTTGAATATGGGTTTTCAGACAAAATAGTAGATAAAGACTTTATACTGAGAGTTGAATTCACTTTCATACATGTAGGGAAAAGTTTGTCAAGAATGTGCTTATCTATAAATATATTGATCCAATAACCATGATAATTAATGTATTGACTGTTTGTATCAATATCAAGGAAAGATGTTACACTCCATCTTCCTCATATAATAGATAAAGATATGGAAATTTAGGGTGAGGTATGTCATTACCTCACCCAAATCCAACAAATATAGAATATTTTATTATTTTTAAAAAAAGACACATGTAAACTCCATGATGGACAAAGAAAGAGTTACACATTCCCTACTGAATGCACCTCTTCCAAGCAACAAACAAAATGCTCTACCTGGCTATGCTATAACCTACTTATAATTTACAAACCTAAACTTGATAATACACTACCAATCCTTGGCACAACATACTTTCTACACCTTTTTACTATATTTCTTCATCCCACTAAAACCCTACTTTCACAACACAACCTAGTCAAGCTCTAGATACCTAGCCAAATATACACTAAAAGCCAACATTTTCTCTCACAACACCAATGGCATGTCTTGATAATTGATATGCACATGACATCACCAATGGCATGTCTTGATAATTGATATGCACATGACGGAGATAAACTAATCTATACATGTGCAACTAGGAAGCTTAAATATTTTGGACACAATATAAGGCAATGTAACCAAAGGAGGGGTGAGGGGGATATTCAACAAACGCTGGAATAACAATATTTACTCAGAAAGAAAGACAATATTTAAATATAAACCATTCGAATTTTGAATAAAAGGCCTATATGTTTATATGTTTTTTTTAAAGCATGAAGACGTATATGTTTGTGGACAAAGTATTGTCCATTTATTATTTATTATTTTATATTATTTTATTGATTTTCAAAATATATTATACATCGTAAGAAAAATAGAAAAATAAGCTGCATGGCAACATCATAAAAAAAAATAGAAAAATAAGTTGCATGACAACCATGAAGGTGTCGATTTGACAAACATGGGGTATTATGTGTTGTTTTCATAGTCATATTCGTAGTCATTGTCTTCATCGTTGTCGTAGTCATCTTCATTGTTGTCATAGTCGTCATTGTCTCCATTGTCGTGTAGGTTCTTGTTAGCTCAGCTGTTGTCATCATTAACAACATTAGGTTATGATATTTCACCTGCTTTTGCTTCCGTCTCTATGCCAAGAATACTGGTATGCTTTGATATTTCATTTATAATCACATCTCCTGCCACTGTCGACGCTACCCGCCATTGCTGTGCCGACAGGGCAGTGCCGATAGCCTTACCAGGTGTAGATAATTTTGAGGCGAACCTTTTATATCAACTTACTTCTACAATTCTGGTGGCTGAGAGTCCGTAAATGTAGTTGTGTTTGTTGACGAAGATAGTGCATTCATATGCTTGTCACCTATTAATGGTTCATGCTCCCAAGGGGTAGAGGTTGAGCAGATTCGAAGAACATAAGCTTTAATGAAATTGAGATTGGGCATTTACAGAAGGAAACCCATGTGTTTCTACATTGGCAAAGTTTAGCCGTGTAGAAGGAAAATTGTTGTAGCGCATGTTTAAAGAAATTCAGTTTAGAAGAGCAGAAGCTCTGTTGATGTATATGTAACTTCGGAATGTATTTCATATATATATTTATTGTAACCTTATAAGAGATGTGTTATTCCTCTATAAGGGAGTGTCGTCATTTGTATTGACAAGTGTCGCAAGTGTGTTAACTTGCCGATGGGTTATTAGACTACCTGATGTGGGTGTCGACCCAAAATATATGTAACTAGGGTTATTAGGCTGAGTTAGACAAGTCGACCCCATAAGTAATTAGGCAGGTTAGGACAAACATAAATAGACATTGAGATTCTCTATTTTTATCATCTCAGATCTCACTCTTCTCTCACTCGAAAAGTGGCACACATTGGAGGAGGAGGATCAGATGCATAGTAGGAGACTATCTATTGTATTTGGTTGTACTTTGGTTGAGGCATTTCTCTATCTATCTCTGAGGAAGTTGTGGGGTTTTTCACCTTAGGGTTTTCCCCATGGAAACTCTGTGTGTCCATTGTCTCATGCTTTTGATTATTGTGATGCTTGGCATGCTTGATATGATTTTTATGCATTGATATACTGTACATGTTATTCTCTTAGTAAAGATCCTATAGCATATTGAATTAATGCTCAAAATCTAACATGGTATCAGAGCTAACCTGAGAAGAAGACACTATGCAGTTGTGGAAGCTAGGGCTTCTTATTTTTGGGTTTCTCTCCACAGATTTTGGAAAATCAATATGATGGATTGACTCTCCTCAACAAGGTGAATCTATCTATCTAATTAGAATTCAATTCTGAGCACTTTCAGTTTTGGCCCTAAAAATTAGGGTTTCCTAAAAAATAGGAATTTCTGAAATCTGAAGTCATAGCTAGAAGCTCCTTGGAAAAATCGAAGTTTAGAGCTTTGCATCGAGATTTGTGGCTGGGTAGATCTCCGGGAAACTCAAACCCTAATTCATGGTTCTCCTTAGTGAATGCGGGAAGACTAAAAGACATTTCTGAAGGGTGAAACTTTGTAGATCTAAATTTCTGAATATAGCTGGCTGATCAGTTCATCAAGGCTCATCTTTCTATCCTTTCAGAAAGTTGAAATTCAAAGTTTAAAATTTTAGGGTTTCTCTGACAAACCCTAATCTGACACCAAATCCAGTTTTCAGCAAACAAGTGGCAAGACCTAAATCTTTTCTATTTCCATTTGAAGTACTCTTTAAAAAAGTCTCACCACACCAAGCTTGAAGATAAGCTTGAAGGAGTTGATAACTTCTGAGCATGGAAGTATAGGATTGGGTTAATCCTTGAAGAAAATGAGTTGGATACTTATATAAGTGAAGAGGTCCATGTCCCAGAGGGAGAAGAGGCTAAGGCTCTTCACAAGAGGAATTTGGTTAAAGCAAAGAGGATCATTGTTGATTCTGTTAAATATCATCTCATCCCCCATGTGTCATCCCTAAAGACACCAAAATAGATGTTTGATTCCTTGACCAAATTATTTGAAGGCAAGAACATAAATTAGAAGATGGCCCTAAGGAATCAATTGAAGAATATCAAGATCCAGAATGCAGAGACTATGCAGTCATATTTCTCAAGGGTCTCCCAAATAAAAGAACAACTTGAAGCTATGGGTGAAGTTGTAGAAAATGGAGAAGTGGTGATGACCACTCTTAATGGCCTCCCTAGTTCACAGGATTCCTTCATCCAAGGAATTTGTTCTAGAAAGAAACTTATCTCTTTTGGTAGACTATGGGAGGAATGCTAATAGGAAGAAGCTCGAATTGTAGCCAGAGAAGAGAAGATGGGGAGTGAGGACCAAGCACTCACAGCTCACTCCAAAAGGCATGGTGACAAGAAATCTCACCATCATGGCAAGAAAGGAAAATATCAGAATCAAAGAAGTAGTCCCAGACATCGAAGGGACATGACTCATGTCCATTGCTATACATGTGATGATATGGGACACTATGATAGAGATTGTCCTAAGAATAAGAAAGAGAGTTCTCACAAGAAGAAGAACTTCAAAAGTAGACATCATGCTCATGCTGCAGAGGATGATGAACCTCCCAGGAAAAGGGCTAGAGAAGATAGTGAAGATTCTCCAAGTGATGAAGAATATGTTTTGATTTCTGCTCTCACTGGAACCATTACTCATGGAAGTAATGATTGGCTCATAGATAGTGGGGCTTCTAAACATATGGCAGGATTCAAAGAATCCTTTGTGAATCTATCTGAACATGATTCACCCCACAAGGTGAAGCTTGGAGATGACTACTAGTATCCCATTAAAGGGAGTGGTGAAGCCTCCTATAAACTAGACTCTAGAAAGTCTATGAAGATGAAAGATGTACTCTTTGTTCCAAGTCTCAAGAAGAATCTACTCTCAATATCTGCATTGGATGCAAAAGGCATGATGGTTGCATTTATAGTTGGCCAAGTTCTAATGTAGCCTAAGGGTGAGACTATAGATGATGCAGTTGTGATTGGAGAGCAAGAGGGAGGATTGTACAAATTGAAGGGCCATCCAGAACTAGCCATGGTCCATGATTCAGTAGAGCCAAGTGAACTTTGGAACAGAAGGCTTGCACACATGCATTACCGAGGATTACCAATTGCAAGAAAAGCAGTAGAATGTCTTCCTGAAATCCATACAAAGCATGAAGGCATTTGCAAAGGTTGTGCAAAGGGAAAGAACACAAAGAAGGCATTTCCAAAAGCAAGGCATAAGGAATTTTGGAAATTATCCACTCCGATGTATGCAGACTTGTGTCATCCAATTATTTGAGTGGGTATGTGCACTATGGAAGACTTGGACTTATGTCTTAAAGATCGAAGTAGAAGTGTTTGACAAGTTCAAAGCCTTGATAGAAAAACCACACTGAAAAGAAGATCAAGATGTGTAGATCCGACAATGTTGAAAAATTCACTTCAGGGGACTTCAAGAAGTTATGCAGGGATTAAGAGGGAGTTGACCACTCCTTACAATCCACAACAAAAAGGAGTAGAAGAAGCTACTTCAGATTCGGACTCTAGTAGATCCTGCAAGGAAGCAAAGATTCAGAGAGGGTCCACCCAACAAACAAACACAGATAAGTATTGGAATTATCATTTATTATATATATGATGTTGTTAAGTTATGTACATACTTATGTTCCTAAAGTTAGGATGTGTATTATGCATATTAGGATATTTGCATGAACAAGATACTAATATAGTGATGGGTAAGTGGCCCATGGCACTGTACAACATTCCATTGCTACTTATCTAGAATGAAACCTCTTTGCTGACATGTTGTGAGTAGTGCAAACTCTTAACAATGTTCTGGTAGAGATGGAAGGCATCTAGATATGGATAAATGTTGTATTGAAGCCTTGTCTAAAATAATTGCATGACTGTATGACGTATTTCTTTATGTATAAGAATTTGTTCTGAAAACTATGAGATTTTTCTAATCATGCAATTTATCTTGTCTTGTAGGAAAGATTGTATACCATCACCTACAAAAGAAGGACTAAAACATTTGTTCCAGCAACAAAGCTATCTATTGAAGATATTGAAGAACATGAAGTTCACAGGATCTGAGATGCAGTATTTGAAGAATTCCATGATCCGTCGATCATGAAGAATTATGTGGTCCCAAGACCAGATGGGAAGTCTATATGGTTTGAAACAGGCACCCAGGATCTGGTATGGCAGGATAGATGGATTCCTATCTAGTTTGGGCTTTAACAAGAGTAAAGCGAATTCCAACCTTTACTGCAAGGTTGAGGAAGGCAATCCAGTGATATTACTTTTGTATGTGGATAACCTGTTTCTTACAGGTGAGGATAGATTGATTTCCGACACGCAGCGGAAGCTTGCTGCCGAGTTCGAGATGAAGGACTTGGGTTTGATGCACTACTTTCTTGGTATGGAGGTGTGGCAGAGTGCAGATGGAATATTCCTTGGACAAGGGAAGCATGTAGTAAAGATCCTGAAGAGTTTTGGGATGATGGACTGCAAGGCCATGGCCACACCTATGGCATCGAACCTGAAGCTTCTGTGTGATGCTTCTTCTGAACCGGTTGATGCTATGATGTATTGTTAGATGATTGGGTCCTTGATGTACCTGACGAATATAAGGCCAGACATTTGCTTTGCGGTGAACACCTTGAGCCAGTACTTTACAGATCCGAGACATGTTCACCTGATAGCTGCAAAGCATGTTTTGAGGTACCTGAAGGGTACAATGGATTATGGGCTCAAGTATGAGGTGAATCAAAAGTTTAACCTAGAGGGTTATGTTGATTCGAATTGGGCAGGCAGTGCCATTGATCGGAAGAGCACTTCGGGGTGCTGCTTCAATATGGGATCCAGTGTGATCTCTTGGTTTAACAGGAAGCAATCCTTTGTGGAACTGAGTACAGCTAAAGTAGAGTATGTTGTAGCTTGTTGAGCTAGTTGTGAGGTAGTATGGCTTAGGAAGCTACTGTCTGATTTGTTTGATCTCTAGTTGAGTGCTACCTGAATATATTGCAACAACCAGATTGTGTGAAGTTGTCAGAGAACCCAGTGTTCCATGACAGGTCGAAGCACATTGAGATCAAGTTCCACTATATCAGGGATATGGTGTAGAGAGGAGCTGTGAAGCTCTTGTATGTTGCAACAGATGAGCAGATAGCTGATGTGTTGACCAAGATGCTTGCCAGAGTGAAGTTTGAATACTTCAGAGGGAGACTTGGTGTACTTCAGATCGAGATGCCTTCCAGAGGGAAGTGATGTGCCTGGAGACACAGATGCACAGTGGGCCATTCTTGCATGGTGGTAGGTTGGTCCTCCCATGGAAAGATGTAAGGGCCGAGCCATTCTTACACGGTGGTAGGTTGGTCCTCCCATGGTAAGATGTAAGGGCTAAGCCATTCTCACATAGTGGTAGGTTGGTCCTCCTATGGTGAGATGTAAGGGATGGGCCATTCTCACATGGTGGTAGGTTGGTCCTCCCATGGTGAGATATAAGTGCTGGAGCCATTCTGACATGATGGTAGGTTGGTCCTCTCATGGTCATTATCTAAGTGCTGAATCATTTCTGACATGATAGTAGGTTGGTCCTCTCATGGTCATTGATGTAAGTGCTGGGCCTTTCCGACATGGTGGTAGGTTGGTCCTCCCATGGTCGTTGATGTAAGTGTTGTGCCATTCCGACATGGTGGTAGGTTGGTCCTCCCATGGTCATTGATGTAAGTGCTGTGAGCCTTTCCCAGATGGTAGTAGGTTGGTCCTCCCATGCTGGTGAGTCTAAGTGCTATGTATGTGCATCTGGGTTGTGCTCCGTGGACTATGTGGTGATCTGAAGACATTGATGTGACAGTTTGGTACATAGGTTTTGCAGAGGCATATAATCAGTCCTGAGATGCTCTTGCAGGTTTTGCTGAGGCAATGTAATCAGTCCTTAGAGATCTTGTAGGTTATGCAGAGGCAGTGTAATCAGTCCTGAGGTGTACCTACTTGATGGCTTGCTCGCAGTGATGATGATGACCAGATTGATCATGTGATGATATACATCAGTTGGATGTATAGTGAGTATCAGGTACTCTATGGTCGTGGACAGGTTGTGCAGTGGCATGTAAAAGATCCTGGGAGATTCAAGAGGTTGAGCTATGTGCTCATAAAAGGCCTGGGATGCTCTTGTGAGGTTTTGCAGACTCACGTGATGAGTCCTGAGGATTCCACAGTATGACCAGTGATGATGAAGACCTATAGGTGGTGGGCCTACATCCAGTATGAAAAAGGATTGTCTCTGTAGAACTTCCTATGACGAGTAGATTCAAAGATTGGATGAGATAGCAGCAGCTGTGACAATGATGATGACTTGATGACGATGATCCAGAGAAGAAGACTTGTGCCCGATGATCTGTGTCAAGAAATACCTTCCTAGTTAAGAGGGAGTGTTGATGTATATGTAACTTCGGAATGTATTTCATATATATATTTATTGTACCGTTATAAGAGATGTGTTATTCCTCTATAAGGGAGTGTTATTCCTCTATAAGGGAGTGCCATCATTTGTATTGAAAACTGTCGCAAGTGTGTTAACTTGCCAATGGGTTATTAGACTACTTTATGTGGGTGTCGACCTGAAATATATGTAACTAGGGTTATTAGGCTGAGTTAGAAAATTTTTCCCCATAAGTAATTAGGTAGGTCAGGACAAGTATAAATAGAGATCGAGATTGTCTATTTTGATCATCTCAGATCTCACTCTTCTCTCACTCGAAAAGTGGTGCACATTGGAGGAGGAGGATCAACTCATAGTAGGAGACTATCTATTGTATTTGGTTGTACTTTGGTTGAGCCATTTCTCTATCTATCTTTGAGGAAGTTGTGGGGTTTTTCACCTTAGTGTTTTCCCCACGAAAACTCTGTGTGTCAATTGTCTCATGTTTTTTATTCTTACGATGCTTGGCATGCTTGATATGATTGTTATGCATTGATATACTGTACATGTTATTCTCTCAGTAAGGATCCTATCACATATTGAATTAATGCTCAAAATCTAACAAGCTCAGTGCATTTTGAGCAGAACCCAAGACATATATGGCAAAGAGCAAAAGACTCAAATTGGCTAAGGAAAAGAAATTCAAGTCTTGCATTGCAGATTTGTATGTTGTAGTAGAGATGAAAACTGAAGAAGTCTATCATAATTTCTGCCAATTCCATTTGCCTCAGGTAAGAATTATGAATTTTGTAAGCTTGCATTACTGATGTATCATGTTTTGTTTTGGGGCTATAATTAAGGGAGATTGTTAGAATTAATTACAACCAACTACACTCTCTAATACCTACCTGCTGTCAAACTTAATGTGAATTAAATATGGGTCTTGTAACTTCATGAGAAAGAAAGCTTCTATAAATGAAGCCTTGAGAAGGATCGCATTGAATGGCTCTAGATGCATCTAGAGATGGAAGACCATGCCTATGGGGATTTGAGAATCCACTTTTATGGATGAATAGTTAATGTAGTCATTTATGGACAATAGCTTCTACAAGAAGCTAAATATGTAGAACTTTCTGGACATATGGATGATTCTAGAAACCTGTGAATTATATGTATCCATTTATGATTTAATACAGTGTAGAGTTGAGAGCTTGCTGAGCTCGGTTTTTTCTTTGCGTGGCAACCCAATGCGCCATCATACACATATATCATCATGCATGTTTCCTTTGCTAAATAGAATCTCATAATTCTATTATGTCCTCATGTTAGTAGGAAACATAAAATGAATTTGGGCGTCCCCAAGGGGTAATTTGTTTTATAAACAAGAGTTTGCAAAGGTTTTTCTATCCCTACCTTGTTGGGTATAGTACTTGGGTGCAAGTTGTGGGAACGTAATTGGTAGGGAAGGAGGTGCCATCACCCTAGGAATTTGGATCCCAGGCATAGGCGGCGGCATGATTCTAGCTTGGTTAAATGTCTGGACTATGTTTTTAATTTGCATGGGCTATGAATTTATTGCAATTGAGGGTGGTTTCAATTTCCCTCCACTTTAATTGGTGTGGGTAGGCTATGGCGATAGTTTTATTATGCCCTTGGTCCGTTATTTTCTATGTATACTATGTTGTGGGATGTTTGGTTGTTGTTTTCTATGGTGCTGAGGCCGAGTGGTGGGGATTATTGTTGTGGGAATTTAACAAAGGTGGTTTGTTCTAGGTTGGATTCAAGCGGTGGTTTTTGCCTTGTTCTTTCCTCTGTGTCTGGATGCTATGGACAAGTGTTTTTGGTGCTTTGTAAATGTATGGTCAATTTTTCTGCAATTTGCATTGATAGGTTTATATAGTGTTTGCATTGGCAGGTTTATATAGTCTTTGTTTGTTCAGTTTCTTTGCTTGTTTGAAAACTCCTAACCTATGTCGATTTTGGTGGACCATGATCTACCCTAGTGTAATCGTGCTGTTCCAAGGTGCCCAGAGGCCAGAGGTGAATCCATCGTCACATGGCTAAACAACAAAGGTAGCTTGTTTGGAACAATAATTTTTTACCAGGATTATAAACATCTGCTTACTTATTTTGTGCCCCATGAACGTAGTCTAGCACCCTAGTTATTGGGGTACGTCATCCCGAAGGCTTCACACCAAGTCTTTGCAACAACAGAGGCATGCTTGAGTAGGGTCAGGAAGAATTATCATTGGCTGATGGGAACCTCCTCCATATTTCTACCAATGTCTTCGTGTTGCACAACCTCTTGGAATTACACCATTGAATCCTCAATCCTTTTCCTGTTGAGAAATTTATCAGTCTATGTGTGTGGAATGCATTTGATAATATGAATTTTCTTTTTTAAATGATCTCCATATGAAGGCATTTCCATGTGTCATGGTCGATGTCTAAACTTATTTGGTTTTCTAGTTTTTGTTACTAGGCCATTGATTATTGTTGTGGCAATAACAATGGAGGTGGGAATCAATAAGGATAGAGAGTCTTGTTTAGATGAGATCGAGAACAAGCCCTAACAACTCGAATTTTCAAGGAGAATTATACATTATGCATATAGCCTCTTAGGAACCACCTTAACCCACATCTTGGAGGATTTTGGAAGAAGTGTGATTACATCGTTGTTCAAGTAGTAATTGATGTCCACCTTAGGAGGTATAAGAACTGCCTCAAAACAATTGAACTAGAATCTTAGAGTGGACCTTGGACTGGTAGACCAAAACCAAACCCACATTGTTACTTTTCTTCTAAAATAGGGATACAACATTCTTTAATGTTGCATTTCTATGATTAGAAGTCTTGGGATTTCTTGAATCTCAATTTATGTTTTCTTCAATAGAGAATTGTTCAATGACTATGTTGCCTTGTTTTCTATCCAACTAAAATCTGTTTTCTGATTCTTTGTTTCTTCTTCTTCAAACTACTTTTGAGATTGTGCATTAGTTTGCAAGTCAATCAATTATTTAGGTAAATTAGTGGTTTGATCAATCCATTTTAGTAGGTTGATTGTACAGTTGTAGAGTATCTAGTTCCTTGGTGGATGGAATAAGTTGACCCTAAGAACAAAATTCAAGGTGTTATGATCATAATCAAATTGATTTTCATTATATTATAATAAATTTATCTAATGATTCCTCCACGGGTTCACTCAGTGAACTTGTTACATAACACGGCCGTTCACAATATATTAAAGAATATCCCTAATTTCACTAAATATTGGAAAATGCCTCCTAAAATTGTATTGTTGAAACCCCCTCTCAATATACCTTTCCAATTAAGAAAACCCCTAGTTTCACTAGATATTGTAGGTATCCATTTTTATCAAGCCATTTTTAATACCCCCTTTATATCATATTATCAAGTTGTAACAAACATGAGCCTGAACACATATTAGTATAAGCAAACATGATGCTAAATGAAATAATAGTATAATTCTAATCATGATCCCACCGAGATTGTAGGAACAAATAATCAATTTGTAGCGTTGATCTAGTCGAAGACCCAACGAAATAGTAATGCTGAAGGAAAAATGTGTAAAAGGAAACCTATTCAAGAGATTGTAACAAAGAATGTAAAAGATTGATAGTTTAATAGTAAGTGCACTGCTTAGAAAAAATGAGAATTGCAAATATTTCACACCATAGCGTGCCAATCTACCAATTTTATATCATGTAAATACAAGTATAGCCATAAAGAGCTCCTGTTTTCTATAAGATTAATAAATTAAACTCCATAAAAATGAAAATTTGAAACTGTTTCATGGATGGAATTCCCTACCTTCCTATCAAAACAAACATCATTAATGTTTCAACCTAAATCAACATAGAAAAATTCCTCTTACTTTCCAATAACACCATATGATCATGTGCATAGCTTGGATTTGGTTCATTCACAAGATGCAATGAATGGCCTCTACATCCTTTAGTCGTTGTGGTTCCTTATATTTGTGTCTTGATTTCTAATTTATATGTCAAAGAATGAGTATGTTTTGAGGTTGAATTAGTTCATTTAATATTGTCAACCCAACTGCAGAGAAAAGTACTTTCGCTTCTAAGTCAATTCCCATTAGCTCACTCGGTTAAGGTGTGGGTCTCATCAACAAGGCATCCCGAGTTCAATTCTCCTTAGAGGTGACTTAGTTGGGAGGCAACACCCCAGAAATCGGTCAAGTTGAGGTTGGTGCAATCCAGGATGGGTGCAATCCTTGTGCTATTTTGATGGATTAGATGCCCCTCAGTCATGGTTTCTCAGACCACAGACCACTCCTAGGTGTGTGCAAGAAGATGAGGGTCACTTTAGATGCAATCCTAGTTTTTCAAAACTCGTTTCTGATACATAAAAACATAACATGTTTTTTATATTTAGCACTTGGTATGGTAAAAACCGAGCCTGACATGTCATTAGAAATGTAGGTTAGGTAACCATAATGTGTACGCATTATAGAACTACAAAACGCATACGTGTTATGTAGTTACAAAACGCGTACGCATTATGTAGTTACAAAACGCGTATGCGTTTTCTAAATCTAAAATCGATTTAAAAACACAATCCTGACCACCCTCGACCATCCGCGATGCTTTTCATGCATCGGAAACGTGAAATTGAGCTTGGACGAGGATGGTTTGTGTGTCTTGGAGTATCCGAGGAGCTCAATTTAGTTGGAGGGGAGGCAAATTCACCGGTGGATTGTCATCTAATTAGGTAATTCATTCACCCATACCATTCTTTTATCATTTCTTAACCTAAATTACCATTTTTTTATAGTGTAAAACAACCTAGTTTTGTAATATTTATAAAATTGGAAATATCCCAATCTCTAATTAAATTCACATCTCCCTCAACCAAGATGAGTGAATAATTACAATGAATCCCTTTTCAAAAAGTCAAAAATTCCTAATCCAACCAAAAATCGTAAAAAATATAACTCCTCCCTTTCTACAATGTATCCATCCACATGAAACCCAAATTTCCAACCCTCAAAGGCCATTTCCCATGATACTAATTAAATAATTTTCCTCGGAAATGGCCATAAAAATATGAAATGCATGCATAAGCATGAATAGAAAAAATGCATAAAAAATTAGTAACTTGGTTTCTCAAAATTTCATCACAATCATTTGTCAATGAACATAATCAAAATTTCATCACAAGTGTATGTAGCTATACATTGCCTCTTAGTTAAGCACCCTTAACTAAATGCCAAAACACATTAACAAAGTCCCTCTCGGGCCTGCCCTATCCACACCATTGATCAATCTACTCAACGCTCAAGGACCGTCGATTCAACTAAAAGACTTCATATAGAAAATCACTATGTTTTTTATTTAATTTTCTGAACTTGCCATACAATGTAGAGATCGATTTTTGCAGAGATAAATTGTCTTTGTTTTGCTCCAAGGAATTGTCAGTTTTGGTTGGTTTCCATGTTTTTAGAACAATGTAAATGGTGAACACCCATGAACTAACTAGAGTGTGTCGTGAGAGTGTTCCCAAGCATGATCGAGTTAATTTTCACCCCTTCTCTTGCCTCACATAGTCCCTCCAACAATCCTAATCTACACTCAGAAAGACCTGCGGCCCTGACCTATTAACTACTCCTATAAACCTATCCTAAAACCCTTGTAACATTATTACCTATCTCGGACCTTCTTCCCTTGGATGTTGTCCTAACCCTACATCTATCCTAAACTTTCGGGTGAAAACGCGAAGGTGGAAAACAATTCCGTGACAATTTGCTTTTTTGTTTGTTCTAATTTCCATTTTCTCACCAGGGACAAAAGTCAACAAATTTTCTCGGGTGAGAGTTTTACTACTTCTTGGGTTAGAAATTAACCACAGTTATATTTTTCTCATCCGTGAGTTTTTCCATAGTTAGAGAATTGTTCGCTCGAGAGTTTTTAATTTCTTGTTCGAGAGTATAACCATTTTTTTTTTGGTCAAACTCTCGGATAGATTTATGGGTCGAGAGTTTTGAATCCTTTTAATGTCTTGGACGAGACATGTTTAACTATATAAACACAATAATATTTCCCTGCCACACGCATTGTCATTTTCAACGATGTTGTTGTTGTTGTTTTCACTCAAACCAACACTGTGCTGAAACATCGAAGGGAAGGAAGAGATGTGCACTGCAACTCTGTTTGCTGAAACACCTTCAGGTAAGACCACCCATGGCAATGAAGTGAACGGCCATGAGAAGAGGACTGCCACCTCGAGTTCGATCCAGACGACCATACCATCACAAAACCGCACACGGGTATGTTTCTCTCTTTCCACGGGCATTTCTCTAAAACCCAACCAAATTCAATTTCAAATTTGGCTACTGTTCCTTGGAACTAATCTAATTTCAATCAATTCGCCCTTAGGGTTAGGGTTAGAGGCCGAATTCCTCTTGTGATTGGACCAACGGTATATTTGGACCCTCATCTTTGGACCCTCTTCCAACTAGAAGCACATTTAAATGCTCTCCTGTACTAGACATCCTAGCAAGCACATTTACGTAATCCTTCTTTGGACCCTAGTTTTTCGCTGCACCAGTTTTATCTCTTCGAACTATTAGCTAAAGCTATTTTTACTCTTGTCTGAGCCATGGTGGCATGGGAAAATATGCTTGATGGTGCAGGCAACCTGGTCTTTGTATTACACATTCCTTTGAGCATAATCTAAGTATTTTATAACCTTCTTATGAATACCATTGAATTCCAAGTAAAAATACACAGAAGGGGTAAGGGAACGTTGTATAATGCCATGCCTCCTCTCTAATTGTATTTTCCTAAGCGCTTGATGAATCCACCAAGTCTTCTCGTCTAGGTATTCTAGTGTCTAGGTTGATATATGCATAAGAGGTAAGGGCAAGGGAAGGGTGAAAGGGAAAATCACCAAAGGAATTTAAATTCCAACCTAAACCCTTTGAGGTGGCATACACAAAGTAATAATCACTGTTATATACTAAAGGAATCTGCTTTAGACTGTGCAATTCATCAACATGAGAGATCACAATGACAAATAATATATCAATGTTTATAGGAAATTGATTAACCTTCAATGCAAAAGACACCAAAAACCTTAGTCTTCAAGCCTATGATCCTATGTTGCACCATAAATACGACCAAAATTACATAGAGATCACCATGCTAGGCACTCAGTACTAGGTTAATATCCCACCCACAGTTCTGAGCTCACACATGAAGGAGTTAAAACTCACATGATGGAGGGGGGAGTACTATGACAATTTTTGGAGTAAATAACCATGTCTCGATCCAATGCACTTGTCATTCGTCTATAATGTTGTGTTCCTTGCCATGCATTGTTTTATTATTCATTAACTATGCTATTAATATAAATTTGGGGTCACCCCCATTTCTTACTAGCATACATTTACCAAGATTAATATTGATGTTTTCCATTTTGTCTACTAGTGAGTTACATGAACGCCGAAAAAGAATAATGTCCATCATTTCAAAGTGGGTGAAGAAACCTTGTATTCTTTATAACATTCTAAACATAATTGGTTTTTTCATGAGGTTGTCCTTATCATCTTGTTCTATTATTACAACTGAGTTTCCCACCACTTTGACTTATATGTTTGATTGTTCGTCATTATACCAAGTCTCCATATTAAAGTTTCTTCTTACTTTCCTTCAAAGCCTGAGATCACCTTCATGCGCCTACCATCCTTGTTAGTTATCAAAATTTAATCCAATTATAATATAAATATAAAAATAAAAATATTTAAAAAACTATTATTTATATTACCAACCACATCTTACTAGTGTTCGACTTCTTTGCACTCCATCAACACTCTTCTTCAGTTAACTCAAGTTTTCCATTCACTTTCTCCTTGAATATTGGCCGCAATTCATCATTTTTAAGATGTTTTTAGTTAGAAAACCCTGGCTATCATATCCTTTAATGCCTTGTTCATTATGGTCCATTGTATCAACTTTTACTACAATCCCCTACATTTTTTACAACCCCACTCCCTGCAACCATATATCATATTATCCAAGGTCGGCCAATATTTTTACCTCTAGGTTCTGGTTCACTTTTTCCTACTGAAAAAGTATGCTCATTGATTCTCATCTTTGTGCAATCCTATGATCTAAACTCTAGACTCAACATCCATTCCCATCTCCCTCTCAAGCTTGGAGATAGTCCATCTCAACAATTCAAAGAAGCCATTTCGAATGTTGGTCTGTATTTATTCATGTAGTGCAAAGGTATGCTCATTGACTCCACTTTGAGAAATCTCTATACCTAAAATATTTAATCATAATTCACTCCCATCCTCAACATGAAAGCCTCTTGCATTCTATGGCTCTGAAATTGGTCCATCTTGGCAATCAATTAATCCAAGTCGAGTTCTGGTATACTTGTGTTCACTATTGAATCTATGCAACATTTATTCAACACTAAGATCCCAACGAACATATGCCATAAAAAATGAAGTGTGGTCTTCCCTCTTCAGCTAGGATCAATTGCTCCATGGCATGGAACAATTATATGTTGGTTAATCATGCTTCAATCAATCTTCAATGAGTAAAACATTAGCCCATGATTGAGATATTTTTATGCTCTTTCCTAATTCCATTGAATTGTTGCTTGCTTGATTGGTGAGGTTGACCTCTCATGCAACTACAAATTTTATGGCATTTGTTTCCTTGAGATGCTCAGGTAATGATCTCTTCATTGCAAGACTCAATTGTTGCTTATCATGGTAGCAACTCTCTACCATTAGGATGAGTTAATTCTCATCCTAGAAGCAAATCGATATTGATTGGTGAGGTGTTAATCAACACTTTATATCTCCAATAACATCAACCGAAAGACCTTCTAATTGGTGTGTAATCATAACACTTTTACTATCCACGATAGTGCCAACTCTTGCAAATGCTTGGTTGCAAGTGATAACCATCAATAGGATGCAATGGATCCTTTACCAACATTCTCCACCATATCATAGTTGCTTCTACATTCACTCTCAAAATAGAATCAACTATTCATTGAACCAAAAAACATACTCAACCATGGCTGCTTTGTCTGCTCTATTCATGGAGTTCTAAGGAACCCCAAATTCATTTACCTCCATGCATCAATATTTGGTCCATCTTCCAAAGTGAATTCTTCAAGTGAAATTTTGTAAACCATTAGAATGTGGCTATCCTTGACACCAATTTGCTGTCCATATTGCTAGTTTTACATTCCTCTTGAGTGTATCTCTCTCCTTGGATAGTTTCTACTCCTTATACTATAGATGTAGAAAACTCTTCATCACTTCTTATCTTCACTCTCTATTCCCTTCTGTTAGTTTCCCAATGGGTGGGGTGAAGATATGGATGAAGCTTCCAACATTTTTCTTCCCAATGTCCACTCAACTTGCAATGGTGGAAGAAATTCTTGAACTTAATTGGACTACTTTGCTTTCCTTCCTTCTCCAATTTCCCTTGAGATATTGGATGGTTTGGAGAAGTATTCTTTCCATCCTTCCTCTAAAATGAATATGGATCCCTGCAGATGTCTTTCTTCTCCCAAAAAGAATCCATATAATGAACTTTCTTTCCACAAAATGAACATGATTCTGAATACCAACAATTAGCAGCTCTATGGCCTTTCTTCTTGCAGCAATGACAAATTAGGGATGTCTTTCCTAATGTATGCCTCTTGGTCTTCTTAATATTTCTATGGTTGATTAGTTTGCCACTTATTCTACATGTTGGTGGAAGATGATTCTTTAAGACTTTCTCATTACTTCCCTTCTTCAATATGTCACAAGAAGGTTGAGGAGGTAGTGGGTTTCTACCTTCATTTGTTGCTCTTTCTTTTGAGGATCTAGTCAACTTTGTCGCATCTTGTGCCTTCACAAAAATGGTATTATTGGACAAATAAATTTTCATTCTTCCATTGAATCCTAGGTCATCGTGCTTGTCCCACTGTGTAGCTACAATGGGGATTGAGATTCTTTGTCTTCTTTTTCCAAGTCCTTGTCCATAGTAGCCCATTTTCCTTAATAGTTTGGAACCAATGCCTCTAATATGATTTTCAAATTCAGAAAGATTCTCTTGATCAATGTTTATGGAATGCGAACTTACCTTAGTGGTCTCAGTCATGGTTCTAGATTTGACAGTGGCAATGGAAGGTGGATTTGCTTCATGGTTCCCTTCGACAACTTATTGTAGTTTCCCATACTTAGGTGAGATAAGTATAATGGGTTAATGCAAATGGATTAATGTAGGTGTGAATGATGACAAATTAATAAGGGAGCTAAAGACAGGAGTCAGATGAGGGAAGATAATGAACATGTTTATATTTCCTATTTTCCTTGCACTGTATAGGTATTTTATTTTGACCAGAAAGGACTCTTAGCTCACCAAGTACTAGTCTTTTCAAATGTTAATTCTCTTGGATATCATATATCAATTTCATATCTTAAAATGACTCAGCACTGCTTTGTAGGATTTTATACAATAGGTATGGCATTGATAGTCAATGCTACATTTTGAACCCAAAATGTTGTCATAGTTGCTCCATTCCATACTTTATAGGGAGGTGTATGGATAAGAATATTAGATGATACATGTAGTAGCACTCAGGTTACTATGATTCAACAAAATCTTCATCAATTATGAAGTTGTTTGGTAGTGAAATTGAAACTAATAGCCTACACCAAGTGGAAGGTTCAATTAGAAAAAATAAGAGAATGTATCAAGCTCTTGATTCTCAATCATCAAAGAATGGCATAGAATCAACTTCCCAAAGTATTTCCCGCAGTGAAATATATTATGGCCATATTAGCTTACTGTCACGTCAAACCATAAAAAATATCATTCATACTGAAGGTTGGATTGAGGTGGAGAGAAACATAGATAGTACCATGTTTCTAATGGTCCAATAGAAATGAGTAAGCCTTAGAAAGCTTCAACATCAAAACGACACAACTTCCCAAGCTACCCAAAACACCAAGAAATGAATGTCTCGTACATTCTTTTCAATTAATATTTTGAAGGGTTTATTAAAAATATAAGCACATTGGATGCACAATTTAATATTGTATCCAATGATTATCAACATGAATAATTTTTAGTAAACCTATAGGGAGATAAATTGAAAATACATGAAAATGTATGTTTCTAATCTCCCTCTAAATTTTTAATTTAAAATTTATGTAATAGAATTTAATGCATAACCAAGAGATGAGGTAGATAAGAGTTTTTTTTTTTCAAGAGGTGGTAACGAAAGATATCATTACAATAGTTAAGCACAATAAAACATAATTCAACAAACATGGAATTGCAAGAAACTGAAATATTTTGATACACAACAATTAGCGCATATGCAAACATTATTGAAATTGTTAGATTGACCCATAAGGTCATTTTATACATCATGAAGATGTAATTAACTCCCTTGAAGTGAGGAAGGTGACATCCATAGAGATTGATTATGGTGCATAACGAACTCATTTTTTATTTTTAGTGCACCATCCAATTGCTTTGGTATAACTACTCAACTAGTTTAATTGATCCAAAAAGAATCATTATATATATTTTTCATCTATTATGGTATTTTTGGGGGAAAAAGCAGTGAGTGGCTATTGGGGCCCATTTTAGTGGTAGGTCCCACCTTGGTTATTTAGAGTCCAAAAATGTTTGGATCTTGTTAGAGGCTTTAAATGGTTGTTTTTGGGGTCAAAACTTTGTGAATAGAGTTCTAGGCACCATTAAGAGCTTTCCAATGGATCAAAGATCACCTCAAGTAGAGTTCGTATGAGGAAGTTATGCTTTTCACAAGTTGATTTATCCTGTTAACCACCATGATATTGGGTGGATGCCACATTATCTTTCATTACTCACACATGTGGAATTAATCATGTAGAGTCTTTCAAAAAAATTAGAGCATTTGAAACCCTAGCCCTAATAAAGGGTTGAAGCATGTAAAAATCCTAATCCTAACCTAAATGGCTATTAGGACATTGTTAAATACTGGTCCACTAGGATATAAATAGGATAAATTCATATTGTATTAAGTAATGTTCCATGATAAAGTAGAGAATTGACGCATGTAAAATCCCTAATCCTAACTTAGATGGCGATTAGGGCATTGTTAAATACTTGTCACTTAGGATATACATAGGTTACATTCATATCCTATTAAGTATTGTTCCATAGGTTACAACAAAAGCAAATGAATCACATACACATAATTTTGTATTTCATTAAAGAGTCAACTAAACATTTATACAATTGGTTGTAATATTTCAAGCATTGAATTTTTGCACCCCACCCCCTAACCAAGAAAACCTTTGATCCATAATAACAAACAAAATATCTTTCTATCAGAATCCTAGTTTACCATTGGAGACCCCACTTCATTGCCTATATGAGACACTTACCATTACACCTTTCGCTAGCCTCATTTTTCCCACCTTTTTTCCACCATCACCCTCTATGCGATTCTAGGGGGGCGATGGTCAGTCTATGCAATATAACACTTTTGATTATAGAAGATTTCTAAGAGATTAGTTGTTTGAAAGTCATTTCCAGATTTCCTTTTCTTGCATTTTGTAGTTTGCTTTAGTAGCTTAGTCAACCTCTACCAGAATAAGACATCAAAGATCAAGATCTAACAAGGGAGATATGATCTTGTGGTCCAATTCTAAGCTAATCCTATGGTGTTAGTTTACCTTATTGTTTGATTTGATAGTATTACATTTTTTAGTGTGCTTGCTAGCATTAATTTAGGCTAGAATAGGTTCTAATGTTGCATTTCATGTGCCTACATCTCTAAGTTTATGATTAACTTGGTTGATTTCTCATTTTGTATTAACAAGGACACATGGATCATCCAGAGACATCTACTATCAGTGCTAGATGAAGACATGTGATGCAGTCAGGTATATTCGATTGTTAATCTGAAATATATTTTTCTTGTTTGACACGTTTTGACATGTTTATTAATCTATGGAAAATTCTTATCATGCACAGCTTCACAGCTTCAGGGTGAAGCAAACTTGACTTCTATGCAACAACACTCCATGAGGTCATCATCAAGTAAATTAAATTTTTATTCAATTTATGCCCAAGTGTATATAATCATAAATATTTTTTTACACAACTTTCTAAGATCTTGTTGTGCACAGGTGGTGTCTCTCACAATGACAAACGTCTGTCTGAGGGGTCTACAGGTGCTGGTGGACAATCTCAAAGGACACGCTTAGTGTCTTATACACCATCGCCAGGTAGAGATTGTTTACATACATTCCGACTAGAATTCTTGTTTGCCATGTTTATTAATCTGTGGAAAATTCTTATCAAGCACAGCTTCACAGCTTCAGGGTGAAGCAAACTTGACTTCTATGTAACAACAATCCATGAGGTCATCATCAGGTAAATTCAATTGTTATTCAATTTATGCTCAAGTGTATATAATCATAAATATTTTTTTACACAAATTTCTAAGATCTTGTTGTGCACAGGTGGTGTCTCTCACAATGACAAATGTCTGTTTGAGGGGTCTACAGGTGCCGGTGGACAATCTCAAAGGACACACTTAGTGTCTTATATACCATCGCCAATTAGAGATTGTTTACATACATTCTAACTAGAACTCTTGTTTGACATGTTTATTAATCTGTGGAAAATTCTTATCCGGCACAATTTCACAGCTTCAGGGTGAAGCAATCTTGAATTCTATGCAACAACACTCCGTTAGGTCATCATCAGGTAAATTATATTGTTATTCAATTTATGCTGAAGTCTATATAAACATAAATATTTTTTTACACATATTTCTAAGATCTTGTTGTGCACAGGTGGTGTCTCTCGCAATGACAGACGACTGTCTGAGGGGTCTACAGCTGCCGATCGACAAACTTAGAGGACACCCTTAGTGTCTTATATGCCATCATCAAGTAGAGATTGTTTACATACATTCTGACTAGAATTCTTGTTTGACATGTTTATTAATCTGTGGAAAATTGTTATCAGGCACAGGTTCACAGCTTCAGGGTGAAGCAATCTTTGCTAGTATGCAGCTTCACTCCCTGAGGTCATCGTCAGGTAAATTCAATTGTGATTCAATTCACGCTCAAGTCTATATAAACATAAAACTTCTTTTACACAGATCTTTCTAAGATCTTGTTGTGCACAGGTGGTGGCTCTCAAAATGGCATACGTCTGTCTGAGGGCGGGTCTACAGGGGCTGTTGGACAACCATAGATGGCACCCTTAATGTCTTATTCTTCAAATATGCCATCACTAGGTAGAGATTGTTTACATACATTTTGACTAGAATTTTTGTTTGACATGACTGTTTTATTTGTGAAAAATTACATGATTTTTCCTGTAAACTTACATGTGATTGCCAATATTTGGTTTCCTACATGGGCTTATGGACATTCTAACAATAATGATGGTTCATAAGACTTTATTTCTATTTCTCACCATGTTCATAATAATGCAGAGGTTCCATCAGGTATTTAAAATGAACACATTTGATTTAAATGTTTATAATTTGATTGAAAAATTATATATATAGTTTTTAATACTTGCACATGCATTTTACTTCTTACAGGGTTTGCTGCTGCTGATCCTAATCCACCTCCCCAGACAAGGAGAGTTCGTCGAGTGCGACAATATGCTCACAATGAAAGATATGATCCTCTTTAAAGTCATCCTAGAGATGTTCCCAAGGAGACTCCTTGGGAATACAACATTGCTATGTTGACTGTGGAAGAGATGAAGGAGCATTCATCAAGATTGCAGGTAGAACTTGACACTTCAAATATCTGTTTTGGTTCTCAACAGTGTCTCCAAATTGTTTTGCATAATCTGAACAGTTTGATCGAGACATATCTTGGGGTTGGACCATCAACCCATATTTTTCATGACATGATGTGTAGTAGGTGGTTGTCAGTGATGGGTCGCCACAAGTTTGAATAAATAAAAAAACTTGTCACAAAAGAAATGGTCTTTTCATGTTTTGACTTGCGGCCTGAAGACGAAAAATGTCTAAAGATCGCAAGATTCAATGATCCACTGATTGCACCCCATATTTATTCCAGGCTCCTATGTGCATATGAGAAGTTCCCTAATAATGATGAGGTTCCTTGGTATTTTGTTAAGATGCTGATTGCAGAGTTCCGGTTTCACATGGACCCCGACTATACAGATACGGGATCTAGTTTCTATGGTGCTGGCAAAGGTCATACATATGAACGACCTGATGCATGATGAGATGTTCAGTATAGGCATCCAATGCCTCGGTTAGTACAGCCACATCCTAGAGTCGATGCTTTTCCAGAGGAGTTGGAAATGACATCCCAAATAGAAAGAGGGGTGAGGGAAGAGATAAGAGAACGTGTTGGGGCTGCATTGGCAGGGGTGGAAATAAGCATAAATACTTTGTCATCTTCAACCAGTATGGATGAAATCTCATTTGATGATTATTCTGATGATAGCTTGAGTAGCATGAATCGATTAGAGCTTTACCAGTATGCAACGTACTGTAGAGATAATTATAAGCAAGTCATCGCTAGACAAAAGCAAAATAGAGGCAAGGTACGTAAGTATGCAATAATATTTTTCAATTTATTATATGGAATCTAATTTTTTTATTCTCCAAATCTAATGTCTATAAATTATATGGAATTTATGCAGTATACTAGATTCATGAATGATGACAACTTTGATGATATGGATTTTATTGACCGGTTAGAAACAGAGGCTAGTGGCACGAATACGCATGTTGAGGAAATTGTAGTTTCTCAATTTCCACAAGGACACAGGTATGGATATTCCTATTTCATGTCTTCTAATCATTGGTATTAGCTTTAGCTTAAAAGGTTTACCTCCTGGTTTTATGGGTATTCTATGTTATATACATAATACTGAATTTATATTCATGGTATTTTGGGTATTGTGTGCATTTTTTACTATTAAAAATGGTTGTTTGTGCCCAGATTATGAGATTAGGGTTTTTTCATGTCTAGAAGACTAGCCAAAATAGCTCCCAATGTACACAACTCACACTTGAAACTTGAATTAGCTTTAATGACAACTCACACTTGTCTTTGAACTTATCTTGGTAACTCGACTTGACATTGATGATAACTCAAAAGGTCTTGTCCTTATTATCACATTTATGCTTAAAATTTTTCATGATAAGTCTTTAGTTTAGTAAAATTTAGGCCTTTCATTATTGCCTCTAATTCGACCAGCAATAGTTCCTAAGAAGGATAGACCCTCTCATAAGTTTGTACCTTTTGGGGGAAGTGTTACAAGGATCGAAGCCTATTGAAGTGAAATATATTTTGGAAATGTTCTTGAAAATCTATCAAACTTCAATATCATTTGCTGAAAGGTTGCAACTTCGATCTAGTAGAACTAAAATTTGCTCTGGATTCAGTTTTCTCTTTAGTTGCTAGAAATAGAATTTAGAGGGCACATCCCTGGATTCAATCCATTACATGAACCCCCTAATCCTATCCCCTCTTGCCTTGTAATATTCAAATATTTAGAGCCATGATTCCAGCTCACTAATTGTCTGTATTTCATTAAAAGGTCCCACTTCCATCCATGATTGAGCTTGCTGCAGCTGACTTTGAACTTGATTTTCTTTTCCTTTCCTAGTCTTGTTTGATGTAAATTCATAAATTTCACTTCAACCTTATTCCCTGTACTTTAGAAAGTATAGCACTATAAACTATGAATCATTAGAATAACAAATTCTTGCTTAGTTTTGGGTTTTACACTATCTTCTCCTCGAAGTCTTACAATTTTTATGAAGTGAAATTCATGGTGTTGTCCTATTTCTGTGTTTTATACCCCTACAGAGTCTAGACAAATAAAGAGAGAACAAAATTATTGCATTGAAAAACTATACTACATTCTCATGGTTATAAAGTGTTCCCAAAAATTCTCTACCTAAACCTAGTAGTATCTTGAGAATAAAGGGTGTAGACTGCTCCAAGTCTTTTCTAGGTGTGCTCAAAGTTGTAGAACAAACCATAGGAAAATTTTAATACAAATCGAGGGATTCTAGTTATGGAGAAGTTGCACCTCCCTCTAGTAGTCTAGAGTTTGTGGGGTGTGATGAACAACCAAACCCTAGGAGAACAACTCGACCCTAAAGTTGGTCACATGCAAATGATCTTTCCTAAATCTAAAATAATAAATGGGTAGACCATGGGTATGCGTGTATCCCTTTTTAAAAAAATGTTATTATATTTGTGTTTTTTTTGTTTTTATTCATCATTAGCAGGGTTTTCTAAAATTTCTTTATTATTGAGGAAGTCCATTCCAATCCTACTTCATCAACATGTCTCAATCACCCATGGATTTAGCCATGGTTTTTCTCACCTATAACTCCTTCCTCAATGAGATTCAATCATGGATATTCGTCAATATAGGGAAACAAGGTATTTTATAAAATCCAACACATTCTAGAAATCATGAAAGATGACTTTCCCAATCAACTCCAGTTTGAAATGTTTTCATATTGTATTCCAACTGAGTCTATTATTGAAAATGGGAAAGGGAATCCTGTAGTAGAGAATAATTAACCAAGATTGTGCGACAAATTTGGATTTATATTTGAACTTCATGCCTTATTTAGCACCATAACAATGCCAAAAATGACTTTTGATTTTAATAAAGTCTCGAGCCTGATCTCATATGAGAATAAATAATAATATTGATAGAATTCCATGGGTATTATAATAGATTTTAATTATATAGTATATATGAAGTAGCACTACATTTTGCATCAAAAATATGCGAAAATGAAAAAACAAAATAATAAAATAATAGGCACACTCTGTACAATAGTTAATTAAGACAAAAAATATGAGAAATCAATCATAAGATCCTCAATGGTTGTACTCAGTTGTATTACATGAGATATCCTTTCCACCATTTGAAACCAAGTTTGTACTCAGCTGTAATGTTTAGCTATGACAAAACAATAGACCCTGGGAGGCATTCCGAACCCAACAAGTGATACTTGTACAAGGATGTTGCAATAGATTCCGGTACAGTTGACACAACATCAACAAACAAGAGATTTACTCCACATCTCCACAAAGAGCTACATCATTTGGGAAACACGATATATCTCATAATAAATCCCCCAGCATATCTAGATCATCTAATGGTCATCTATCATGAGCTTCTTCACTTTAGCCTCATATGTTAGGAGAGAGGGCTTCAGGGATGGTTGGCCTACATCTTTCAGGCATTACATCCTCCCCCATTTCCTCTTTGGAGGTTTTGTCATTTTGTTCTTAGAAGTACTTGCATGTTTCTTCATTATCTCTTATTCTCAATTTCATGGTCTTAGCCCATAGATCTTATCTAACGTAGCATAGTTTAGATATGCTTTATGCTTCCATTTCAATTTATACATGAATTTGCTTCTTTTGATAATCTAGACAATATGTATATGACCATGCAACATGTATTCTGATTCATTTTTTTCCATAGTTTTCATTTGTAAAGAACCTGCAATAATTAATTTATGCAAATACTCGAGATATCAGAAATAACAGAACTCATAATCACTTTTATATTGATCACGGGCCACTTTGAGGGGGCAACCTCCTTTGAGCAAGCTCAATACAATTAACTTCACCGTTCCTTCATAGGCCTCAACACACACTTATATACTAAGTCTAGTTTCCAATACCATGTGTCAATACAAACCATGGGCCAATACAAAATATAGATCAACAATTATTACGGGTCAAAACCATGGGCCAATAAAAACTATGGATCAACAAAACTATGGGCAACTTACAAAGCATATGCGCTAACAACAATAACATAAACTATGGATCAACAAATACTATGGGACGACTTACAAATCATATGCGTCCAACAACAATATACTAACAACGTAAAGACATGGGTTCCTAACATCCCCTCTCCCTTAGAAAAAGCTTTGTCCTCAAAGCTTTAGATGTGGAAATTGATGCAGAATCTAAAGGAGTGGGTCCCCTGTAGCATCCTCGGGGTGCATTCCGGGCCACTAGCACCTTTTGAGTTTCAAGGAGGATTGCATGGAAGGATGTAGACGAAGAAGAACCATATCAGCGAAGTGAAAAGTGCATGCAAAACGGTGCCGATCGGCTTGTTGTTTTAGTCGAATTCTTGCCATGTGAAGATTGTCTTGTAGAATGAGAAGAAGTTGATCACGGTTTCAAAGAATTGAGTCAATTGCCTGAACTAGGGAGCTGCTGAAGGTGTATGCAAGAAGAACTGGCAGTGCCTATCCAGAGACTACTTCATATGGTGTCCTTTTAGATGTGGTACTATACCACTGGAGCACTTCCTGGAAATCCATAGAAATAGTTGTCCAAATCTATGTAGGGATGGGAAAGGGTTCGAACAATCTCGAAAGGAGGGTCGTTTCACCCTTGTTGACGTGGAAAGTATCACAGTCAACCACCATCCATTGAATTGTCATTTTCAATCCCTGCCAAAAGAAGTTACATTGTTCTTAGTCATACGTTTTGAGGAACCCAGAGTGCCCTGCTGATGAAGAAGCATGGATTTCATAGAAGAGATAGCCCCGTTGAACAGATTGCAACCAATTTGGAACAAGTAGAGAAATAGCTATAATAGAAACTCGATCATCAAATGTGCGAGAAGGAGCATCTACCACCATATTGTCCTTACCCTTCTGATAAGTGGTCGCATAGTCATAACCCATGAGTTGGAGAACCCATTTCAGGTGTGCTGGGGAGGAGACCCATTGTTCCAGGAAAGTTTCCAGACTCTCGCGATCAGTCTTGATGCAGAAATAATTACCCAATAGGGATGGCTGCCACTTTTGTACTGCATGCAAAATAGCCGTCATGTCCTGCCGAGATGGAGATCAGAAAAATGCTTACCAGAAAGGTCTTGTGAAGGAAGCAATCCCACTGGTGCAACAAAGACACCTGCATATCTATCCAAGGAAGTAGTGGAGACCATTGGTGGGTGCATATGAAGGGAATGGAGTTGAGCAATGACAACATGTGAGTTCTTCTTAAGGATCTTTTCCAAGCGATGTGAACTGATGATACAGAGAGACCCTGGTTGTAAGCCCATAAATTTGTGTTGTGTCCCATTGACTGAAAACTGCATCCAAAGTTCATCAAAATCCCATAAGATGGGGCCAAGTGTACGTAACCATTGAACTCCCAAAACTATATCACATCCACCTAAGGACAATGCAAACATGTCAGAGCACAGGTTATAATCTTCCATAGAGATACACACATTATGACACTTCCCCTTGCAAGGTAAGGTACCCCCATTGGAAACCATGACTTCAAAGTTGGAACAAGGATGGACAAAACAATCAGCGTGTTTGGCAATCCGAGGGTCGATGAAGTTATGAGTGCTACCAGAATCAATGAGTATGAAAAGAGGGAGCTTCTTGAAGTATCCCCTGACCCACATTGTTTGTGGGGTGGTGACAACAGCTATAGCATGGAGAGAGATCCTGGGTGGGTCGTCTTGAGATGGGGTGTCAATAGGCGGGTGTTGAATGTCGACCTGAACATCTACTGTATCTCAAGCTTCTTCACCAAGTTCGGAGGCAAGTGGAGAATCAACATCTAAGAGATAGAGCTTTTGTTGAACACATCTATGTCTCCGAGTGAATTTCTCATCACAATTATAACAAAGCCCTTTTTCTCGGCGTGCCTGCATCTCTGTTTCAGACAAATGCTTGATATGAGTTGGTTGAGGAACAAGCATGATGGGAGGTCATTGGGAACCCATATTTTTGAAGGGAACAAAGGTGGGTTTGGAGCATTGTTGAGCTGTGATCTTTTCCTCTGCTAGCTTATCCAACTCTAGGACTTCCATCATTGTGTTGGGACAGAACATTTTGACCTCTGAGCGGATTTCATCCTTGAGACCACTGATAAAAACAACTCCTGTAGAATTCATCAGACAATCCTTCTATGTGATTGACCAATTTCTCAAATTCTATCTGATACTCTCTCACTGTGCCAATTTGCTGAAGTTTATTGAGTGCTCCTGTGAAATCATCAAAAGCACTAGGACCAAATCATGGAAAAATGAGTTGCCAAAAATCTGTCCAGTTTGGCTCGGGATGAGCTTTGATGTACCAATGGTACAATTGAAGGGCTTCCTGTTCCAAATGAAAGGATGCAAGTGGAACTTTTTGGGCATTAGAAGTATTATGCAGACTGCAATATTTTCCTGCTCGATATATCCATCCGGTCGGATCAGTACCATTGAAGCAAGGAAAATCAAGCTTTGGCCCACGAAAATTGCTGGAAGAAGAGAACCCGGTGGCTGCAAAAGATTCTGGCTGTCTGGTATTGTTCATGGTTGAATGCTGAAGATGAAGGCTGAGAAATTTTTCCTCCAGATCTTGGAGTTTGGTTTGGATGGCTGCAAGTGCTTCCTCCATGGTTTTTTCTCCTGTGCGAGTGACAACCATAACCAAGATTTTTTTTTTGTGGGGGGGGGGGATGGATAGAAAAACACAAACACAAGCTTACTTAGTAAGGGGAAATTTGGATTTGGGAAAAAATCGAAGGGATAATTGGGTTTTGATTAGGTTTTCGACACTTTCTGAAGGACAAGGATGCAAAAAATGGGGATTTCAGAAGCGGGAACTCTATGGTAAAATTTGAAGGCAATCGGGTCAAAATTGAAGAAGTTATGGCAAACCCTAAAAATAGACAAATGTGGGATTTCTGGTCATGGGAAGTGGAATTTGGGATAGGGTCTTCAGGAATGAAATATGCAAAATCGGATTGCAGCGATGTCAGTGAAGTTTCAGGGAAAACAGAGTTGAAACAAGGGAGATATAGCTTTTTTTTTCTTCAGAAATGGATCGGCAACAACAGCGTGGAATGGATCCGCAAAAAATGGATCTACAACAACGCCGAAGAGATCGAAAACGGCTAGATCTGAAACGATGATTGGATCTAGAACGAATTTCAGAATAGATCTGAAACGGCTGGACCTGGAGCAGAAGTGATCAGCAACAGTTCAGCTGAAAATAGATATGGACCCCAGGTATGTATGGCTTCCTAACAGTTCAGGTGTTTCACTTAGCCACCAATGCTGTCTGACGGCTTGCGTATTGGGGCAGTATCCCTCACTCCACAACTCAGGTAAAACTGATAACCGCTTTGCCACAAATGACAGCTCTTGGTTTACCTCACGGGTGGGAACTAGTCAATTAGGTAGGGGTCATTACCCTTTTTGCTGGCAGGTCCTCTTAATGGGCCAGCTACTTTGGCGTTCCTATGGTACACCTCACAATGAGTTTTAGGGATTATTCCCAAGTACTTCCCACAATTAAGCGGATAGGGATTATTCCCAAATCTGAAGTTGCAACAGATGCGAAAAAAATTTTGGCAAAAATTCCACCCAATGAGCCCAAGAAAGTGCTCTGATACAGGATGTGAAGAACCTGCAATAATTAATTAATGCAAATACACGAGATATCAGAAATAATAGAACTTAGAATCACTTTTATATTGATCATGGGCCACTTCGAGGGGGCAACCTCTTTTGAGCAAGCTCAATACAATTAACTTCACCGTGCCTTCATAGGCCTCAACACACACTTATATACTAAGTCTAGGTGCCAATACCATAGATCAATACCATGTGTCAATACAAACCATGGGCCAATACAAAATATAGATCAACAATTATTACGGGTCAAAACCATGGGCCAATACAAACTATGGATCAACAAAACTATGGGCGACTTACAAAGCATATGCGCCAACAACAATAACACAAACTATGGATCAACAAATACTACAGGACGACTTACAAAGCATATGCATTCAACAAAAATATACTAACAAAGTAAAGACATGGGTTCCTAACATCATTGGCCCTAATTTTTCTGATAATATCAATAACAGTATTTTCACTTGCATCCTTTCAAGTGACACTTTCAAAAAAGTCTCACTCTCACACTTGATTTCAGACTCTCGTTTTCATTCTTTTTTCCTGTAATAGGTTTTGCACATATTCATATATCATAAAATGTTTTTTCTATTTTCTGTGCTATAACCTGTGACAGATATATGGGACATTGAAAATAAAAAATCCATTTGTGACACCTTTTCAATGCACCTGTAGAGAATGTAAATTGCCAATGATTGAAAACACTATATTCTGCTCAGTCTGTAATCGTGAAACACCAACGACATATGAGCATGTTTTACATTGTACACTAGAAAAAGCATAAGGTATGAATATATTTTAAATTGTTTAAAAACATTTCATAGCTTTTGCATTTTTCCACTTTGCATCTCAAATTTCTAGATGGTATTGTAACATGCTTTCCTTGCAAATTTTTGCATCTTCATATCTTCTTTATTCAATGCATATTCTCAACTCAGTTTATGACAATTGATAATGTCTTTTAGCTTCTTCCAGAAAATAGGTTCATGTCTTTCTTAGTGACATTGTCATAGTGTTAATTTCCATCATTGCTGGTAGTGTAGTTTTCATTTACATATCACACTTTTTCTTTTTCTTTCATAGTCATTGTCTTTCCTTCTATTTCCATGTCTTCTCTCTTTGTAAGGTTTTTGAGCTGGGTAATTTTGATATAATTTAAAGTATGGCTATTGAAACAAGGCTCCTTTAACTGTTGGTCAATGAAGGAGCTTAGTTTGTCCATGGAACCCTCTTTAGAGGTTGTGTACAGGATTATCCTACAGGATTATAGTTTCTGCCAAAAATTGTATACATACATCTATCTATATATATATATATATATATATATATACATATGTGTATATATATATATATATATATATATATATATATATATATATATATATATATTAACTTTTCATTTTGACTTTGCAGCCCACAGAAACCCAGGAGCCATTGGTGTTCCGGCCTGAACGTTGAGATCAATCTACTCTACTTGTAAATCAATTGTCACCATTTTTTGCGATAGTAAGAAATGACCAAGGGCATGACGATCATTTTGGTTACTTGAACGATCATTTTTGTTTACTTGAACATAGTTTCCTTGTGACTGAGCTACTAGTGATCAAATTATTTGGTTATGGTAGGTATTGGAATATCATTTTTGCTTTTGTCAAGTATGGTTAGAAACTGTGTGGTTACTCGCATATCTAATAATCTTATTCCTTCCTCTTGCAGCATCTCGAGTGAATCCTTGTCATCTTTCCTATTTCAAGTTTTGCAGTCGTTTTATGGTCTTATGGTAGTTGTTATGCTATTTTTCCCCCTAGATGATTATCAATGTCAGTTTTGATCTGCTTTGCCATGTGTCAATATAATCATACTACAGCAACAGATGAGGTTGATCAGCTTTCATAATTCTTTTATGTTTTGCTTGTTTATTAATTCTAAAGCACAACAATTGATTAGAATATTGCTTGGTTGTTTCAGGACTGGGACATGAAAGATCCATCTCAAATCGTCAATGAGAGGTGTGGTTTTGCTACAATCCTTTCTGGCACATTTTTGCTGCATAAGACCAAAGATCTCGGGGACAATTCATCTAGTGTAACATGTATTATTTTTTCCTTCATCTATTAACATTGTTCCCTTTTGAAGCATTATGGTACTTATCGCAGTTTCATACTTATCCATTATTTAGTAGAGTTACTGCGACTTGAAGAGCAAGCCAAGACACAAAGTCATGGCCAGTGGACAAAGGTAACTTCTGACTTTAGCCATTATGGCAATACTAAAGTAGCTTTTGGTTAGATCATACTCATAACCAAGTGAGCATGCTCTGAAGTATGAAATGTGTTTGTGATAGACACCTAGTGCTTCAGAGGCATCTACTCGGGACTTGCCTCCATCAACTATAGGAGATCCAAGCAACTTAGATGCAATCTCCCTCTTATCTGCAAATAAAGGAAAACCTATGGAAGCTCTTGTGGAGCAAGTTCAAGATGGAAGTACAATACGGGTTTATTTACTCCCTACATTTTAGTTTGTGCAAGTTTTCATGGCAGGGATCTAGGTGAGGCATTTGGTGTATATTGTTGTGTATTAATATTTAGAAATGAGTTTTCTAGAACTATGTATATATACCAAGTCAACAGTCTCTAATTCATGCTAGGTTGCAAAAGTTTAGGATTTGTATGGATAATACATGCAAAATCAGAATCTGGAAGGAAAAAAGTTGGAAGCTCCTAGTTTGGAGCTTGAGACCAAAGTTATGAATGGTTTGAAAATAAATTAAATCAAGCCTGCTAGATAACACATTTCTTAAATTTTTGTGTACTTATGATTGATATGAAGGAAAGTGAGAATATGGGGCAATTTATCGAAAATCATCCCAGTTGGTTACCATTTGTCACGAAAGAAAGTTGGGATTGAATTTGAAATAATCAAGAAGCAACATGTTTAGTTTAATAGAAGCCAGTAGTACTAGGGGAAATTCTAGAGTAAATTAATGATAGAAATTTTTAGGGATGGATTTGAGGTGCATGTAATCAAAAGGTTGAGTATCAGTAGACCTAAATTTTTTTAGATTCTATTAAAGGATTAGATGCTATTACTAACATATATCAAATCTGTAAAGTCCATTCCATGTAAATAAATCATGTGGAAAATCCAAGGTAATTCAGATAAGGTAGTCAATTTAGTGTCTATTTGACATGAAGCAAAGCTTTGGTAGAAGATAAGGATAATTAAGTCCTTATTAGGAGTCCAATGCCACAACACAATAGCCTAATCTTACTACAAAAACATCAAATAGACATACTTTTATGAAGAATTTACACAAGGTTATATGCAGTACCTTTTTTACCTGAGTTAGTTGGAGAAACACGGTGGTTTGTCACATGTGTTGAGGTTGAGTTGATATTTTGATGCGATGGGATATTTCCTACTAGAAGTCAACAAATCTATAGCCATGATGTCAAATTCAAGGAATTCAATTACCATCTATATGTATCTTTTGATCTGCATGTTATGATATAAAAAGTGGAACTGGGATGTACCTAACAATTTATTTATGAAACTACATACATAGGCAGTGATGCCCTAATTTGTCAAAACCTTTTCCTATATGCCCACCTGTCACTCAAAGAATGAAATTACCAAGGCCTTTTAATAAAAATACAATCTAAGTTGTTGTTGAAGGTGCAAATCTTTCACCACTGAGCAATGTTCCTTATGAAAATGGTCTCTCTCCTCACAGGAAGAATGGTATTATATAAATAAAATTTTGTTCTTGTTTCTACATAAAGGGTGACCTAAACTCAATAATTGTTTGGTTTGGATGAGTTTAGATGCTTGAGCATTTGGTTGGTTTTTTTGCCTCTGTTTGTGTTGATTCAAGTGGTCATTATTTGTACTACAAATATTTGTGTACCATGTTGTATCAGGGGGTTGTTGTAATTCTGATCTGATTTGCAATCTAGCACTGCAATTATTCTGAGCTATTATTCACTCTCTTAGTTTATGGATTGGTGTTTTAACATATTTAAATTGATGAGTGCTTCATCTATATGTTTCTATTTCACTTTAGGGTTTAGCTAAATTTGTTGAATGGAGTGCCAGTATGATGGAGGAGGATGCCAAAAGGCACCTAAAGAATGTTGAGCTTCAGGCCAAAAAAGATTGCTTGAAGATATGGATCAATTATGTTCCACCTCCTTCTAACTTAAAACAAATTCATGACGACAAGTTTACTGGAAAGGTTTGTCTTCATTTGCAGTGACTGAGTACTCTCTGTTGATAACACGAAGAAGAATCAAGACATTTTACTTAAACTGTGCTTAATTTTTAATCCTAAATCTCTTGATGTGAAGCAAAGCACAGCTACTTATTTTTATGTACTGAAGGTCTGTATATTTTCAGGTTGTGGAGGTTGTTAGTGGATACTCTGTGGTTGTTGCTGATGATTCTACTCCTTATGGGAGTCCTTTGGCTGAACCTCGAGTGAATTTGTCAATTATTAGAGCTCCAAAAATCAACAATCCAAGAAGAGATGAAAAACTGGCTCCATCTGCTCGAGAAGCAAAGGAGTATTTACGTAACAAACTCATTGGCAAAGAGGCAAGCTCAACTGTGTAAAGCTATATCTATCCTCTATTTGCAAAATATAATTCTACATTTTCCAGTACAATCTGTGTAGAGGGATTAAAATTTACCATTTGTACACATTTTGCAAGTCAATGTAACAATGGAATATGCCAAGAAAGTTAGCATGATTGATGGCCCTACACCATCAGCACCATCATCGGGAACGACAGATTCAAGAATAATGGAGTTTGGATCTATTTTCCTACAATCCAAGTCTGAGTTTGAGGATGTTTTTCCTACAGTGATGTCATCTAGCCAACTAGAGGGTATTAATGTGGCAGAAATGGTGGTTGCAGTGGGATTTGGTACAGTATTAAGCACAGGAATTTTGAAGAGTGATCAAACTTTTATTGTGCTTTACTTGTTGCTGAATCACGAGCAATGCATGGCAAGAGAGGAATACATTCATCCAAGGATTATCCTACTATGCATTTAACAGACCTTTCGAGGGTGAATATTTTTAAATGTTTTGATTTGTGAACAATGTCTATGATCTTTTCCAGTAGCAAGTTACAATCTTGAATTGATTTGATTTATTAGTTTGTACAATAAGCAAATGTTTTCTGGTCTGAAAATTTAACATTCTTAGTAAAATTCTATGTAGGCACTAGCTAAGAAGCCAACATATTTTCTAGCCTTCTTGCAGCGAACAAAAAGACAAATAGCTATTGTTGATTATGTCTTAAGTGGACATCATTTTAAGCTGCTAATTCCAAAGGCAACATGCGCTATTGTGAGATGCCCAAGACGTGAAGAACCATATGCAGATGAAGCCAGAGCATTTATGCGCAAAAACATTCTACAGCGGGATGTCGAGGTATATGGGTTGTGGCAGAGGATTGAATGCAAATATATTGTTCCACTGATCCAGTTGTATAAGATTCCTAGTCAGTTTATTTCACTTATAGTTATTATGCTTAGAATGCTTATAGTTATTATGTTGGGCTCATTTGATATAAATTATGTTGTTCACAAAGGGTTTCTTTAAGTTATAGCAACATAACGTATTTGCATTTTTTTGTGTGTGGAGGACTGATCCATTACAGAATTCTAATGGTAGATTCGGTACTCCCTGATTCCAGGTTGAAATTGAAACAATAGACAGGACTGGCAGATACTTGGGATCCCTTTGGGCGTCCAAAACAAATATGGCAGCAGTACTGTTAGAGGCTGGTCTTGCAAAGCTGCATCCATTCTTAGATGTTGAAACATACAAATGCTAAACATTCGGTGATCCCATATGTAAAGGTATGAACATGTATAATCTTTGGCATGAATATTTCATGGATAAATTTTACCTTGATAATTTGTAATGTTATCCATTGCAACTGACCTTGATGAATCTATTGTAGGTTTTTGCAAGAGTTTCCCCTGAGCAGAAAGAACTCATATTGACAACTATTAAATTGTGGAAATTAATGGCTTGGAGGCCAATGTTGTCAATTTATCTATTTAGCCTTGTTGACGAGAAACTTGTGGACAACTTGAGACCAATAATGCTGCCCATGAATTCAGTGGCCCTCCAAATGCTTCGTGGCAATCAACATTCTTTTTGTAGTATACTGAGCTCCTATTTAGTCTAGATAAAGATGTTCATAAAGGGTGAAGATATGATTTCTCCTTTTCCATTTGGATAAATTCTTGATCCAAGTAACAGAAGGTTATAGTGCAAGTCATGTTAAAACAGTTGCAAAATAATTCTCTTTTAGATATGATAAAAGTTCCTCATGATAAAAAGATTCAGTGCTTTTGGATATGGTCAAATTTGATAGAATCCCGTTGAACTCATCTGATTTCTATCATTTTTTATTGTAAATGATCTCTCATTTTGAGCATAGGATAAACAATAAAAAGATTAGGAAAATCTTGACCATTCTAAATGTCATCAAATATTTGTTATTTCTAGCATATATGGGAAGTATTTGTCAATTGGTTCTATTGAATACATTTGGTCTCTACCTATAGCTATAAAAACGCACCCTTCACTTGGACAAATCATAATTTGGCAAGGCATACATCTAATCACACAAGCCCTCATTACATGGCCATATTGAGCATTCGCTTAGGTTAAAATCTATAATTTATGCTTTATTGTGCTTAATAATTTGCATGAGCTTGGTGGAATAGTTCTTGCCACTTGCACTTTATCCCAGTTATTATTTTGTTGATGCTATCTAGTTCTTTTAATTTAATGTGGAATCTAATGGTTTAAGTATTTGGTTGGTTCAATTAATTTTTTGTTGGGTTATTGAGTCATGTTTCACCTTATGCTTAACAAAGTTTAACTCACACACAATTATGATCTATTGAATTTGTGTAAACCAAGCAAGAATATAAATCTTCACTCAATCACCTAGAATTAGAATAGGCTAGGGAAATAACTAAAATTATTCCCCTAGCCATTAGGAAGACTAGGAGTTCATTAATCATCCCACTTTTCCTAAGTCTTCCAAACCAAGTGTTAATTATAAAGAAGCCTTTCTTAGTTTGAGTGGTAGAGAGTTGTTATCCTCTCATTCTTGCCTATGGGATAGAGAGTGGTAGCTTGGAAACATGGAATATATATATGGGAAGTATCTAAACATATTTCAGTAGGAATTTTTCTTGTTTCCCCAAGGTTCCAAAATATGTATGGATGGATGTAGGCAGGACAAGAATTTCTGACAATATTAAGGGAATGAGACTGAGATCATAAAAGAATTAATGAACTCAAGTTTTTTAGAATGAATGTACATTAAAAATGGAGGATAATATTTATGGGCTAATCTCGTCTAATTGAAGATACAGTGACCGATGAACCATATAGAAGATTAACCATGTTAATGTTTAATAGGTCAAGTACTAATATATGATTGATCATCAACATAAAATGTTACATGTTATGACTAATGCATATCATGAAATGCAAACTAGAAAAAATATCATAAAATGAATTCAAGGAAGTGTTCTAAGAATGTTTCCAAGTAAAATGAATTTAAGCAAGTGATTACAATGTTTAAAATAAATAAAAAATAAAATAGCCATATTTTGGGTTATTCTTCTAATATGATATTTATGTTTAAAAATGTTTTTAATAATATTTCCTTGGTTACCAAATCCTTATCAAACAAATAGGAATGGCTCTATACATTCACCCTCTCTCATGCCTAGAGATTAATTGGCATTACCAACATGTACTGCTTCATAAAATTTAAGTAGGTGGTTGCAAACTTGTTATAGCGAAAGAGATGTATAGACCTATTACTATAAGTTTTCTTTATGTGAGGATAATTGGACTATGTAACCTTGGAGACCATTTATATTGAAGTAAAAATAATATTCTAGGGTTTGAAATTGGAGGCATATTAATGTGAGAAATATATTCTACTCATAATATTCCACATTTTTACATGCAAATTGAGGATGCTCATTATTGTTGACCTTTTTCGTTACAAAGACAAGGTGATTCATCCTTCAATTTATCAAGAGATATATTCACCCTTGTCTTCACCATTATCTTTGGATTCATCACAACCCTTCTTCTCATCATCCCTATGTTGGAGGTTGCATATTTCATAAGAGTCATAAGTTTGAGAAATGATCATGACCTTTTGCTTTGTGGCATGTGACAATAGATTGGTGGTGTAGTATGTGGGTGGCAGGCACATTGAAAGAATAGGAGACATGTTATGTGTGAATTGGTAGATATTAGGTGGAACATGAGAAATTATGAGCAAGGAATCATAGATAAATGTCAAGAGGTGACAAGATAGGTATTGTAATGGAACAAATGGCATGAATTGCAGGAGGAAAATATTTTTGTAGAGGTGCAGGAACATAATAGACATATGGTATATGTTGCAGTATAAATCTAATCTTTGAAGGAGATGAAAAAAGCATTAGAGTCCACATGAAAGCACAAAAGTCTCTATAATTGGAACTATAAAGAAAAATGGGCTCATTTTCTTATATGGTTGATCATATAACAAATTTTCCATGCATGTCCCTGAAATTATTTCCATATGCTTCCACTCTCCCTATTAACACTCAAGGTGGGACACTCTAGGTTGGGACTATGAATGTTAAGGAGGAAAACAATTTGGAGGAAGTTGTAGTGATCGTAACCTAGAAATTGAACACAAAAAATATATAAAACCCTTATACTTTATAAATAACCAAAGACATTCAATGGAAGGTGTCCCAAAAGGTGAATCCATCTCTCTTGTTCCCATGAACATCTATGAGCCTTGAGTTATCATTGGATATGTTGTTAAAAAGAGCTTCTCTTAGTTTCGAGAATTATATATATATTCTCTACTGACGAGGCCAACCACGTGAAGGTGGAAGCTCATTTGGCCCCACCCACCCACCCACCCACCATAGAATCAAAGGAAATATTCGTCAACCTTGATGTGTTCTTGAATCATATGAAATGTGCCAGTGGCATATTTTCAAGAATGGCATTATGATCTTCTATCGACAATTTCCATTGTCGATGCTTGGAATTTTTCCTACTCTTCACTGCCTTCAACTGCAATCGGGCTGCTATGACCAAATGACTGTATTGAGCACATATAACATCTGACTCGTAGTCTTGAAAAAGAATATGGTCTTTACATTTCCTTAATTCTTCAAAGAAAGGTCCCATTAAAACCATTGAACCCACTACATACATATAATTTGACGGGTCTTTAAATTCTTGCATCAACATGCTTTTCGACCTATTGCATCTCAATAAATAATAATGCACATTTTCTGTATTATCTGCTGGTGCAATGACTGCAAATACATCGCCTTCTCTAACCAAATTAGAAACACGATCATAATCTTTGTCAATCACAACCGCTTCATTGTCGTGCTCTACATCGCTGATATTTCCAAATGGGGGCAATGGTGTCAATTCTTGATGTCTCCATGGTTTCACAAATTTGTTAGTTTTGTTTTAACACTCATCGAAAGACTCTACATCATCAATACATGCAAGATAGAAGCAAGAGTACTTCTGTTTCTCAATTGCGTGTATATTTTCCATTTTCTTACTCCTAATGGAGTGTAACCCCCTTGTTTTCGGGATTGCAGTACAATTGTGTGGCATTGATCTGTCAACATCTCCCATTGCAATATTCCAGAAAAACCCTCTCGCATTACCCATCCTTTCATTGAATTCATGGCTCAAATTTTGTTTGCACCAATCAACAACATCGTTTGAATTTGCAAGGCGAGCAACATAATGATTCGTTTGATATCTCCTAAGTGTGCATTTCATGCAGGCCCCAGCACCATCATGTTCTCCTTTTCCATGTCCCATTTCAAAAAAGCTCCATGTGTGGAAAACATCCGTGTTTCTATGAAGGCAATACAACCATAAGAATGATCGTGCCGATTTAAACTGACCAACACAACCATCTGACCACACCCAATGTTCTTTAAAAGTGACCCTTCTTCTTTTTAATTCTTGAAAAAACATACCAAAACAATGCTAGACAAAACATGTATCATGTGTACGATCATCATTGATGTAGAAATGATACTCCTTAATCACTTCACGATTATTTTCATTGCTATCAAAACTATCAACATCAAGCTCTGCATGTCTATATGTAATATGCACAAGTATAGATACCTGATCTGAATGATAATACTCACTCTGTATCTCCTTTTGCGGAGTGAGTGTAATTTTCTGCAAAATCAACAATGGATAATGTTGTCCCTTTTGGAAATACATCTCGTGATTGCTTGAACTATAAGTCCTACCATTGTGCTGAGTGAGAGTGCTTGATATATTTATATATTTGATCCCTGAAAAAATTCATAAAATCTGTCAAAGAGATATCACTTTCAACCAAATTAAGCTTTCTTGATGTTGCCATTGAATCTGTAACTACAGTATAGTTAACATAAACATATCTCTTGCATTTGACAATGCAATTTGACAATAGAGGATTGTTTGCATCAATGGGGTAGTTAGCATTAAAAAGGGCCAAATCAGAACATTCCTCATATTTTTAACCTCCGACGCATTGTTTCTTATAGAATAATTGATGATTCTCTCAAGCACATAATATTTTAGATACAAATTCACGAACACTTGAAGGAGGGGGGTTATTTGGCCAACACTGCATGCCAAAAGTTAGAAATGTCTCATAATATAATTCGAATTCTACATGGTATCGAAAACAACATGTGTCACAAACAATGATGGGCCTAACATACCATGGTTTAAGCTTCACAAATGTGCCAAGGGCAATCTTCACATCAACATTACTCTCCACGAAAGTTTTGAACATTTCCGCTTGAGTGATCACTGTTATGTGTTTGGAATGAGTTTCATAGTTTCCTTTCGATATACAACGTCGAACAACATCCTTTTCATTTGGTAAGACATGCGAGTTTACATCCCAAAACTCTTTCACCATGTCCCTCACATTATCTGGAAGTCTATCTTGATAAGGTTGCCTACAGATAACACCCCAACATGCAACTTCATCATCCTCATCTAACTGAACCTGAAGCTTTTATGCTTCCATGAACTTTTTCTTGATGTTTTTAACGTTCTTGCAGTCGTAGACACAAACAACTGGTTGTAATGTTTTTTGCCACAACCCCTATTAGAATTGCTTTACAAGCAACCATGAAATTGTGAGATCATTTTTTTGCAAGTGATGCAAGGACCGAGGTCAGATTTTGTGATACAATCTGATTTGACTTAGCCTCTTTTGCACTTTGAATGCCCAATAATGTAATTGCATCTTTTAGACATTTTCGCTTTAACAATTTATGCAACATTTGAGCTTGTTGAATGACAGAAATACCTTCAAATTATTTTTTGACTATCTTATCTACTCTATAATGAGCTGTACGATCAAGCATCTGCGGTCCCATTTCTTCAATTTTACTTGGATCTGAATTCTCCAAAAAAATATTATCAATGACGATATTGTAACAGCTTCCGGTTAATCTCTGCAAATTGCTAACTGTGGTAGGATGTTGTATGTTTGATGTCAACCTTGCATAAAAATAAATATAAATTTATAAGATTTTGTTCACTTTCAAATCAGATATATATATATATATATATATACTCAAGTATTATAAAGTAAATTATAAACATATAAAAAGATATTTACTCACCACTCATGGTCTCATTATCAACGCTACCCATAGTTTGCTCCACATTTGTCATTTCCTCGTCACCTCCATGTTCCTCATTTCTTTCATCAATGTGCTCTTAGACTATTTGGATTCCTTCATCACCGCCATGTGCATTCACATTTTGCATTTCTTCATCACTGCCATGTGCATTCACATTTTTCATTTCTTCGTCACCACCATGTGCATTCACATTTTGCATTTCTTCGTCATTGCCATGTGCCTCCACGTTTATTTCCATTGCTCTTTTTGCTCTTAAATTTCTAATAGAAACACGAGATCTCTCTTTCCTTGCCTCTTCATCAACTTTGGTGTGATCATATTTTCTTTCACGTTTCTTTCGGTTTCGCATGTTGACATAAATAAAGACCTAAAATCCAATGCATGAAAACATATGAGAATTGAGAGTTATATGCTGAAAAAGAAAGAACAATACATTGACCCAATAAGTGTTATTCATTCAAAATGAAATAGTTCTTGTTATGGCCAAATAGTATCCAAAAACCTCTTCAACATGAAATAGTTCTTATGCATGTAAAATGAATACAAAGCATTGATTGATCTAACCTTACCTTTATATCAAGAATACGATGATCATATAAAACAACAATTTCAAAATAGTGCAAGACTTGTTATGTGCTTCAGTCTCAATTCTTTAGATCTCAAATATTCATCAAAGACATGTGATACTACAAATATTAAAACAATTCCGAATGTAATCAAAATGCTCATTATGGGTGATTCAAGAGAAAAAGTAATGAATAGACTCTCGGCTGAAAAGAATGCTCACCTGAAACAATCTGCTAAAAACAAACGCTCGGCTGAAAAAGCCTCAGCTGAAAACAAACCCTCGGCTGAAAAAACAATCCGCTAAAAACAAATCCTCGGATGAAATAATTTGGAAGAGTATCTCGGCCGAGAGATTATATATACCATACTCGGCCGAGAATCACGGGAATCCCGTCCGAATAATGTGGAATCCCGCCCACAAATCAAGGAAATTTAATATTTAATATGTTGGAGCCTAAAATATTCTCGATGGATTATGTAACAAAACTCTCGAGTGAGAAATGTTATAACCTCTACGACGAGAGTTTAAATCAACTTCCAGCCGAGAGTTTTCATTAAATCTGGGTTAATTTTTGAGCGGGAACAACTCTTGCCCGAGACATTTTAAACCTCTTGCCCGAGACATTTTTTGGGCCAAGAGTTTTTGGTCAACAATTCCAGCAGAATTTCTGCAGAATGCAGAAATGTGTCACTTTAACAAGGTCGGACCACTGCAAAAAATGAGAATTACATGTCCGAGTTTATACCAGTAAATTAGTCATTCAATCTACTTTCTCAAAATATAAAATTTATCGAATTTCAGTTAGGATTACTATTTTTTTCTATTTTTTTACTAAACTTTATCATTAAAAAATTTAGTGACTTAAAAATCAGTCACAATGAAAATTCAATATTATCACAATGATGAAGCCAAAAATATTTAAAAAAATACAGGGATGTTCCTTGAACTGTCCTCTTCAATGGTTTGGTTTTAGTTTGTTTGATCAGAGTCACATTTGAAACAAAATGAGAAGACAAAAACATGTGTCGATAATGTAGCATTTTTTGAACATATGTTGTTTCGATAAATAATAAAAAATAGTTCCCAAGTCTGAAAAAACTCAAAATATAGTCCAGGATCAAGTTTAGCGTGTGTAGAATATGAGCCTACAATTTTTTTCCCTAAAATGAATAACCATATATCAAAAAATCGTGGTCAACACGGGTCACTCATTATCCATACCTAAAATTTTCAAGTATATGCCGTTGGTTGACAACAAATTTGTCCCATGATATGTCCATAAAAAAAATTAAAAAAAATATGAGTAGAATGCTAATTCAATTTTGTAAAAGCTTTGTGTTTACATCAAGTTGAAATTCCTAAGGGATATATGGGTTTGAATAGGTCGAAGTTGAAAACATAAAAATTAGCAGTTTTTTTTGTAAAAAACAAGCCAAAATTGTTTCCCAACTTCATGTTTCCACCCTTCCATCCCTCTTAAAGATTGTGTTTAAGACACGGATCTGAGTTTTACCACCTGACCTGCCCCTGGGCATGTTACCTTAACCATCTTTCTAATCCTAACAAGTCATATCCTATTCTTACTTAAATTCATTAACTAAATGTAGTCACAGTCTTAGGACTGTGACATTTAAATTTAGTTGTTCTATCTCAACTTAATCTTCATCCTCCTAATCAACCATCTTGTCATATCAATCACATATCATAATACTTGGATCAAATTAATAAATATGCATGTGATAATACTGAGATAACACTGTCATATTCCACTTGTGATATCTTATTAAGTTGACATTGTTGTTATTGTCATTCTAGTCACAATCTCTAGTTGATTATTCAACAACTTAATCATTGATAGTCATCTCAAGTACATATGTAATCATATTGGCAAGACAAAATCATACATATCCATTTCATTCCTTGCCACTTTATCCTCCCCTCCAACCACAAGGCGTAATATGTTGAAATCAATAAATTTAATGTTAGCTTATGAAATTGATGGAAATATTGTTTTCTGCAAGGGACGTAAAGGCCAAAACCTGACAAAATAACACTCCTAAATTCTAAGAAGTTTAAACCCAAGTTTGCATGGAAAAGTCACCAATGAGGGTTAATAAGTGCCTTAACTTCTAGAAAGAAGTTGAACGAAACTTACTTTTTAATTGTTAAATGTTTAATTTTAAGTTTTAAATGTATGTAAGTGAATGCCATTAAATTGCTTACTTGAGTTTGATTTAATACATTTTAAATTTTGAAGAGACGTCATTATATACCATGTATATGTTTCTAATTATTTTCGTATTGATGTTTTTATTGCAGATGCGACTATGGAAACAAATGACAAGATACTGATTGAGCTTGTCCGCTTGAGGGGCATTAGTGCATCTTTTAGTGGTGGTGACAGGATTCGCCACTTGCTTGCATCAACCTTGGATGCAATTGTTGACACCATTTCACGGTCTACCAATGTACTATATGATATTACATCATATAGAGAAAGAAAAAGACAAAAATATGCTGATGGGCTAGGCTACAATGCAATAAAAAAGTTGAAAATATCCAAAGAGCTCATATTTGCATTGTTTAGGGACCCTCGGTCGGGGGAAATCCCAAATGCAAACAGGCCTCATATTTCCATTGAGTGGTGCACGCTTCAACCATTTTTTGATAACTGGATGGACAGATGGTACATGGTTTTTGATATGCCACCACATAACAACAGGGAAATTCCCTTGTATTTCCTTCGAAAGATGTACACAAAGTTCGTGTTACATAAACACGTAAACTATTTTGATATCTTGCAATTTTAGGGGATCGGTGGGGAGATGCTCCAAAACCGACCCAATGCGAGGCTTTGAGACCAGGATTTCCCTATCCTTGCACCTCGCAGGAATTTTCCTGGGCCATATGTCCCACCTGCACATTGTGTTATTCCACAAACACGTCATGCATTTTTGAGTTTGGAATGGGCGGTTTTTCGCCATGGCACTATGGTTCATCATATGGGTGAGGAAGGGACATCTGTCCGTGGTGTGGTAGATACACCAGGTCATCACCATGTAGGACCATCGTCTAGTGCAGGACCATCCACTAGTGTAGGACCATCGACTAGTGTAGTACCAACGGCACATCCCTAGCCTAGTATTGAGCCTCATGAGTGCACATCGTGTGGTCGTCCCTGCTATGGTCTTGTGTCAAATGTTTCCTTCACTGGGTTTTTGACTGAGGTATGTAGATGCTTAATTGTAATAAATTCTTCATTTATTTTCGTCTTTGTACACATATATATAGTTTGAGATAATATATTAATTTTGTGAACTTGTAGTTGATGCTTTATGCCGGCAGCAACGCCCCAGAGTCAGATGTTCCAAACTCTACAGGGGGGCATGATGCTACCCATTTTGCAGGCCCATCTTATATAGCACCCATTGTCGTATCTCACACCGAGGTAAACATTTTAAAATTTTAGTTTTTTAATACTTGTTAATTTGTTAATTTCCACATACTTTACAGTTTAGTTCACTAATGCTATCTACGGTCTAATATTTACAATTCTTAAACTTACAAATGGCAGATCCTTCACTGGGGCAAGCTAATGTGGAGGTAGCACCCATGGTTGTATCGTCCGAGGAAACATCTGGGCTCCAGGTAAACAATTAAAAATGACATTTTTTAGATACATGTTTGTTTGTTGAATCATGCATGTCTATCTACATGAACACTTGCTGACTGTAGGCACCATCTGATACATCTAGACCATTGTATGTATTTGTATCTCCTTCTAGGCCATTCGTGAACAAGGGTTGTGTGTATGTGAGGTGGCCTACTCCTAGCAAGACTCCAGCTGCCCACGACCATGGGCTTACTCATACCATGGTAATGTTAACCTTCGATAATATTTGTTGTTTAACTTGAAATCCAGTGCATAAATTGTTTTTGTTAATGTTTGAATTGTATGTTTACTGCATCAGTAACCCGAGTTGTCTACTCAAAACCTCACATCGATGGTTGATGCAGCAGTCAATGCTGCATCTGTAATGGAAACTATTCACGCACATGTATGTAACTATTTAAACATGATCTTTACATAGTTTTTTATTGTTGTCTATTGTTTATTCATGCATGTCTAACTATTTCAACATTTTGTGATTGTAGCCACCACCAGCAGGAGCAGTTCTTGGCTCCCCTGGTTCGACCATCCTAGATGTTCAACCAACGGCTCCATCTACTACACAAGCAATGCAATCCCCTTTGTCAATTGAGGTGACATGTTCTTCAGTGGCCAAGTGTTTCATGCACTTTCCATGCACAAGTTGATAATTATTGAGCTAATGTATTAGTACATAGTTAGTTGAATTTAACAATTGATAATTAATTTGCAGGATCCAGAGACGCACACTGATCCTAGAGATGTGCCTGGAGGATCAATGTTGGGAAAGAAGAAGAGGAAGCTTGAGTTTTGATGTGTCTTATGGGATATATGTAGATTTGCATACATGTACACGTGGCTTGGATAGTTTTGGACACATGTGCTTTTGGATACTTTTGGATATATATGTACTTTTCGATACATTCACTTTTGGAGACATGTACATTGACTTCATTGTGCATGTACTTTTGGAGACATGTACATTGACTTCATTAGATACATGTACTTTTGGATACTTTTGGATATATATGTACTTTTGGATACATGTACTTTTGGAGACATGTACATTGACATTTCACTTATAAATGAATGATACATTTCACTTTGTATTTGTTCTTCGGTTTCAACGTGTTCTTGTTTCAATCTAATGTGTTGATTTGTGTGGATTATCTATTACTCATGAATGAGCTATGTCAAAAGAAAAAACTATTATATTTAAAGGTTTCAATGAACTCACTACATGCGTGCACTAATTGGTATCTAATTAAAATTTGTGAGTTTGGATGACCATTACAAGTTAAGTCAAAGTTCTTGCTCATGTAATTTAATCAAATTAAGTGCAATACAATGTTTTTCAAGGTTTCAACGAACTCACTCATGCACACTAATTAGATAGGTCTAGTTAAAATTTGTGAGTTTGGATGATTAAATTACAAGTTAAGTCAATGCTCAAGTGTAATTTAATAAAACTAAGTGCAATAGATGCTACACATTTAATCAACACCCAATATTTGATTGTACAATTAGATTCAATACTACATATGAGTAACTACATACAAGTGCTCAAAGCAACATTGGTGAAAGGAACAAACGTTACCTCGGGATTCGAGAAATAAAGTGCCTTCTAGTGTTAGTTGGGAAGGATATGCTTGGATATCCTTATGGCTTGGATGTCATCTTCATGTAGATAAGTACTCTTGTTGTCATGTGTCATTAAGGTTTTTTCATGTGGTAAAACCGTTTAGGGTTAGGGTTTGTTCATGGTTTCATTGTACTTGATTCTAAACATATAATTATTCTAAGAAAGGTTTCTAGGTTTTCTTCCCCATGAGGGTTTCCCGGGATAAAATGTTGTGTCTCTCGTGCATTGTTATTCTTAACTAGATCCTACATGTTAAATTATTTATGTAAATGTTTTATGGTTAAATTTATGCATTGAACTAATGGTTATAATTGGTATAAAGCATTTATCTAGATCAAGTATAAAAAATTTAACATGGTATAAGAGGTGAGATGTCAAGAAGGAAATTATACAAGCCTTAAAAAACATAAACCCTAGGAGGACTGGAAGTCACCAAGTGTCCCGGACGTAAAGTCACCAAGTGTCCCTGAACGACATTTTCATGCGACTTGCAACTCGACATAGCTCAGAAACCGGAGTTCGAATTGATGAACTATCTACTCTGTTGGTATCCTAGCGCGCGATTACCTCTAGGGGGCCGTCTCCCTTGTCTTATCAAGTCCCAATGGCTTCATTATGCATTCATTTCATAAACTAGGGTTTTGCTCAGTTTCATGGCATGTAATCTCACATTGGTGGGTCAACTCTGCAAAACCCTCCCCCAAGCCAATGTTGGTAGTGTTCCCACGTCGTCATTGCCCATACACACTTGCAGGAGCCAACGTCACGCAATCTTGCTGCTCTATTTTCTTTTTGGCTCCCGGATCGAAAGTCACCAAGTGTCCCCGGAGGACATTTTCATGCAACTTGCAACTCGACATAACTAGGAAATTGCAAGTTGGATCGATGAACCATCGACTCCATTGGTCTCCTGGCATGCAATTACCTCTAGGGGGGCCTCTCCCTCATCTTCTCATGGCCCAGTGGCTTCATTGTGCATTCATTTCATAAACTAGGGTTTTGCTCAGTTTCATTGCATGCAATCTCACATTGCTGGGTCAAATCTGCAAAACCCTCCCACGAGCCAGTGTTGGTAGTGTTCCCACATTGGCATTGCCCACACACACTTGTAGGAGCCAACGACATGCAATCTTACTGCTCCGTTTTCTTTTTGGCTCCCGAACGGAAAATCACCAAGTGTCCCTGAACGACATTTTCATGTGACTTGCAACTCGACATAACTCAGAAACAGGAGGTTGGATCGACGAACCGTTGACACCGTTGGTCTCCTGGTGTGCGATTACCTCTAGGGGGTCCGCTCCCTCGTCTTCTCATGGCCCAGTGGCTTCATTGTGCATTCATTTCGTAAACTAGGTTTTTGCTCAGTTTCATTGCATGCAATCTCGCATTGGTGGGTCAAATTTGCAAAACCCTCCCCCGAGCCAGTGTTGGCATTGTTCCCATGTCGGCATTTCCCACACACACTTATAGGAGCCAATGACATGCAATGTTGCTGCTCTCTTTGGTTTTTTTGTCCCGAACCAAAAGTCACCAAGTGTCCCTGAACAACATTTTCATGTGACTTGCAACTCGATATAACTCAGAAATCGAAGGTCGTATCGACGAACCATCGAATCCATTGGTCTCCTGGTGTGTGATTACCTCAAGGGGACCCTCTCCCTCATCATCTCTTGGCCCAGTGTCTTCATTGTGCATTCATTTTGTAAACTAGGGTTTTTCTCATTTTCATTGCATGCAATCTCGCATTAGTGGTTCAACTCTGCAAAACACTCCACCGAGCTAGTTTTGCCAGTGTTCCCATGTCGGCATTTCCCACACACACTTGCAGGAACCAACATCACGTAATCTTGCTGCTCCGTTTTTTTTTTTGCTCCCAGACCAAAAGTCACCAAGTGTCCCTGAACGTCATTTTCATGCGACTTGCAACTCGACATAACTCGGAAACCGGAGGTTGGATTGATGAAGTGTCAACTCCGTTGGTCTCTTGGCATGCGATTACCTCTAGGGGGCCCTCTCCCTCGTCTTCTCATGGCCCATTTGCTTCATTGTGCATTCATTTCGTAAACTAGGGTTTTGCTCAGTTTCAATGCATGCAATCTCGCATTGGTGGGTCAACTCTGCAAAACTTTCCATCGAGCTAGTGTTGGAAGTGTTCCCACATCATCATTTCCCACACACACTTGCAGGAGACAACGACACGCAATCTTGCTGCTCCATTTTCTTTTTGGCTCCTAGACCGTGGCTCCGTTCATGCATAGGTTTTCCATAGAATGCCCGATCGATAAAGGGAATGTCACCTTCTCGGAGGAGAGAAGATCCCCCAACGAAATCAAACATGACAGTTTTGTTTGGAGATTCAAAGCCTCTAGATTGTTTCACCCATTTTCCTTCCGATATACTATGTATAAAAGCATCGAGCATCTTCCGCTTTTTTTTCAAATATTGGATCCACTGCAGCAGAAGAAATGCATTCTCCCTTGTCAAAGCATGGGAAACAGTAGAAAGATTGGCATTCGAAGGAAATAACTTTGGAATATCTACTACATCAAGGTGTCTTTGAAAGAATGAAACTAAATCATTAACTGAATACATCAAAGCTCCTGCACAAGATGGTAGTGTAAGGTAACCTTCAGAAAGGGTTGAAAAGACCATGGTAGTCCAGGGATTCCTTCCCATTAACTTGGCCCAATTACTCATGGATGCAGGATGGGGAAACTTCAGAGAGCCTCATACCCTAATGATTTTCCCACCTTCATCTACTAGGGGAATATTCTTGCAAAGACTGGTAAGCTCTTTGGGTTATGGAAACATTTGATACACTAGACAAATCTATGTTGTTGGAAGAAATTACATATTTCAACAAAGGAGCATTTTGCAGGTGACTTGAAAATCCCTTCCAATTGTCAGCAATAAAATAAAGAATTTCAGCGTACAGATTTTCAGGAAAGCTTGTCAACCAATCAGACAACCGAATACAGGGAGATAACCAATCAGGAAAGGTTGATCCAGTTCTAAAACCACACACCGGTTCCGAAACCAAAGTAAGCAGTTTAGGTATAACTCTTACCTGCAACAGATTATCCAGTGACAATATTTCATGTCAGACTCAGTGGCAGGTGAATACTGAGAGAACCTAACATAAACTCCAAGAGAAAAAGGTGAAGAGGGGGAACTCGTTCGTATTTGCATATGGGAATTTTTCTCTGAACTTGAATGGCATCTCTAACTTGTGTTAGCTATGGATAATGACGAATATGAAAGGGAAGGTACCTATAGACCCAAGTTTTCGATGATAGAGGTGAATTACCACTTATCAGAGCATTAAATGCTGAACAAAAGGCTAATGGAACACAACGAAGGATTCCCTGGTTTCACTTGTTATTGAAAATGATACTTTCTTTTGACGAAACCAGTAAAAACTATGCCTGTATTATAAATGGAAATCCTGCTACAATTTTCGTCAAAAGAAAAACATAGATACCTACAGCCGCCATATTTCCTTCTGTAAGCCCCTCGCCCATCGAAAAAGCTAATGTAATAGCCCATATCCCATAAATCCTGTTAAGATCGATATGTTCTGGCTCACAAACTGAGAGCTTATTTATCTTAGACATAAACAAAAGAGCTTCAGGATGAATACTAGAGAGCTATGGCTTTACAACTTCAACCTTCTTAGGATGTGGGCGTATAAAACGAGCCATAGAATGACTACAGTGGCTCGAATCGATGAACCGTCAACTCTATTGGATCCAGGGCACCGGGATAGTGCTAGGGGTGCCCCTCTCCTTCGGTCCTGCCCAGGTGTCATCTTGTAGGTACATTTTGGAAACTAGGTCTTTGCTCAGTAACGGAGTGTGCAATTTTTGCACACGGGGCTCAACTTTGCAAAATCATCCTCTGGGCACTTATGGCTTGCGTTCCTAGCTGAAACCTTCATAGACACACTTGGAGGACTCCCCGGAACCCGGTTTTGTTGCACAGTTGGAATTCTATGCCCCCTATTAGCACCTATAAATTTTTTGCACAAAGCGAAAGGGAAGGACGGACTCCACTGGTAAATTCCTTGAAGAGATGGTTAAACCCCCCTCCATAGTCATGTCCAGGTTGCTAAGGCCAAGAAGCAGCTCAAGTGGAGAGGAAATAATGAGAAAAATAAAGGGTTTTTTGGCACTTTAGGCATAAGAAGCTAGCCCAAATAATTAAAAAATGGATACAAAGGCCAATAATCTATAGTCTGAAAAAAAGAAAAGTAAGGGTTAAAATACGGATAAGTCCCAACCGTTGATTGGGTGTGCAAAAGAGATCCACGGCCCCCAATCGCCCTCGCATCATGAAGTTGCGCGGAAAAGAACACAAGAGGGTGGTCACGAGGGATAAACCGCCAGGACATATGGCATTCAGAGGAGCCCTCGCATGAGTGTTTGGGCGGTAAGTGAAAACTGCCAGAAGGTTTGCAATACCATCATAGCGGAAAAGCAAGGTAGAAGATCAACGGCGTAGGCTGCATGGTTAGAGATCTGACGGCGGGAAGTACAAGTTGTCACATCAGCACGGAGGTCAGGGCAAATCAATGACTCGCGACAAAAGGGAAGCAGATCTACGATCGGAGGAGATAGAAGGTGCATGGTTAATAGCATAGTGGACCCCATGGGCGAAAGTGTTGAAAGCTAGACATTTGGAGAGCTCCCCGTCGTAGATACATTAAAGGACAAGATCAATGCTCCTCGGTGATCGTGACAAGGTGAAAGACCACCCCAGATAAGTGGAGAAGGTGGTTGTGAGGGTGCATACCATATGCCAGGTATCACCACCTGAGCACCTCGCAAGGAAGACTAAGTGGTAACCTAAAACTAGAGGTTGGGTAGCCATACTACCATATCCTTATAGGATGTTGGATACGATGGATGGCTAAGATTTAAAGCCAATAGAATATCCTATGGTGGAGATGAAAAGATGTCAAATCAAAAAAAGTTAAATAAGGGATTGGATAAACGGACTAGAAACAATGCCTGGAAGATCGACGGACGGGAAAGAGGGATAGCTGGCAAAGGTGAGCAGAAATTATTGGGAAAATTTTTATATATATAACGAGGCATGTGTAAAATTGACATTTCTTTCTTGGACCTGTTGGAGTTGGAAGCTTTTGGAAGTGCAGAAGCCGAAAAAGACGACAGGGAGAAGGTCACTCTCAGGCTTCTCGTTAAAGGTAGGGTTCCAAAACCCCTTTGTTTGCAACATGCGGTCTGTTTTACAGTCATAGAATGGCAGACAAACACGTTTCTACTAGTTCTAAGGTTAGAACGACCGTAGAGGACAGAGACTCTTATGTGTTTGACCCAAACCTTCGGCTCCCTACACCAGAATTTAAAAGAAGGTTGAAAGCTCTGCTTGAACAAGGGATAGATGTCCATAGGGTCCATTAGTCCTTTTTTATTTTCTTTTGCTTGGAACAAATAATGCTTTTCCTGGAGTTCGTGTCATGGTGTTCATTGAATTATTCAGAAACCCAACGAGTAATAATGAACACCAATAGTTCTAAAATCATCTGTAGTGTAGACGATGTCGTCGTTCGAAGAACCCTTGCCGTACCCGAGTCACCAACCCTAATTCCCAAAAGTTTCTCTGAAGAATCGGTCGTTACTCTGTATAGGAAGATTTCCCCTGAAATCCGTAAAGCTTTCCTTGTCACTTGTTTAAAGTCTGATGTAGAGATTACAGATACCCCCTACCCACTAGACGTCAGCCTTTTTAATGACCACACCTAGTTGGTTTTTTCTTTGATAGCACAATTTTTAGGTTTAGACTCAGACTTATGGATAACTAAAGTACAACTGAACCTATTATTCAGGATTAGTGTTAGTTCCCCGGAGGTGGGAAGTGATTCGGTACCATCCCTCAAGTTTGAGGAATTTTTGGCAAAAAAAATCCATGCACAGTTGAGTTGTTTTGGAAATACCAGATTTTTTCAGTTTCAAGCATATCTGACTAAGATGATTCTGCATAGCAGTGTAGGTGAGTTACGTTTCTCTCAGATACTCTTTATAGGGAATTAGGAGGATAATGTTTTCAATTACATGAACTACATTCTATTTGCTGTGTACAAAGTTATGTTTGAAGGAGAACTACCTAGAGTACTACCAGAAATGCAAACTCTGATGCAGTTGAAAGATGAACTAGCCATTGGCGACTGGTTCTTACTGAAAGATGCCATAGTGATAAGGGTGTATGGTTTTGTAGATGAACCATACTTTTTGCCAGCATTTTTAAGTTTGAAGGTTTTTTCCCTTGAGTTCATTCGACAGAGGCTAATTGCAGAAGAGGAACAATTTGGGCAATATAAGAAAGGTTTTGATATAAAACTCCCTTGGCAAGTTAGCCCTTTTATTGTAAAGTTTAAAGAAGCTGTTAACGAAGTGGAAAAATTGTTGAGAAATATGGGGTTCAGAAAAGATGTATTGATCACATATGATCCTCTACATATCATAGCTGAAAAGAAGAATAAAAATGGTTTTAAGGCATTTGAACACCAAGAAGTTGAAGGATTGTTGAAGGGGCGGAATTTATTGCAATATGAGCCTAAAGAGGAAGCTGACCTAGATTTACAAGTCCAAGCTTTGATCGTGACTGATGATCCTATGGAAACAATCCAGCTACTTAATACTGTGGAGGTAGGCAGGAAGAGAGAATTACAAGAAGTCATTGAAACAGAAGAAGAAGAAGAAAGTGAAAAGAAAAGACTAAAATTTGAAACACCAGAACAATCAGCTGTCCTGATAGGTAGTATAGATGAGCAGAAAGAGGGGTTATCAACCCTAGTTATCCAAGTCCAAGAATATAAATTCCAAGATGCAGCAGGAAGGGAGTGAGGACAGTAAATTTCAATCCCAAGAAGATATGTTTAAGTATCATGGGCAAAATAAGTAGGCATCTGCACAGAAACCTTTTAGACTAATACCCACTATAAGGAGTTTCTCTCAAACAGAGACGTCTTTAATGACGAGTAGGGATATCAAGACACACACTTTCAATCTGATGATATCCGATAAAGAAAAAATGACAAAAGAAAGAATAAACTGGAAGAAGATACCCTTGCCAGACAGGATTCAATTTCACAGGAAAATTGGAGAAGGTCTATATGACGACTTAGTGGAAGCGGCCTTGAATATTTCTAATTTGGAAGTTACTGTAAATAAAATGGATGCCCAGTTAAAACATGAAAGGTTAGAGAATAAAGCACTTTAGCAACATGTCAAAAAGCTACAGTTTGATTTAATTGAACAGGATGGCGGAGGCAAAGTAAGCAAGAAACTATTGATAGAGAAAGATAATTTGATCCAGAGCATACAAAAGAGAATGAAAATCCCCAACACCCAGTTGATACAAGCCCCCGAAGAGACAAAGTTAATACAAGAAAAACAAGATTTAAGTAGGGAGATCAACAATAATAAAGTTCAATTGCTAAGGTTTGCAGAGAAGGAACGATGCTGGGAGAAAGAGAAGGTGAGTTTGAAGAGTCTAATTGAAGATTTGAAGAGCAGTTTGTCAAACATATGTTCATAGCAGGAAAGCGAAGACCCAAACAGGAAGAAGGATAGTACTGACAGCATTGTACAGGCCATGTCCCATATCAACCTAAAGGAGGTTGAAATACAAGAACTAAAAGAGGAGAATCAAAGATTAAAGGAAGAAAATGATCAAAAGGAAAAAGGTACAAATACCCTATAGGAAAAGTATAAGGAATTGGTAGCGATTAATAACAGGTTTTCTAAGCAAATTACAGGGAAAGCGGCTATGCAGGGATGCAAGCATTTGATTTGGGATTCAATTATCCAGGAAGCTGAGAGATTCAGACCTTATCTAGACCTCATGAGGAAAAAGGAGAAGATAGTCACTGATGTCTTTAAGAGCTGCACTGCCATGAAGGAAAAGCTGCACAAAAGGCCAAAGGAGACTGCATATAATGCTATAAACTTTTTAAATAGTTTGACAGATAAGGATATCATAGATTTGAGCATCAAAGACAGGGTCACAACCATTGCGGCAGCAAAACGAATCCTAGGGAAGTATGCATTGGTCGAAGCTGTGGAGGCCAAAGCAAATGGAATGAATGAACAGTTAACAGAGTTCAAAGGATAGTTTGGAGGGCTAGTAGAAAAAGGATTTCCTGCATTTTGGGATGAAAAGAAAAAATTGATTTCCCAAAGTGAGCATAAAAAGATGATGATTAGCAGGCGGATGGATCATTCCAAGTTCAAACACCTGAGCCAGCCTCTTTCAGGGAAAATTTTGATGGAAAAGATAGACGAAGAGTTCGAGATGTTGTACAGATTGACCTATATTGGTGAAGGACTTCCGCCCATGTCTACTGTTGATCACCTTGACATAAGGGTCCTAGAGAAACAGATGACAAGTTATGACATCCCAACACCTGAACTTTGCGTACCTATAGAGAAGTATGGGAAGATGAAATATACCTATCGCGCTCCACTGGCAGCTGTTATCCCTTAGATCTCAGATCTTTGCATTTTCTGAATATCATTTTATTTTGGTATAAAATTTTGTAATATATTTAGGATTTTGATTTTCCACGATGTGGCAGTGGTTTTCCCGTTATGTAATGAAGTTTTTCCATTAGACAGATACTTTAAATATCTTTTATATTGTTCAACGACATACCGGCCAATGCAAGAAAGCAGTTAAGCTTATCTTGTTATATTTTTTGTTTTATGATAGTGACATCTGAACTATGATGAGGTGTCCCTATATTGTAACTAATTTCTATTTCAAATAGGCCGAGTATGAAGACTCCAAGCCTCTATAAGTTCCATGTAGTTTCAAATGGAAAGGGGATAAATTTTGGAGCTCTACATATTTTCTCTATTGTTGTTATTCGGAGATATTTTTTGAATAAATTTGTCAGAAGCTTATATGCGTTTTTCAGAGATCCCTGTGTAATCGGTCTGGTAGTCTGTTTTTCCTTTCCCACGTGATATATGTTTCTTTCCTTTGTTAATCCATATTGTTAATATTCCTTCATACTTGGTTCAGTGTAGTATCTGAATGAGATTCATAGAAATTATGCCTTGTTCATTTCTTACCAAGTATTTCACAAAATATTTCTGCTAAAGTTGGTATAGGATTCATCTGTGTATGCCTTATATCAATGGATTGTTCATATTTCTTCTGTTTCACCAATTAAATCACTTTGACTACTAGCTGGTTGCTACCTTGCCTCTGTGTGAATGTATCTGCTAAGAATTTGATAACAATGTTTATGTTATACTTGAATTGACTCCATTGCCCAATATAGATCCCTGTTGTTCTCCAACCAATGGTTTATAGAAGTAAATCTTGTCCTACAGAAATATGACCTTCTGTGTATGTTTTAATAGAACATCTTGAAGAATGAATGCTGGTGTTCCTTTTCATAGTTGATGCCCTTGATTATTTCCAATTTTTTCATTAGTTTATTGAAAGAGCCCTCTCAGACTATGTTGGGTGAGTAACATCAGTCAAAATATTGGTTAGTGGTTACCCCGAATTCCCCTTCTTACAACCTGGGGATCAATTTGGGTGTTAACAAATTGGCGCCATTGCCGAGGAACACGAGCTTTCTTGTTTTTTCCTTGCAAGAATGACAAAGAATTTCAAATATTCGAAAGAAGGAGAGATCCCTGTGGGCGAACAGAGATTTCCATTTTTTTAAGGTTGTACAATTTTGCCTTGGCGACTCCACTCATAAAGATTTATATTCAAGAAAGCACTCCACTAGGGAAGACTGCCGAAGCTGAATTCTAGTTCCAAAGGAGATCTCAACAAGGCATCTTGGCCTCAAGAAAGATCCATACTAGAGGTAATCCTATTTCTAAAATTCTGCTAATTATTGATAATCCAGAAAGTCTACTTAGGTGAAAAGCTGGAAAAGATAAAGCTAGTACTTCAAACAGTGAAAGAATTGTGTCCAGAGAAGAATTACCTGTTTTTCAAGAATTAAATATAGAGATTGACATTGGGAAACCCTTACCAAGATCAAGATCCGAATCCTATCTAAGCCTAGGTGAAGGAGTTCTTAATAATACTGACTCCTACTTGTTAGATCCTATCTAGCGTGCTTTACTAGATACTATCAGAGCTAAAAAAGCTAAACCCTGTTCCCAGAATATCCCACCCCTTTCACAAAATCTGCCTGTAATCATGGCTGCTAGATTTGCACCTTTAGCCCTACCAGCTATTTTACATGAATTACCTCAAAACTATGTACAAAGGATCGTCTCCTATGATGGAGAGGGAAATTTTTCTGCCAAACAGCATGTAGACAGGTTTGAAGATTTTATTGATTTGGAGGAAGTAGATTATGATGATGCAAAAATAAGGTTATTTGCCCAAAGTTTGTTTGGAGAACCTAAGAAATGGTATAGGTTGCTACCAAATGCTTCCATAAATGATTTTGCATCATTTAAGACAGTGTTCTTAGAAAGATGGGAAATGATAGGAAGTCTTGCCCTAGTCTTGTCCCAGTACAATCACATCAAGAAAGGAGGTTTCGAGTTTGTGCATGAATTTTCTGCTAAATTTATGAGGGCATACAATTCTATTCCAGATGACCTAAGGCCCTCGGTAGGCGCTGTGAAACTCCATTTCGTAGATGCCTTCGATGGAGATTTCTCATGTACGTTAAGAGAAAGAAAGTGTGCCTCCCTACATGTTCTGCTGAAAGATGCCCTAGAGGTAGAGGAAAACATGATGGCCTTAGGAAAAATAAAGGTTAAAACAGAGGCTGAAAGAAAGAAGCAAGAGACCCAAACCGCTACCTCATCTACTTCTAATGATGCAAAATTTGATACCATGATGAAAGGCATGGAAAATTTGATGGATAGGTTAGTTGTAGATACCAAGCCTCCTCCCCAAGAAAGTCCTGAAAACCATATCCGAAACCCAAACTTTAGAAGACCACCACCTCCTACAAGAAATCAAAGAAATCCTGAAGAACAACCAATGTGTCCTCCTTTTGCTGAGAATATTGTAGACGATGAAATACCTGAAGATCCCACTGATACCCATATTAATTTTATTGATTCCCTAAACCATGAAATATACTTGACTAAAAGGGATCATGACTTCTTTAACAAAGAAAGTACTAGTAACAAACATGAGCTAGATCCTGAGCAATACCTAATTGGTTATCAAAATGTTGTGGATGATCTTCAAAGAAAGTTGAAATTTAGAAGTAGATAAGTTACCATGAATAAAGGAAAGCTTCCTTTGAACCAACCTCCAGTCACCCAATAGGCTGCAGAAGAGCCGAACGAGAAACAGCAAAAAGCTGTTGCAAATAAGAAACCTGAAAATAAAAAAGAAGATGTTCAACCTTCAAAGGAAGTTAGACCACCAAAAGTCACAGAGATAGTCAAACCTACCCCCACTTTTAGTCTCAAAGCTAAGCTATCAAAAGTGTAAATCTCCATCCCTCTTAACAAGCTACTGAAAAATAATGAGTACAGGGAAGAAATAAGAAAGATGGTCAAAGGGAAAAATGAATACCAACATGATATTCTGGAGCTATCTGATAATGCTCCTACCATAATTTTTGGATCTAAGTTGGAAGAGCCAGGCGATGAAGAAGTCCCTCCTTTCTACTTAAGCGTAAATGTCCATGATCAAATCGTGCACAATGCCTTAATAGACTCTGGGGCATCTCATAACCTGATGCCAAAATCTGTGTTGAAAGAGATAGGATTAGAAGTGACTAGGCCATACCAAGATATTTTCTCCTTTGATTCTAGAAAAGTACCATGTTTGGGACTGATTAAGAATATGGTAGTGACTTTAACCCAACTCCTTGCTAAAAGTGTTATGATGGATGTGGTGGTGGCTGATGTGCCTACAAAGTTTGGGATACTTTTGTCAAGATCCCAGGTTTCGAAGTTGAAAGGAACTATGCAGATGGACTTATCTTATGCCACAATTCTCGTTTTTGGAGCCAATAGGAGATTATATAGGGAAAACAGGATGGAATATGTTGTCAGCAGCAAAATCAAGCCTAAGAATCACCCTATATATGCATTTGATACAGACATGGGATGCTCCATTTTCTTTATTGATGGTCCTCATTGTGATCATAATCCTCTCCCATATATGGAAGTTGATGAAGATAAGGAATTCGTTGCTAGGTACGAAGCTTCTGAGCGGGAAAATAATGAAGAAGGTTTGTGGAAAATGTATTTTGATGGCTCTGTAAGCAAAAATGGTGCTGGAGCAGGGGTTTGGATCATTCCTCCCCATAGGGAGTCTAGGGCACTTTCATATAAGCTAACGTTTGAATGTACTAATAATGTTGCCGAGTACGAAGCATTGCTGTTGGGATTAAGGGCTCTAAAAAATTTGGGAGCTAAGAAGATAGAAGTGTTTGGAGACTCTGAGCTGGTAGTGAACCAAATAAATGATAGTTACCAAGACAAACACCCAAGAATGAGGGCATATAGAAATGAAGCTTGGGATTTCTTTGGGAATTTTTTCACAGAACATAAGATTAGAGTAATTCCCAGGCACGAAAATGAGGTGGCAGATTCCTTGTCTACCACTGATAGAGGTTTTAAGACCCCAATCTTCTCCCAAACTAAGTATGAAGTTGAAATAATAAACAGGCCTTCTATTCCTGATAATTCTAAGCATTCTCAGGTATTTGAAGATGACTTACAACTCAGGAGATTTTTGGAACTTTCTGATGAGTTTGCAAACGTGCACATTGATAATGAAAATGAGAACCTGGAAAATGTTGTCGAGGGAGAGAATGCAGAAGAAGAAGATAAAACCAAGGGTGGAAAAACATGATGGGTGGTAAGGATATTATTCAATTGAAAAATAATTACATCCCTAAAGACTTGATACCCCTAGAAAAGCTATTTGATCAAGATGATGCAGCTAAAAATCCAAAATTTGAACCTGCTCGAGAATAAGTAGAAGATCAAAAATTGGGTACAGAGAAAGACCCTCGAATGGTGAAACTATCTAAAAGGCTACATGCTGACAAAAAGGGACGCTATGTCGAGTTGATGAAAAGACACACTGATGCTTTCGCCTGGACCTATAAAGACTTAAAGGAGTATGATACTTCAATCATACAGCATGCCATTCCACTCAAGCTAGGTGAGAAACCTTTTAAGAAAAAATTAAGGAGAATCAATCCTAATTTAACAGATATCATAGAGAAAGAAGTAAAAAAAATCTTGAATGCAAAGATAATTGTTACCTTAAGGTTCTCACAATGGATAGCAAATCTGGTCCCTGTCAGAAAGAAAAGTGGAGAAATCAGAATCTGTATTGATTTCAGGAACCTCAACAGAGCGTCAATGAAAGAAAATTACCCTTTACCTAAAATGGAGCACATCTTACAACAAGTGGGAGGGGCCGAAAGAATTTCCACCGTGGATGGTTTTTCAGGGTGTAATCAGATTGAAGTACACCCAGAAGACCGGGAAAAAACCGCTTTTACAACTCCTTAGGGAACTTTCATGTACGCTAAAATGCCATCTGGTTTGATGAACGTTGGAGCCACTTTCCAAAGAGCTATGGATATTGCTTTTGCTGAAGAAAAAGATAAAATTGTGGTGGTATATATGGACGATATAATAGTTTTTTCAAAATCAGATGAAGAACATCTCAAGCATCTAAAGAGGGTTTTCATAAAATGTAGAAAATATGGCATTTGCTTGAATGCCAAGAAATCCTTTTTTAATTTGGATGAGGCTAAGCTTTTAGGGCATATCATCACCAAAGATGGGATAAAAATTGATCCTGAGAGGGTCAATGCTATTCAGAAAGTAGGAGAGCCCAGAAGCAAAAAGGAAATACAATCTTTCTTTCGCCAAGTGGGTTTTTTAAGGAGATTCATACCAAATTTTGCCAAAATAATGAGGATTATTACAAATATTTTAGGAAAGGAGAATCAAATAAAGTGGACAAAGGAAGCCATAGATTCCTTCAAAGGAATCAAGATAGCCATCACTGAAGCTCCGGTGTTGGCCAGCCCAAACTTTCCTAAGAATTTCCTAATTTTTTCATATGCTTATGAACATACAATAGTTGGAGTGCTATTGCAAAAAAATGACCAAAATGCTGAGCATCCTGTTGCTTTTTTCAGCAGAATGGTGAGAGAAGGGGAACTGAAATATGATATCATGGAGAAATAGGCTTATGCTCTTATAAAATCTTTGAAATATTTCAGAGTCTATATTATACACTCGCACATCATTGCTTACGTCCCAAATAGTGCTGTGAAAAGCATTTTGACCCAGTCCGATCCCGAAGGTAGAAGGGACAAATGGATTGCAGTACTACTGGAATATGATTTGGAGATAAAACCCACTAAACTGGTGTAAGGACACGGGTTGGCAAAGTTAATGACTAAAGAAAATTGTGACTCTTTGCAGCTAAAATTTTTGGAGAACCATCCAAACCAGCTGAATACAAACATACAGGTGAGGCCTGAATTCTCTGAGTCCCGTTGGTATAATGACATTGTTTTCGTATTGCATAATTTACAAGCACCTGCAGGGTTAAGTAAAAGTAGGGCTAGGTTTGTAAAGCTAAAAGCTGCCAAGTATTGTATCACGAATCAATACTTATATTGGAAAGATCCTGGAGGGGTGCTGCTAAACTGTTTGCTTGAAGATGAAGCTAAACACATAAAAGAAGAATTCCACATAGGAAATTGCGGAGGACACCATTCCTGGAAGGCAACAGTAAACAAAATCCTGAGGGCAGGGTTTTACTGGCCTATGATGTTTACTGACGTCTATAAAGGGACTATTGTTTGTCACCAATGTCAGATGTTTGATGGAAAAAGAAAGGTTGTTTCACTTCCTCTACATCTTATCATAGTGGAAGCACCTTTTCAACAGTGGGGTTTAGATTTCATTGGAGAAATAAACCCAAACTCCTCTGGGCAGTACAGATGGATCATGACGGCTACTAATTATTTTACCAAATGGATAGAGGCCATACCTACCAGAAGAGCGACTGAAGGAGTAATCATGGATTTTCTGGAAGATAACATCATGTCCAGATTCGGATGCCCCAAAAGGATTGTGACTGATAATGCTCCAGCTTTCTGTTCCAAAAAGATGATTAATTTCTATATATAAAACAAAAGATGTTCTTAGAATATATATACATAAAATAAAATTGGACATAGAACCATCAACATAATTTAACTTTTTCAACTAACTTCTAGTCCAAGAGTTGGAGTGTTTTCATAAGCAATTTAACCCAACTATACTACAATAAATCTTCTATGCCTTACTATGGCAGCTGAGGATTTTTAAACTCAGCTTAGTAGCATACTATTTACCCAAACACATTAATCATAGATTTAAAGGGATAAATAAAGTTTGGGGCCTAAGAAGAGTCCAAGAAAAAAAACTTTAACATTATAATTGTAGCAAATATTAAGTCCAATAAAAGTAATACTTAAACTTTAATATAATAAATCATTCAATTCTAAAAAACATTTATAATCAAATACATCTAATTGTATAAATATAAAATATATTATTGATTATTTTGAAAAATATTTCTCAATTAAACACAAGTTCATTTTTTTTTATGTTGTAGGACTATGTTACAATTGTCAAATTTATTTTAAATGTTGATGAAATTGATCTATCACATGCAATTGCTAGTGGTATTTAACTAAAATTGACTTCAAAATATGAAGAAAGTTAAGTATTAACTAGACTTGAATTAAAAATATGACTAAAATTGAGTACTATACTAGCATTGAGTTCATAATAATTAGTTATAATATAGATTGTTCCACAATATGGATAATATTATATGCTCAAAACACGAGGAAGATTCTTACATCTTAAAAAATTAATGTGAGAAGGATTCTTACATTTAAACAATCTTAGTATAATAGGTTTAAAAAATATAATGTGCAATTTTATTTTGATACATATATATATATACGTTTTAATATTCTATTATAATATTTCATAAAGTTTGGACAATTGAGAGTGTCATCAACAAAGACTTTTAAATCATAATTAAATTAAAAATTAAAAAAATTGGCAAAATTATATAGCCTAGATTATCAACATATTTTTAACAATAATAGATAGAATTCTCCCTACCACATAAATTAATATAATTACAAATGAATATGCTAATCTTATGTCATGAATCAAGATCATGTTCAGTATGTTAAGAGAGTGGTAGTAAATTGTCAATAAAATTTTAGATTATATTTATTAAAAACTATTAACATTTCATATTTTTTTGTATTTATTAGATAAATAAATCCTACATAAATGAGTCAAAAACCACAGCCATTCACAGAATTCAAATCAACTTCTTAAAATAAGAGATTTAAAGTTTATTTAAGCACCCAAAAAAATAGTCTTTTAATCACCTTCATCATTGTTGCCAAATCCATAACATCTTAATAAATAATGATAATGATTTTTATTTATTTAAAATTAGTAAATAAATAAATAATAATGATAATACTTGTAGGAATATGTGAGACACTACCTTTATGTTCTTCTTCATTCATTAATTAGATAAGGTGCAAGGATTGTCACGATGCATAAACCACGCCCTTCACAAATTTAGCTCGCAGGCAAGGTTTCAAAATATGATTTAACAAAATCATCTTATACCAAAAGCTCTTAAAGATTCAGCCTTTAAAAAGACATATTATTTACCAATTACTTATAAATCTCATATGTGATGGGGAGTTATTCAGCTAAAGAGTAGTTTATTTATTCTATATTTTGGATTTTAGAGTGGTTTTTGGTAGGTATGTTGTAACTTTTTTGAATAAAATTTAAATTTGGAAGTGTTTAAATTAAGTTTTTGAATTCATAAATAATTTCAACATCCTTTAAGACTCCCATGACACCCAAATTATGTAATTTCAATAACTAATATGTGACTTTAAATTTTTTAAAATTTTCCAACTAAACCAAACAAAATAAGAAAGAAAATATTCTCTCAAAAAATTAAAAAATATAAAATATTTATACTCCACAAGTTCGGCTAACAATAATTACTAAATAAGAAAATATATAAATATAAAACATTCAGATAAAAGGCCAATATATTTGTGGACAAAGTATTGTCCATTTATTATTATTTTTTCTAGATTTTTAAAATGCATTATACATGATAAGAAAAGATAAGCTGCATGACAAGTGATAAGAAAAGATAAGCTGCATGATAAGACAAGATAAGCTGCATTATGTGTTGTCGTAGTCGTAATCGTTGTCGCCGTCGTCTTCATTGTCAAGTGGGTTTGGATTGTTGTCGTAGTCGTAGTCATCATTGTCGGGTAGGTTATTGTCATATGGCTTGTTGTTATCATTACCAACATTGTCGGGTAAGTTATTGTCAGTCGGGTTGTTGTCAACATTACCAACATTAGATTCTGATATTTGACCTGCCGTTGCTTCCGTCGCCCCGCTAAGAATATTGGTATGTTCTGATATTTCATTTATAATCACACCTCCCGCTAATGCAGTCGATTTGCCCAGCAGGACATTCCCGAGGGCACTGGCGATAAGCTTACCAGGCGTCGATAATATGGACGTGAACCTTTGAGATGGACTTATGTGTGCAATCCTGGCAACTGAGAGTCCATAAATGTCTATTTTGGCGCAGCTCAGATCCAGGTTAACCTGACACGTTACCTCCTTGCAGAGATATCTCCAACCACCTGAATGGATCTGCTTATTGCAGGCATTACAAGTGTACGCGTCCACCTCCGAATCGTCCATCACCAATTTGTGATTTGCGTGTCCATTGTAGCGTAGTGTTGGAGGGAGCAGCATACACAAGGGATGCAGCCTTAACGCATGCACTAAGTGATGCCCTTCAGTTGCGAATGCAAACCCTTTCAACACATCGTGGCAGGCGTGACAGTGATGCCTAAACAATGGTGTCTGGGGACGAAATTTCAACAGTCCATGCTGCGGGTGTTGATAGTCATCAGGAACGGTAGCGCAGTCCTCATGCAGAGTGAAATTGAAGCATGAATCTTTATTTTTGCACACGTAACCCACTTTGCCTCCAAATTCTTGGCACCCGCTGCATGTGTAAGTCGGCAGGCCCTCCAATCGGAAAAGTTCATGCTCATGCCGGGTAACGTTTATGAATCCCTCCGTTGGATTTGAGTTAGAGTCCGCCATGAAGAATTACAATCGCACTTGAAGCGAAGACTTAAATTATTTGCGCTCAGAATTAAATGCAAATGCAAAGGTAAAGAACTTACCCTTCCATTGTCCTATTTATTTGAGTTGCCAGGAAGATTGGCCATAAGTCGCCCCTCCATTTGAGTTGCCAGGAAGCTTGGATGGCCTAATTAGTAATTAAAGAAGACTTTGTCTGATGCGAGAAACTTCTTCAATAAGACGCTCAAAGATGCGAGAAAGACGGTTTCGTTGAAAGCACGCGTTCCCTAACTTCAACTCAATTCATAGAAACCATAGCAACAAATCTAATTAATAATTTGAGTTGCCAGGAAGATTAGATCCCTTAATTAAGTCCATCCATTAGAGTTGCCAGGAAGCAGTTTGGATCGCCTAATTAATAATTAAGGAAGACTTTGTCTGATTGGGTATCCTAATAAGTAAATAAAACTTTGTTTGGACCTCCATGGCGTTATCGAAGACAGTCGGTGAAATGAGTAAGTGCTAACCCTAATAACTAAAGAAGAATTTGTGTCGAACTCACTACCGGATAACTTAATTACAGAATTTTTATTTCGGTCAAATTAGTAGGTGCGAGAAGACCGGACACCCTAATAATTAAAGAAGACTTTGTCTCGAACTCAATACCGGATTACAGAATTTTTATTTCGGTGAAATTAGTAGGTGCGAGAAGACCGGACACCCTAATAATTAAAGAAGACTTTGTCTCGAACTCAATACCGGATATCTTAATTACAGAATTTTTATTTTGGACATATTAAATATTATTTTAATCACAAAACTTCATTTTCATGGAGGAATGGCTACAATATTTGGTTGATTCTACTATCGACGAGTGTTTTCTTGTTGAATGGGTGAGAAAAAACAAGAAAACACGGTTAGGTATGGACCAAGTCTATGTAATTGCTGAGAAAAAACAAGAAAACACGGTTAGTACTGTTCCAGTACAGAAGTCTACATGGTTCTTCTATCCATTAGAGTTGCCAGGAAGATTAGATCCCTTAATTAAGTCCATCCATTAGAGTTGCCAGGAAGCAGTTTGGATCGCCTAATTAATAATTAAGGAAGACTTTGTCTGATTGGGTGTCCTAATAAGTAAATAAAACTTTGTTTGGACCTCCATGGCGTTATCGAAGACACTCGGTGAAATGAGTAAGTGCTTCGGTGAAATTAGTAGGTGCGAGAAGACCGGACACCCTAATAATTAAAGAAGACTTTGTCAACTATACAAGCCTTTGCTTCAACAATGAGGCTGTCAACTTCTTTGTCATTTTCATTCACATGTACCTCTATATTGTGAGATTCACAATTGTCAATTTATTTAGTCTTCTCTGCTTCTACAGATTCCATGACAACATCATCATCTTATACAACTAATGTTGTCCCATCATAACTATTCCCCCTTACACCAAAAGTTATGTTCAGAATATCCCAAGCCTCTTTGGTTGTTTTGGCTGCTGCAATTTTAGGAAAAATACTCTCATCCATGGCTTGTTGAATGAGACACAATGTTGCTGCATCATTCCTTATGTCTTCTAATAAGTTATCTTTTTTATTTTTTGGCATGGCCTCATAGGCTCCTTGATCTGGTTCTTCAAAACCATCCAATAATATTATCTACAAATCATCAACACACACCCTAGTCTTCATTCTCACTTACCAAATCTCATAATTATTACCTGAGAAATACGAGAAATAATAAAAGATGTTCGAGTCACATCTTGTGACTGTTCTTCAGTGCCATCTGCTTTAGCAGATTCTTCAATACCTATCCCAAGTATTTCTGCAATAACTTAACCAATTTCTTTTGCATCATAAATTTCCTTTTTCATTTGCTCGAGCCTTCTCCTTTTTCCCATTTTTACTTTATTTATTATCTGGTAATATTTTTCTTCAAAGTTAAGCTTCTTAAGGCTTACTCTCAGCCTCTTCAAGGCTGTATTCACCTTAGCATACTTCCACCAAGCTTTTGCCCCATCTTTCATATGACAATACAAACCCTTATGCCTTTTCAAACTTTTCGAGCTGCCACTCTTTCTCTTTTGTTTTAACCATTTTCAGCACACTATTTTTATGTATTTTTTTTTAAAATAAAATAGACATCCCTTTTTAAAATGCGGCTCAACCAAAACTTCATTCCCCTTTCTATATTTTTCCTTTCTTGCACTTTTATTTTTAAGACATGCGCACTTTTGTTTTCACGTTACTAGCTTTCTCCATTTTTTAATTTTTTTTTATTCACCACTAAACAAGCCTTTTAAATAAAACACAGTGGATAATCAAGAGGCCCAATGCTGAGAACCTCTTTCTTTTCCTTTTTCTCATTTTTCCTTTTAAATAAAACACAGTGGATAATCAAGAGGCCCAATGCTGAGAACCTCTTTCTTTTCCTTTTTCTCATTTTTCCTTTTAAATAAAACACAGTGGATAATCAAGAGGCCCAATGCCCAGAACCTCTTTCTTCTCCTTTTCTCATTTTAAAACCCAAAGAACATTCATCTTTCCAAGAAAATATTGGGGCTCATCAAAACCTTCCCTAATTTTTAGGAGAAAGACGGCTTTCACTTTAACCAAGATTAATTTTTGCATTTACATTAGTAAATCTTGTTTAGGGTTAGTGAAAAAAATCTTCACATATGCAAAATGGATCTATAAGATCAAGCATGCTGCAGATGGTAGCATGGAGAAATACAAAGCGAGGTTTGTAGCTCGTGGATTCTCCCAGAAAGAAGGATTGAGTATGAAGAGACTTCTACACCTATAGCCAGGCACACTTCCATTAGATCAGTACTTGCTCTGGATGCAGTAATGAAATGGAAGATACACCAAATGGACGTCAAGACAGCCTTCTTGAATGGTGTAGTCGAAGAGGAAGTGTATGTGGAGCAACCACTTGGTTTTGAGACACATGATGGGAAGTCATATATGTGCAGAACTTGGTATGATAGGATAGACAGCTTTCTATCCAGTTTGGGCTTTACCAAGAGTAAAGTGGATTCCAACCTTTACTACAAGGTTGAGGAAGGCAATCCAATGATACTACTATTGTATGTGGATGACCTATTTGTTATAGGTGAGAATAGATTGATTGCCAACACACATCGGAAGCTTGCTTCCAAGTTCGAGATGAAGGACTTGGGGATGATGCACTCTTTTCTAGGCATGGAGGTGTGGCAGAGTAGATGGAATCTTCCTTGGACAAGGGAAGTATGCAGTAGAGATCCTGAAGAGGTTCGGGATGATGGACTGCAAGGCCATGGCCACACCTATGGCATCGAACCAGAAGCTTCTGTGTGATGCTTCATCTGATCCAGTTGATGTCACTGTGTATCATCAGATGATTGGGTCCTTGATGTACCTGACGAACACAAGACCATATGTTTGCTTTGCGATGAACACATTGAGCCAATACTTGACAGGTCCGAGACATGTTCACCTAGTTGCTGTAAAGCATATTCTGAGGTACCTAAAGGGTACAATTGATTATGGGCTCAAGTATGATGCGAATCAAAAGTTTAACCTGTAGGGTTATGTTGATTCAGATTCGGCAGGCAGTGCTGCAGATAGGAAGAGCAGTTCTGGGTGTTGCTTCAGTATGGGATTAGGTGTGATCTATTGGTTTAGCGGGAAGCAGTCCTGCGTAGTACTGAGTACAGCTAAAGTAGAGTATGTTGCAGCTTGTTCAACTAGTTGTGAGGTAGTATGGCTTCGAAAGCTACTGTCTGAGTTATTTGATCCCTGCTGGAGGTTATTGGTATCTTTTGTGACAACCAGAGTTGTGTGAAGTTGTCTGAGAACCCGATGTTCCATGACAAGTCGAAACACATTGAGATCAAATATCACTATATCAGGGATATGGTGCCGAAAGGAGCAGTGAAGCTCTTGTATGTTACGACAGATGAGCAGATTGCAGTTGTGCTAACGAAGCCACTAGCCAGAGTAAAGTTTGAGTACTTCAAAGAGAGGCTTGGTGTCCTTCAGATCAATGACATTTCCAGGAAGAAGTGATGGACACATTTGCTGAAGCCACTCCGAGCATGGTGAGAGGAGGATCCTTCCATGGATGTGGATATAAGCGCTGGATGATGAGCATCAGGACGATGCTCCAGTTACTGCTCTGTATATTTATCATGTTGGATGCTGGATATGATCAGTTGGATCATTTATATGTATGTATGCATCATGTTGGATGCTAGATATGATAAGTTGGATCATTTATATGTATGTATGCATCATGTTGGATGCTGGATATGATCAATTGGATCATTTATATGTATGTATGCATCATGTTGGATGTTGGATATGATCAGTTCGATCATGTGTATGTATTTGTAGATGTATTAGGTGGGTACATTGTATGATTAGGTAGATCATGTATGTTGATATGTATCAGGTATGATCAGGTGGATCATGTAATTGTATATGTATCAGGTGGATACATTGTATGATCAGGTAGATCATGTATGTTGATATGTATCAGGCAGATACTATGTATGCATCAGGTGGATGCATTGTATGATCAGGATGATCATGGACGACGAGCTTTAGGATGTTGCTCCAGATGACATGCATCAGGACGATGCAGTGATGATGATCAGAATGATCATGTGTACATCAGGATGATGTATGGTGAGTATCAGGTTGATACTCTGTGGCCATGGAACAGGTTGTGCAGATAAAGCATATAATCCTAGCCCTGGGAGGTTTGCAGATAGTCTTTCGAGGTTTTGCCTATGGCATGTAATACTGGCTGTGGGATATCTGGAAAACGCTCTTTCGAGGTTTTTCTTTGGAGGACATATAATCCTAGCCCTGGTAGGTTTGTAGATTATCTTGCTAGGTTTTGTCGCTGGCATATAATAGCTCCCTACGAGATCTGGCAAATGCTCTTTCGACGTTTTGTCCCATGGCATGTAATCCTAGCCCTGGGAGATCCGATAGGTTGAGCTGTGTGCTCGTAATCAGTCCTGGGATGCTCTTTCGAGGTTTTTCTATGACCACATGTAATAAGTTTTGGAGATCTGGATAGGATGAAAAAAGCCTCAGATGCTATTTAGGGTTGTTGCTTGGTAAGACACTCTTTTAAGGTTTTGTGGTGGGGGTCAGATGTAATAAGTCCTGGAGATCTGGACAGAATGAAAAAGGCCTCAGATGCTCTTTAGGGTTCTTGTTAGTCAAGAGACTCTTTTAAGGTTTTGTGAAAATCACATATAATACTAGCCCTGGGAGATCCGACAGGTAGAGTTGTGTGCTCGTAACATCCTGGGATGCTCTTTCGAGGTTTTGTGACGCACGCAATAAGTCCTGAGGATTCCACAGTATGGCCAGTGATGATGAAGACCTGCAGGTGGTGGGCCTACATCTAGTATGGAAAAGGAATGGCTCTGTAGAACAACCTATGACGAGTAGATTCAGAGATTGATTGAGATAGCACCTGCAGTGACGATGACGATGATTCAAGGACGATGCATCGATGACAATGATCCAGAGAAGAAGGCCTGTGCTAGATGATCTGTGTCGAGAAATACCTTCCTAGTTAAGAGGGAGTGTTGATGTATATGTAACTTCGGAATGTATTTCATATATATATTTATTGTACTCCTATAGAGATGTATTATTCCTCTATACGAAAGTGTTTGTATTCCTATAGAGATGTTATTATTCCTCTATACGGAAGTGTCGTCATTTATATTGTAAGTGTCATAACTTATACTTGATGGGTTATTAGACCACCTTGTTGGGGTCGACCCTGTATAAGTCATGTGGGTCGAAGGGTTATTAGACCACCCTATTGGGGGTTGGCCATGTGGGTCAAAGGGTTATTAGACCACCCTATTGGGTGTCGGCCCAGTCAACATTGTGTTATGTGGTTAAGTTGAGGCCGACCTAGTAAAGGTTATTAGGCAAGTCAAGTCAAGTATAAATAGAGTGCGGGAGGCACTCTATTTGATCATTCTATTCTCACACACACTCTTTGGAGAGTGGCGCACTTGTGGAGGAGGAGAAGCTGCTACTAGGAGATGTCTATCTCTTATGCTTGGGTTGTATCATTGCTCTATCTATCTCTGAGGAAATTATTGGGGTTTTTCACCTTTATGGTTTTCCCCAATTAAACTCTGTGTCTCTTGTGTGCTTGCATTATTGTGTCCATGATTGATATGCTGTAGATATGCTATACATGTTGTTCTCTCAGTTAAGATCCTAGATCAGATTGAAGTATATTCTGAAAAACTTACATCTGTGAGTTCCCGGTCCTGTTGTTCGAGTGGTTGGTGAAGTTGACCTTCCAGAAGAGGAACTTCCAAGGTGGTGAACCGACGACCTGGACCCCCAAGCTGATTCAGGAACTGCAGGAAGTTGATAATAAAGCATCACGGGCTGTTGAAGTGTGGTTCGATAGCATCGTAGAGGGCTATATCATAGAGTTCACGGTTGATACTCATAAATCTTATAGTGAAGCCGAAAGATATTTTTTCCGCAAACCTCCGGGCAAGTTTCTGCTGTCGCTTCAACTGTCGATTAAGATGCTTATTTGCGAAAATGGTATATTGAAGATGCATCTTGATCAGTAAATAGCCTGGTGGGTGGAGGTCGTGGGTACCATGACGGTTGGGGGGTGGTACATGGAATGATAAGGGGTAGATGGGTGCATGTCATGATGAGACTGTGAGTGAAGCCGAGGAAGAAAGTGGTCTTACTAGGGGAGGAGCGAGGTTTCGACAGGAAAAGAGGCAGAGGATAGGAGAAGGTCCTGCTGCAGTCGAACCACAAGGTCGTGAAGGAGGACCACACAGGGCGAAGCGACCTCACAGTCCCAGAATGCCAGGCGATGATGCTAAGTTACCGTTGTTCCACGAGAGTGGGACAGACAACCCAGAACAATATTGGTTTTTGTGTGAACCGGTCTGGACCGTAAAATAGGTCCCTGATGATGTCGCTAAGAAAGGACAGTTAGCGAAAACGATGCGAGGTCGTGCATTAGATTGGTTTATGAATTTTGTTCTAGTTCCTACAGGATCCCCAGAGAAGTCATTAGATGAGATCTAAGATGGGTTGATTGCAGAATTCAGAAATCCCAAGTCTGAGGCTCAATATATTACGAACTTGAAAGAAATTAAGTAGTATCCCCATGAGACAGTGTGGGATTTCGACCAGTGATTCAAGATGCTGATGGAAAGGGTCATTTTTGATATGAGCGCCATCCAACATAAAGAGTGGTTCATCACGACACTACTACCACATATTCGGCTACCATTGATGCAACAAAACATCTCGACGCCCATTGAAGCTCTGGAGATTGCAATGCGATTGCAGGCGTCGCTGAATAGAGAAAATGCAGTCGGGATGTCGCAAATACAAACATAGCTCACTAACTTGACTATATAGCTGCAATATTTTAAGAAGGGCAAGGAGCACGACGAAGAAGTATGGTGTATGCGATGTCGAGGAGAAGGGCATACGAAGAAAAATTGCTCAGACTTCCGCAGTTATTTGGTTTCAGGAGTGCCAAATCTGTTGAATGGTGGTAGCATGCCGTGGTGTCGCGTCTGCCATGTATACGGGCACAGCCATGACAATTTCCCATATATGCAGAAAATGGTCACCACCCTGAGGAATCTTTATTGTACATTTTGCAAATCGGTGTGTCATAATGACAAGGATTGTCGTGCATATGGGTTGCTACAAGAAAGAATGTGTGAGGCATTCTATGTAAAGGACGACCAACATGTCATACAATAGCCACAACTGCAGATGCAATTTGTACCGTAGCAGCAGTAACTGCTGCAGTTCATGCTGCAATATGCTCCAATGTAGATGGCTCCACAACAACCACTGTATGTACAGCAACCACACTATGCACAACAAGGGCAAGGAATGTAGTCGGCACCAATGCAGCAACAATACCAACAACAGGGAGGATTCCAGGGAGGATACCGGGGAGGACATGGCGGAGGATTTGGTCGTGGAGGAGGATAAGGTGGTCATGGACCTGTTCAATGCTATCACTGTGCGGTATGGGGACACTACCAGTGAGATTGTCCACTACTGCAGAACCATTGTATGTTCTATTCTGTTAGTGATCACACGGTTGAGAATTGTCTATAGTTGATTCCACGATGGCAAGCAAGAAATACTCCCCAGTTGCAGAACCAGCCCCAGGCACAGCAGCCTGCCCAAAACCAAGTGCAGGAACCAGTACAGAACCAGAATATGGCGCCAAATCAGAATCAGAATGTGAACCCACCTGAAAATCTGTCGCTGAACCAGACCCAGCGTGCGAACATCACGACAATTTCTGCAGAGCCAAGGCCGCAAGATGCTTCTGTTGCTGTGGTCACTCGTGGAGGAAAGACAACTAGAGAGGAGATCTCAAAGATTTGGTTAGTCAGACAAAAGAAGGTATCATTTGACATTGATGTGGAGTGGGAGACATTTCTTCAAGCATGACATGCACTAGAAAAAGACCGAGGTAAGGCTGTTGTGTACGACATGCCCTCCACTTTTGATGCTACTTCAGAGGTTGGCCCGTCGCAGTGGTCCAGCACACTTCGATCATTTTTGGAACATTGTTTGTCCCTAGCAAAAGATCTCGATGCTCTTACTGCGATTGAAGCTTTGTTGCGACGACCGACCCAGGATCGACAAGAGCTCGTGGTTAATTCCCTACAATGACGGAAGATGGGTAAGGAGATGCGGATGAATATTCAAATTGGAGACTACGATGTTGATCCGGTTATTCTGGACGTTGGTTCGGATGTCAACATCTTGACCAAGAAGGCTTGGCAGAAGATGGGGAGTCTCCCATTGAGCTGGTGTCATGTAGATCTCCAGTTAGCTAATCATGCTAAGGTGACATTCATTGGGAGAGTTTCACAAATGGTGGTGGACATTGAGGGAATGAAAATATATGCCGACTTTGATGTAATAGAAGTAGTCGAGGGAGGAAGCTCTTATCCAGCACTACTGGGGATTGGATGGGCTAATGATAGTGGAGCTATAATCTACTTCAAGCGATGGATGATGAATTTTGAAAATCGCGATCTCAGAGTTATTGCCCCATTGGATCCGGCTGAAGGACGCCACTATATAGAGCTAGTGAAGGACGACGATCCCAGCGGATGGGACCATGCATTCAATATCTCTTAAGATTATATCCATCCGACTGCCAACAGTGAGCTGGGATGGCGCAGTGACAGCTCTGCGTCTTTTGACTGTAATGATGCTCTAGAATATTGGCACAACCGCTTGCACAAGGTATCGCTCTGTAAGTGCGGGTTGATCACACAGTCATTATGCCGTGTCACAATTGAAACGGTTACACTACCAATATATGAAGGAATGCCTGGCTTATCTGACTTTCTGACAGAGTTCAAGGAACAAGTTTTTGAACCACAGTGGTTGCTGGCATTGAATGAAGCAATGAAGGCTGCTCCAGCATGCTGGTGGGAGACACATAAGGCATCAATTGATGTATGGTCGAAATGCAGAAGATTGATGATGGTACGCTTTGGCGATACCGAGGTCTACCACATTAGGAAGTATGATGGCCGGAATGATCCTAGCGGTCACTTGATGGAGTGTTAGCGGTTATGGGTATCACGACCAAGAGACGAATGGGTCCATGCTTTTATCCATACGTTGGATGAGATGCCACGATCTTGGTATACTACAGTTGAATTGCGAGGAGAAATTTCTACTTGGTTGGAGCTCACAGTGTGTTTTACCCATACATTCAGTTTTACGGACGCCGATCCAAAGGTCAATAATGCATGACAGCTCATCTGCGATGTAGTTATGTAGGTGGTCCCGGTGGCATATCTTGCGGATCCGCATATGCATTGCCAAATGCAGTCTCTCATGGAATGCTTCAATATCAGTGGTGGTCCAGAAGATGGCGATGACCCGCAGAATGTGAATATCCTGGAATCAAAAGGAAGTCGTGTTATGGCACCAGCTGATGCGCCAAGCGATCTGATCAGTCAGCCGCTGAAGATCCGCAAGATTAACATTGGGGCAGAGGACAATCCGAAGTTCAAAAATTTCAGGGATTACTGGGATGATGAGATGATAAGCAAGGTCACTGATTTGCTCCATGAGTTTCAGGATGTATTTTCCACAAATTTTTCTGACATGAAGGGGATTCTGGGCGACTTATGGGAGATGAAGATTCCATTAAAACTAGATGCTAATCTAGTCCGGTAGTGACTCTATTGATTGAATCCACAAAATAAGGAGAGGATCAAGGTAGAATTGGATCGCATGTTGGATGTTGGTATCATTGAACCAGTCGAGGAGTCGGAATGGATTAGTCCTATGGTGGTACAAGAAAAGAAGATCGGCGAGGTGCGCATTTGCGTCGACCTCTGGAAGCAAAATGATGCATGTTTGCACGACCTGTTCCCAACCTCGTTTAATGACAAAGTGCTTGATGGTGTGGGTAGCAGGAGATGTACTCTTTCACAGACGGGTTCTCTGGATACCATCAGATCCGCATTTCCAAAGAAGACCGCCATAAGACAACTTTTGTTACTAAATGGGGCTGCTTTCAATAAACCATGATGCCGTTCAACTTGAAGAATGCACCTGCGATATTTTCGGGGGTTGTCGTTGCTGCATTCAAAGATTTCATTCAGAATTTTTTACAAGTATACATGGACGATTGGATGGTCTATGGTTTGGTCCGCGATCATCTGGCGAATCTATGGTTGATGTTGGAGCGATGTCGGCAGCACCAGATATCGTTGAACTTAAAGAAGTATATCTTCTGTGCACCGTTCGGCATATTGTTGGTTCATATTGTGTGTAAGCAGGGATTGCTGGTCGACCCAACAAAGATTGCGCTTAGTCTGAGTTTGACACTGTCGAATACTATTAAGCATTTACAGGCGATGCTGGGACACACGGGGTATTATTGCAAGTTCATCACGGGTTATGCTGCGATTACTACCCCTATGGAGAAGTTGTTGAAGAAGGATGCAGTATTCCAGTGGAGCCCTGAATGTCAGGATAGCTTTGAGGCACTAAAGAAGAAGATGGCTTCGGCGTCGATATTAGTATTTCCTGACTGGAGTAAGGAGTTCCATGTTCATGTTAATGCCTCATCGATTGCGCTGGGAGTAGTGTTGGCCCATCTCGGAGAGGGGGATCTTGATGACCCCATTGCTTTTGTCAGCCGGAAGTTGTCATCTGCAGAAAGAAACTACACTACTACGGAGAGGGAAGGTCTGGCAATGGTTTACGCGTTGCAGAATTTTCGCCATTACTTACTGCGAGGCCATTTCAACATGTTCACAGATCATTCTGCATTAAAATACTTGGTCAATAAGCCTGTATTCGGGGGAAAGATCTGTCGATGGCTACTTCTGTTTCAGGAGTTCGATTTTGAAGTAATTGTGAAACCAGGGTGGTTAAATGCTGGCTTGGATCATCTCTCTCGGATTGAAACAGGGGAGGAGCCAACTAGCATTGAAGATGGGTTTCCTAATGCGCAATTATTTAAAGTTGGAATTGCTGATGGATATTTTGAAGAAATCATTCAGTTTCTGACGACAGGTACCACACCAGAAGAAGCAATTGGTAGTTAAGGCTGTGGACTTCCAGCTAAGCGCAGGAATGCTATACAAGATGGGTGCTGATGAGATATTGCGACGGTGTGTTTTGCCACATGAGCAAGAGAAGATCCTTTCTGAAGCACATGCAGAAGTGGCTAGAGGTCACGATGGTGGCCATGCGACAGACGACAAGGAAGGTGCTTCGAGCGAGGCTCTGGTGGCCTACGCTACACAGTGATGCGATAGATTATGCAATGACGAGTGCAGAAGTAAGACAAATACAACAATATTTTCATATTTTTTGGAAGACTATATGACAAACCAAGCTAGGACGAGCTCATGTATATTTAGTTTTCTATAATAAATATAAACAATACTATTTTCATTTATTATATTTAGATTTAAAATTTAAAAAAAAAAAACCATATTACATTTTGTTTTCATTCTCATGGGCTAGCCGAGGAGGTTTGAACCCGGAGGCATCTCATAAATTATTTATTATTAAAACGCATTTCCCGATATTCTAACCCTTCTTCGATGAAGATGAAAATTGTAGAATCAACCAATTGTGGCCATTCTTCCATGAAAATGGAGTATTATTTAATTTGTCCAAAATCGAAGTATGGAGTATTATTTAATTTGTCCAAAATTAAAGTATGAAGTATTATTCATCTATTTAGTGTACACCATTAAAAATATTGTAGAATCAATCAACTCTAGCCACTCTTCGATAGTAGAATCAACCAAATATTGTAGCCATCCCTCCATGAAAATGAAGTTTTGTGATTAAAAGAATATTTAATATGTCCAAAATAAAAATTCTGTAATTAAGATATCCGGTATTGAGTTCGAGACAAAGTCTTCTTTAATTATTAGGGTGACCGGTCTTCTCGCACTTACTAATTTCACCGAAATAAAAATTCTGTAATCCGGCGGCATTGAGTTCGAGACAAAGTCTTCTTTAATTATTAGCGTGTCCGGTCTTCTCGCACCTACTAATTTTGTGATTAAAGTATATTTAATTTGTCCAAAATAAAAATTCTGTATTTAAGATATGCGGTATTGAGTTCGAGTCAAAGTCTTCCTTAATTATTAGGATGTCCGGTCTTCTCGCACCTACTGATTTCACCGAAATAAAAATTCTGTAATTAAGTTATCCGGTAGTAGTGAGTTCGACACAAATTCTTCTTTAGTTATTAGGGTTAGCACTTACTCATTTCACCGACCATCTTCGATAACACGATGGACGTCGTCACGTCCCTTCTTGCACCTACTCATTTCACCGACTGTCTTCGATAACGCCATGGAGGTCCAAACAAAGTTTTATTTACTTATTAGAGTATCCAATCAGACAAAGTCTTCTTTAATTATTAATTAGGCGATCGAAGCTTCCTGGCAACTCTAATGGAGGGGCGACTTATGGCCAATCTTACTCGCAACTCAAATAAATAGGACAATGGAGCGCTGAGTTGTTTACCTTTGCATTTGCATTTAGTTGTGAGCGCAAATAATTTACGTCTTCACTTCAAGTGCGATTACGATTCTTCATGGCGGACTCCAACCCAAATCCAACGGAGGGATTCAGTAACGTTACCCGTCACGAGCATGAACTCTTCCGATTTGAGGGCCTGCCGCCTTACAAATGCAGCGGGTGCGAAGAATTTGGAGGTAAAGTGGGTTACATGTGCAAATTTAAAGATTCAATATGCCACAATTTCACTCTGCACGAGGCCTGCGCTACTGTTCCCGATGAGTATCAACACTCGCAGCATGGACCGTTGAAATTTCGTCCCAAAACACAGTTGAGGCATCACTGTAACGCCTGCCAGGATGTGTTGAAAGGTTTTGTGTTCGAAACTGAGAGGCATCACTTAATGCATGCGTTAATGCTGCATCCCTTGTGTATGTTGCTCCCTCGAACACTACAGTACAATGGACACAAAAATCACAGATTGGTGATGGACGATTCGGAGGTGGACGCGTACACTTGTAATGCCTGCAATAAGCAGATCCATTCAGGTGGTTGGAGATATCTCTGCAAGGAGGTGACGTGTCAGGTTAAAGTGGATCTCAGCTGCGCCAAAATAGACATTTACGGACTCTCAGTTGCCAGAATTGCAGACGTAAGTCGATCTAAAAGGTTCACATCCAAATTATCTACGCCTGGTAAGGCTATCGGCACTGCCCTGCTGGTCACAGCAACGGGGGTAGCGTCGACAGTAGCGGGAGATGTGATTATAAATGAAATATCAGAGCGTACCAGTATTCTCGGCGTAGAGACGGAAGCAACAGCAGGTGAAACATCAGAACCTAATGTTGTTAATGATGACAACAGCCCAGGTAACAAGAACCTACCCGACACGGGAGACGACGACTACGACAACGACAACGATGAAGACAACGACTATGACTACGACAACGACGCATAATACACAATGTTTGTCAAATCGACACCTTCAGGGTTGTCATGCAGCTTATTTTTATATTTTTTTTATGATGTGCCATGCAGCTTATTTTTCTTACGATGTATAATATATTTTGAAAATCAATAAAAAATATAAAATAATAAATAATAAATGGACAATACTTTGTCCACAAACATATATGCCTTTCATGCTTTAAAGATAAAACATATAAACATATACGCCTTTTATTCGAAATTCGAATGGTTTATATTTAAATATTCTCTTTCTTTTTATTGTTATTCCAGCTTTGGCTGAATAGCCCCCTCACCCCTCCACGTAGCATTCTCCTAGTAAGATTGTATGGTTTAATGGATAGGGATACAATCACAGAGTTAGTAAAAGAAATTTAAGGAAAAGTGTGTTAAAGATTTGCTATCCTAAAACCATTGAACAATTCATATAAAATTAAATTGTTTGAATATGGATTCTCGACAAAATAGTAGATAATGATTTTATACTGAGAGTTGAATTTACTTTCATACATGTAGGGAAAAGTTTGTCAAGAATGTGTTTATCTATAAATGTATTGATCCAATAACCATGAAAATTAATGTATTGACCGTTTGTATCAATATGAAGGAAAGATGTTACACTCCATCTTCCTCATATTATAGATAAATATATGGAAATTTAGGGTGAGGTATGTCAATACCTCACCCAAATCCAACAAATATATAATATTTTATTATTTTTTATAATTATTTTATTATTTTTAAAAAAAGACACATGTAAACTCTATGATGAACAAAGAAAGAGTTACACATTCACTATTGAGTGTGCCTCTTCCAAGCAACAAACGAAATGCTCTACCTAGCTATGCTATAACCTACTTATAATTTACAAACCTAAACTTGATAATACACTACCAATCCTTGGCACAACATATTTTCTACACCTTTTTACTAGATTTCTTCATCCCACTAAAACCCTACTTTCACAACACAACCTAGTCAAGCTCTAGATACCTAGCCAAATATACACTTAAAGCCAACATTTTCTCTCACAACACCAATGGCATGTCTTGATAATGGATATGCACATGACGGATATAAACTAATATATGCACGTGCAACTAGGAAGCTTAAATATTTTCAGACACAATATAAGGCAATGTAAGCAATATACATACCTCGTCCAATTTCTGGATCTTGAACTTGATCTTCAATATTGACTTCATCGACATTAGTATGTAAATCACTATTTATATCTTCAACAATGTTCTCTTCAACTACAATTTGTTCTTCTTGTACTCTATTTTCAATTTCCATTTCATCAACATTATCATGCAAATCTGTATTTATATTTTCAATAATTCTCTCTTCCGGTTCTGCAACCCTTGTCTTTTTGGCATGATATCTCAGTTTTTGTTTTTCTTTATTAGCATCATCATCACGTTTACGATCACCTTTTTTTGAACGGTTTCTCTTACTGCCCATGACTGTTTAATCTATAGATAAATTAAAGAATCATCACTTTATAGTTAAAAAAAAAATTAAGATTTAAAAACAGTTAAGGAATTTAGAAAAACATGAACTGAAATTTACTTCACCTTATCAAAATCTTGTAAGAGTCTTTTGAAGAAAAACTCCTTGGAATTAAATTTTCTTTGAAAAAACCCTTTGAAAAGAAATCTCCTTTGAAAAAACCTTTTTGGAAAGAGGTAAGAATTCCTTCATAATAAATCACCTTTGAAAAAATCCATTGGAAAAGAATAAGAACACCTTGTAAAGAAATCTTCTTTGTAAAAACCACTGGAAAAAAACTTCTTTGAAAAAATATCTAGGAAAAAAACCTTCTTTGAAAAAACCACTGGGAAAACTACTTTGGGAAAAATCTTCTTTGTAAAAATATCTTCGAAAAAACTCCTGTAAAGAAATAACTCATTTGCAAAAATACTTTGGTAAAACAACTCTTTGAAAAAAATCATTTCAAAGAAATAAGAAGGAAAAATACATCTTTGCAAAAATACCTTGAAATAAAAACTTCTTTGCAAAAATATCTTGGAATAAAACTCTTTAAATGTATCCCCTAGGAAGAAATCTTCTTTGAAAATACTACTTGGAGAAATACTTCGTAAAAAAAACTCCTTTGCAAAAAAATCTAGGAAAAAAATACTTTGAAAAAACCCCTTTGCAAAAATACATTGGAAAAAAACTATTTGCAAAGAAATAAGAAGTGCAAAAATTTCTTGGAAAAAAACTCTTTGCAAAATACCTTAGAAAAACAACTCTTTGAAAAAACCCCTTTCAAAGAAATAAGAAGTGCAAAAAATACTTCATCGTGATCTCTTTCACATAGAGTTTGAGATATGAATTCACGTACTGTGGGTGGAGGTGGTGAATTCGTCCAAAACATTTTACCAAATTCAAGAAATGTGTCGTAATATAATTGAAATTGCACATGATAACAACAACAACATGTGTCACGTATAGTAATAGGTGTAACATACCATGGTTTTTGTTGCACAAATATAGTGATTGACATATTAATTCCATGATGATCTTCCTTGAATTTGTTGAACAATTGTACTTGTGTCATATCCATTATATGTTTTGGACTGCTTTCATATACCTCTCGTGATACTCTTTGTTGTATCACATCCCTTGAATTTGGTGAAACTCGAGAATGTTGCAACCAATATTCCCGTACAATATCTTTAACACCTGCTCTCATTCTATCTTTGTGAGGTTGTCTACAAATAATTGCCCAGCAAGCAAGTTCATTATTTTCATCTATTAACAATCTGAATTTGCTATGTTTGTATAATGTCTTTCTTGAGGTTCCAATTGCTTTTGCTAGTTGTGTTGTCAAACGTTTTTGTTTAGTACTAGCTGAAACAAATGCTGTATGAATTGCTCTACGTGAAACACTGATATCTTTCTTCCTGGATTTTTCAAATTTTTTTATTGCATCACCTATATTTTCTATCACATTATGTTTCAATTTCGATTTTTTTGTCACGTTTTGAATACTCAATAATGACGTAGTATCTTTTAACTTCTTGGTCATTAATAAACATCTCAAAATTTGTGCTTTCCCTGTTATTGAATAATTCTTCAGAACATCATCATAAAACTTTTGAGCACAATATTGTGCAGCATGTATAGGTCTTTTTTTTCATATTTGTTGCAATCAACGTTTCTAACATTTCATCATCAATGATGAAAGTACCTATACATCAAGTTAAATTTAATTTAACATGTATCCAAAAATACAATTCATTATAAAATATGAATTTGAAAAATACATGATATAAATAATAAGAAATGTGTCAAAGGAAAACATTGTCATCATTGTGGAAATATGGTTTTATTCCATAATAAATATCCTATCGATAATGATCACTCACTGTCAAATGTAACCGTTGATTGGAGAAGATATGGATACATCGGTTATGCTACAAGTTCTAGTGATGCACATTCCAAAAGAATTGATTTGCGAGAAGCTAAAATATGTGTGACATATTTTCTCAAGAAATTTGAAAGTGAAATTTATAAATACACCAAGCATTCACATAGAGCACGATGGCAAAACCTTCAATTCAAACAGTCTTGTGAAATTTTTTCACCAGGAACAATTTTGTCACTGGTTGATTTTGCAGAAAACTACACATTTGCTGCAAAAAAAGAGATACAGAGTGAATACTATCATTCTGACCAAGTTTCGATATTTGTCCATGTTTTATATAGACATTCTCAACAAGATGTTGATGGCATTGAAAGCACATGTGACAATCGAGATGTGATTAAATAATCTCACTTTTATATCAGCGATGATCGTAGACATGATACACATTTTGTCCAGCATTGTCTTGAAGGTATTTTCTATGATTCACTAAAAGGACGTGACGTTAAATTCAATGAGCATTGGATATGGTCGGATGGATGTGCAGGACAATTTAAATCTTCGTGATCATTTTATTGGTTATGTCGACTTCATAAAGCATTGAACATTAAACATCACTGAAATTTCTTTGAAACTGGGCATGGAAAATGTGAACATGATGGTGCAGGAGCATGCGTAAAAAGAGCACTTCGACGATGGCAAATGAACCATTCTTCTGCACAATTTCATTCAACTGCATAGGTTGTCGAATGGTGTAAATCACATCTAAGCGATGATTATAATCAACAATCAAAAGATGTGCATAGGTATGTACACTATTTTTTTAATTTATATTAATTGTCAATTTCAAAAAATGTACACTGACATCAAAAGTTGTCATTTGTGTAGATTTTTTTGGCTTGTTGGGGTCCAAGATATAAATAGATCAATACCATATGACGCTAGAACCATACATGGGACTAGATATTTTCACTCTATTCAAACAAAAGCCTTCCAAAGAGTGTATGCATTTGACAGTAGAAATCAATCATGCTTTTGTCATATTTGCACTGAAAATGTTGAATCTATAGAAGTTTGTGAAAACATAACGAACAACTACGTAAAACATTGGAAACACATAGAGATTAATCCTAAAAGAAAAATGCCACTAGCAAGCGTAGAAGAATTAGAATCAGAAGAAATATCAATATCATTTGATGGCGATAGAATTTCAGATCTTGTTAGAGAAGGTAATGATCTTACAACTGTTTTGTCAATTGTTCATTCTTGTCCATCACATTATACATGTATATTAGTCAATTTAATTGATTTAAAAATCCTAACGCCAATTATAATTTGCATAGGGGATGTTTTCGCTATGATTGCACTTATAAATAACAATGAAAATGTGAAGTATTATTTGATGTAATGCACTGAAGGAAAGATGAAGTTATTGGAAGATTACAATGACAATGGATATACATACGAGAGAGGATCCATCATTTTAAAGGGTTATTTTTTTCAACAGACCCATATGACTGAAAATTATGTCTACTTTTAGGATTATGAACCTGATGTTATATGTTGTCAATATAGTCATTTAGTATGTGCATCTCGAATAAAATTGGTACAAGTTCTATCGAAAAAACAATTAAAAAATAAAAAATGGAAACTGTCCAAATATGACCATGAACGGATAATTGAGGATGACATTCCATTGTGATGTTTTTAACTATATAAAAAATTAATAGATCAATGTTTTCGTTCATGTCCATGTCAAATGTTGTGTACAATATATATATATATATATTTTAACTATGTCTATGATCTTGAATGGGTACTAGAATAAGAGTTTAAATGATCGTATTCTAGTATGATGAAATGAATTCAAAAATTATTTGGTAATGAAAACTTTAATGTGTAATTTCGTCTTAATTTTGTGTAAAATACTTTATTCGGGTCCCCATATGTCTATTAGACCACTTAAGGGATGAGATAATGGATGTGGCTGTCTCCACACTCCACCCTGAATCTTTACTTTAAAATATCACTTATTTAAGTTCACATAACTGAAATCATGGCAAATGGAGATAACGACAATTTGATTTTTAATCACAAGCAAGGATTCCAGGATTGTAAAGCTTATGCTAAATTAGAGCAATAATTATTTATAACAAATCGATGAAAATTCATCAAATTGTTGTCTAAAATCGTTGCTCTAATTTAGCATAAGCTTCACAATCATGTAATCTTTATTTATGATTAAAAAACAAAAAATCGTTAAATTCCCATTGCCATGATTTCAACCGCATAAAATGTACCTGAACATTGAAAATAAGAATCATTAGTTAAAATTTGAAAATATGAATCATTTATACAAATTTCAATTTATCATTTATATGAAATTCAAGTTTTATGTTGAAACCAAGATTCTATATATCAGACAAACATTCTTTCTTAACATTTCTAATTGCACCTATCAAAACTTCATAATATTCATTCTTAACATATATTCCTAACATTCCTATTCCTATCAAAATTTCCTAACATTCGTATCAAAATTTAAACCTAACATTCATTTTTAAACTTCCTAACATTCCTATTTCTATCAAAATTTCCTAACATTCCTAAACTTCCTAACATTCAAAGCTTCATTCATTCTTAAAATTCCTATAAAAACCTAACATTCATTCATTCTTAAAATTCCTATAAAAACCTAACATTCATTCATTCTTAAAATTCCTATAAAAAACTTAGATTGCAAATTCTTAAACATTAGATTGCATCTATCAAGACTTAGTAACATTCTTAAACTTCATAACATTCCTATTTCTATCAAAACTTCATAACATTCTTATTTACATATCCAACATTGAAAATATTTTACATCCTAACAAACTCATAGATTCAACACTTCATAAAACTTCCTAGCATTCATTCATTCTTAACAAGTCCTAACATTTTTAACATTCACTTCCTAGAAAACTTCCTAACATTCATTCTTAACATTTTAGAAAACTTCCTAACATTCATTCTTAACATTTTAAACATTCTTGACCCTCAACATTCATTCTTAACATTCTTAGCATTCTTTACTCCTTACTTTATATTACACCTATCAACACTTCCTAACATTCATTCTTAACATTCAATACTTCCTAACATTCATTTTTATCATTCCTAACTTTAGATTTTGCACCTAGATCAGAACTTCCTAACATTCATTATTATGATTCAACATTTTCCTAACATTCACTCTTAACATTTCTTAACTTTAGATTGCACTTATCAAAACTTCCAAACATCCATTCTTAACATTCCTAGCATTCCTATCATTAACATTTAATAATTTATGTACATTCATAAACATGCAAAAACATATTCTAAACATTTATCACACCAAATATGCTAAATAATTAACAAAAAAAATAGATCATTTAAAGCAAATACAAAATATGTAAGTTCAATATACATGTATATAATCCTCAAAAAACGAACTCATGAACATGTGAGTTCAATGTACATATGCATATAATCCAAAAATAAATCTACTCGATGTCCAAAACAACTACAATCTATATATAAACAAAAAATGAAGAAGTCCAGGTCACTATCCTCCACTAGAGCCTTCCATTGGACTCAACCCAGCCTGCAACATGTATAAAAGAAGATTATGAATATCATAAATTTTTTAAACTAAATTCAATAAATTAAAATATTAAACTTATATATCAAAGAACAATTCAATTATTAACAAAATTACATCAAATTCTCCGAATGCATGTCCACCACTGTCCTCCATTAGAGTCTTCCCTTTGCCTCTAAAAGATCGAAGAGACCCAAGCTGCAACATGTATAAAATCAATTTATGAATCTCATAAATTAATTAAACAAATTTAAACCAAATCCAAAAAAATTAAAATATTAAACTTATATCAGAGATAAATTCAAGTGTAAAAAAAATTACCTATGTGCCAATATCTGCATTCAGAAAAGAACCTATATCTCTCCCATAAAATTTAAATTTTGTTAATAAATAAAACATAGTGCAAAAAAAATAAAAATTAAGCAATTAACTTAAAACCGAAACAAAAAGATTAAAATAATTAGCTCACAAGAGATGGTAAATCATCTAATAAGTTCGTATCTAAAGAAAGCTGCATGGATAAGTCAAATTAACAATACGATGCATAGTGAAATTTAAATTAAAAATAAAATAATATATCAAGTTCAAACATAATTATAAATATGTAAATAATAAATATGCCTCTCCAATATGCTCTACATTTTCGCTAGTGGAGACTCAAAAAGAATGTTCATTCATCATTCTGGAAAACTGCAACCAATAAACATTTACATAATGTACTTATTACTATACATCAAAAAAGACATAATATCATACATATAATATAACAAATAGTCCAATTCAAAATGAATAAAAGATTAAATAGATTGTCATATCATAATCTACAAACCTATCCTAAACTTGATGTGTCATTGGATATAATATCTGAAGCTATGTCACGACAAACCTTGGCATAAGCCCTGAGATATCCAATGCTCATTCCATCTACCTCATCATTCGTTTTGTAAATAAAATTTTGATGAATAGTGGCACGATCCCTCTCTCGAACCAATCCCACATCTACTCCAACTAATGTTGATGCTAAGCCATCGCCAACAAAATCCCTCGCAATTGTCCCAAGTTGGGATGTGGGCTCCATCTCTGATCTTAATGCCACAAGCCTGGGTGGGAGAGATATCTGGGGTGGAGGTCAAAGAGTTGTAGGGTCTCTAAGAACACCTTTTCGACCATATATTTGACCCTTTCCAACTCCATAAAATTCGGAATGAACATCGACATAGTCTAGCTTAATCTCTAAAAAAAACTCCACATAAAAAAATCTAGCAAAATATTGAGGAACCTCATTGTTCCATGGCAACTGACCATAGGCTGCAAGAAACCGATCATATAGTAGATGTGCAAGTTCAGGGTGCTTGAAATATTGCACTTTCAACATTTCTCGCTTTAGACCTTCTTTGAAGTTAAACATTGATTTGGCATGTTCTTTTGTCACTCTCTCCTTCACAACAACCCACTTTTCTGGACCCATCACTTGCGCCCTTCATCTTTGCATCAAATCAACAAAACCATTTGTAGTTGGTCCGAGATCCTCATATGCCTCAATGAAATTTTGCAATGATCCCAAAACAATCTCCAAACTTTGTTTACTCTCTAGAGGGAGATCCATAGTAGATAAATCTTTTTCCAACTTGTCATAGTGGGATCTACAACTTTCAAGAGTCGTTTGATGAACACCACTTTCCCATGGAAGCTCCTTAGGTAAATCAGATGGATACATTGTAATGGGTGTACAAGCCTTGCTTAGTTCAACATATTGTGTCCTGGCTCGACCATCATCACCATGTGTAGAATGACGAGCCTCTTGAGAACCTTGCTCTACACCCACATCCGCCTCCCTTGTTCGCTCTTCCTCCCTCTCTGTAGAGTTATGATCATCTTCTAAACCATGATCTGCTTCAAATAAAAACAAAGTTATGTGTAAACATGTACAAACTTTGCATACACAAAAAAAATAGTTTGTACATATATTAAAAGATTGATGTTCATACCAACAGAAGGTCGAGATCGACGTTCTCCCACAGAAGATAAAAGGGAATCATCTGTACCCCTATTGCCTCGCTGATGATCGAATGAATGTGAACTATACAATAAACTTGAATCTTGAGGGGAAGTCGACAACCTCCGATTATCAATTGAAACATCAACTCCAGAAGAATGTGAAGACCTCCTATGCTTTCGCCTCAAAGACTCCTCTCTTTCCATTTGATATAATGTCTACACTTACATAAATATCAACTCATTACATATTCAAATTCTACAAATTCTAATACCTAGCTACTAAAGAGACTAAGTTATTTAATAAGGACATAGATTTACCTAATATCATCTAATAGTTCTTAAAATGAGTATAGCTAATATTGTTGGATGTGTGAGGAATTAATGTACCAATCTTCTAAGTATTTTTGATGTTTAAATTGAATGGAACCAATATAGTTAAATACTAAGTGAAGGGTTCATTTCTTTATGTCAAAGAATGATTTCATGAACTCGTTAAATTTTAATTTAAATCATAAATTAATAACTTAATTGATATTTTAATAATTTAAACATAAATTATATCTACAAATATTTTCATTATTCCATAGAATCATAAAAAATTGACATGTTCCATATATCTATGGCACAATACTCTAAATTTTTGATATCAATACCTCCTAACAAAGATTCCATAAATACATAAGAATAATGTGTACACATGACATTCTTAAAACATGTTATTTGGTGCATAATACAATTGACTTTGCTGCTTTGGAAGGCCAAGGTTTTTTACAAGTTTTCTATGTAGTAGCTTTAGTTATTTCTTATTACGTCTAAAGTAAAGTTTAGTCTTGTCTGTAGCTATGCATGAGCATGGTTTATAATATTTAACTAATATATTGATCTATAAACTATGTACATAGGGACAGAGTTCAACCGAAAAGGAAAACCTATACATAAAGAAAAAAAATACCATTTGCAAATAGAATTTCAAAACTACTTTTATTTTTCCTTCTAATCACATAAGAAAAATCAATAGTTTTACAAGTTTAACCAACTCAATACTATTTATATTTATCTTTTTGTTCATATAAAAAAAATTAAACACTGTTGAATTGGATAGAGTTCGGACAGATGGACAGAGTTCATGAACTCTATCCACATTGACAGAGTTCATGAACTCTGTCCATGTGGACAGAGTTGTTTCGTTCTTACTTACTCCTCATGGGGACATATATTTAGCGTTTTCGCTTTTTTCTTAATAAAAACAGTTCCAAAATTATTGCTAAAAGCCAACCCTAAACCGAACTCGAGTAGGGAAGATGAACGACCTCGAGCACCATAAACGCAAACGACACCTGGAAGCAAATGAAGCAACATTAATATAAAATTTTACAAAAAGAAGAAATAAAAATAAAAAACTGAAATAAAATTACTTGATCCACCCCACGATGAATAGTCCATAGCCTCTCCAATGCAAACGTCCACCGACAACCACTCAACAAATCGACACTCCACCAACGAACAGCCGCACCAACGAATGTCCACCTACGAACAGACACAACACCCAATGCATAGACGTAGCAACGTGGCTGAGTGATCTAGGTGGATATCAGTGGCAACCCACCTCTTCCAATTGGCTCAAAATAGTCTTCTGGCACTTTTGGTAATTTGTTATTTTTAGCAGTTTTTCGGGTCCTAAACTTACGGAGTCGTTTTGAGGCCCTAAACAACCTTTTTTGGCGATTTGGGGGGCCAAATGGTTGCATTCGGAATGCATTTGGCCCTAATCAGAGGTTGTAAATCTCATATAGACGTTTCCAACGGGCTACCGAGCGCCCGAAATGGAGATCGTATGCAAAAGTTATGACCCCGGGAAGTTGACTGTTTAACTAACCACCTCGGGACCAAAAACTTTATGACGGTTCATCTTATAGGATTAGGTTTTTGGATGTTTGGGATTCTTTCCCTCATGCTTATGATAAATAGGAACTTTTAGCCTCTCTTTGCATTGATCTTGGCATGAATGACCATAGCGGCCACATCTCTTCTCAAAGATAGCTACCACCATTCCAGCTATTGTATTTTACAGTTTGTTCTATTTCCACTATTTAATAGAATATGTGTTTACTGTATCACTGTGTTCTTGCAATATATCTCTGTATATGATATCTTTTTTTGCGTTCCCACATAAATCTGGATCAGTGGTATCCGAGCGGTCTTCTCTTTGATTGTTTCTCGGTGCATGTACCCGATGAGGTTAATATACAGAGAGTTGGGTCTTGAACTAGTTTCACTTGGGGAAGACCACTCTCACTGCCCCAAATGGCCTCCCATGGCAGAAGAAAAGAGAGATGACAGAGCAGTAGATCCTATCAAGTTGTTTCTCTAGGAAGCCCTCGCGCGACAGAGGAACAACATGATGGATAATTTCACCAAGATCCTTCGATGCATGCCAAGAGTGGAAAATGCACCCTTAACAAGCAGCCATTTCGGAGATACGACTCCCGTCAAGGTACAAGTTAATTTTGATATCCCTTTATTTGAAGGCCAAATCGATGCCAATGCCCTAGATAAATGGTTGAATCTACTAGAAGGGTATTTCTCTGTCCACAATTTTTTCGACAAGGAAAAGATCGTCTTTGCACTCATCAAGCCCGTCCCCCATGTCGAAAAGTGGTGGGAAACTTATTGTGAGAAAAACTCATCAGACGAGTCTGGATTTTTTTAATATTCCAATCCCACTTGGGCCTCTTTTATAGATGTCGTCAAGGAACAATATTACCCTCTTGGAAACTATGATGACCAGTACACAAAATAGACCATTATGAATCAAGAGAGGGACTAAACGGTGTCGGAGTACACCAACAAATTTCATACCTTACGCACAAAGCTAGGTATCAAGGACTCCAAGCGACACCTAGTACTGAAATATCGCAATGGCCTACACCGGTACATACGAATAGAGATGGATTTCCTGAAAATCTCTTCACTCAGACCCGCCTATCGATATGCTGTCAAAATTGAGCATACATTTCAGTAAAAGAACAAGCGTGACTTCAGACCTGTGTAAAAGCATGGCAAGGGAAACTCTGGCTCGCAGAACACGGGGCAGGGAAACGATAACCAGTCCCAACCATAAGAGAAGAAGGGTAATGAAAAGACAAAGAAGGACACCGGGAAGTGGTGCGAGTTCCACAAAATCCCCTGGCACAACATTGATGAATGTCACTCACAACAGTCATTGGTGGTTGACATCAAAGCTTCGGAATCAGATCCTAGTTTCGATTCTGACTCAAAAAATAATTTCACAGCTGCGCGGAAAGGGAAGCAGATCATTGATGCAGAACCCAGTGCCATTGTTGCCACCACACAGATTCAACCAGAGGAACCTGGAGAGTCAGAGGCAGAGAAGATCCTTTTCCACTCACAGATGTGGGTGAAGGGAATTCCCCTACACTTTGTGGTGGACAGTGGCAACCAAAAGAACCTGATCTAAGCAGAAGTCATCAAGAGACTGGAGCTACCAATAACACCACACCCACAACCATACCTCATTGGATGGGTCAGCCAAGGACGAGGGATCCGCGTCAGTCACCAATGTCGCTTACCATATGGCATCAAGCCCTTCAAAGATGAGGTATTGTCTGATGTGGCCCCACTTGAAGTATGTGTTGTTCTTTTAGGACAGCCATACATGTGGAAGCATCATGCTGTATATGAATCACGACCTCGCAATGTTATTGTCACTTTGGGAGGAAAAATCTACCAGATACCAAAGATAGTTGTACCTACCCCAACCAAGCAGGGGAGGAAGTTTATCTCCCACACTGGGAAATTTTCCCTACTCGCAATTGCCACTAAAGGTGGGAATCAGATCGCAGAGACATCCACAACCTCTGCACATTATCTCTCTACTCAGCAGAAACAAGAACACAATTTCAGTGCAACATCGCCTATTCGAGTGCCTCTGCAGTGCAAGGCCACGCATTCAAGGTGCTCCTCCAAAAAGAAGCCATCTACACCAGTGCAGACCAAGGATACCACAACAACCAAAACTGCTGAACAGCTCCAACACATTCAACAACAACAATTACAACCCTCTGAAGATTTCAAAGAAAGACAACCTTTCCGCTTCAGCAAACGCCGCACCAAGAGCTCAACTCAACACACAGTTCGACAGATAAGGAATTGACGCAATGGATACCATTGCTTCCTAAGGAGGGAGGATTGAACCAGGTGGATATCGGTGGCGACCCACCTCTTCCAACTGGCTCAAAATAGTCTTCTCGCACTTTTGGTAATTTGCTATTTTTAGATGTTTTTTCGGGTCCTAAACTTCCGGAGCCATTTTGAGGCCCTAAACGACCTTTTTTGGCGATTTGGGGGGCCAAATGGGTGCCTTCCACTTGCATTTATTTTTATGAAAGCGTTGTAAATCTCAGATAGACCTTTCGAACGGGCTACCGAGCGCCCCAAATGGAGATCGTATGCAAAAGTTATGACCCCAGGAGGTTGACCGTTCAACTAACCACCTTGGGGCCGCAAACTTTATGACAGTTCATCTTCTGGAGTTAGGTTTTTGGATGTTTAGGATTCTTTCCTTCATGCTTATGATAAATAGGCCTTTTCGGCCTCTCTTGCATTGATCTTGGCACGAATGAGCATAGCGGCCACATCTCTTCTCAGAGATAGCTACCACCATTCCAGCTATTGTATTTTACAGTCTGTTCTATTTCCGCTATTTAATAGAATATGTGTTTACTATATCACTGTGTTCTTACAATATATATATATGTATATGATTCTGTATATGCTATCTTTTGTTTCATTCCCACATAAATCCGGGTCAGTGGTATCAGAGCGGTCTGCTCTTTGATTGTTTCTCGGTGCATGTCCCTGACGAGGTCAGGATATAGAGAGTTGGGTCTCGAACTAGTTTCACTTGGGGAAGACCACTCTTGCCGCCCCAAATGGCCTCCCATGGAGGAAGAAAAGAGAGACGACGGAGCAGTAGATCCTATCAAGTTGTTGCTCGAGGAAGCCCTCGCGGGACAGAGGAACGAGATGATGGATAATTTCGCCCAGATCCTTCAACGCATGCCAACATTGGCAAATGCACCCTCAATGAGCAACCATTTCGGAGATATGACTCCCTTCAAGGTACAAGTTAATTTTGATATCCCTTTATTTGAAGGCCAAATTGATGCCGATGCCCTATATAAATGGTTGAATCTACTAAAAGGGTATTTCTCTGTCCACAATTTTTTTGACAGGGAAAAGATCGTCTCTGCACTCCTCAAGGCCATCCCCCATGTCAAAAATTGGTGGGAAACTTATTGTGAGCAAAACTCATCAGACGAGTCTGGATTGTTTGAATATTCCAATCCCACTTGGGCCTCGTTTATAGATGCTGTCAATGAACAATATTACCCTGTTGGAAACTATGATGACTAGTACAAAAAATGGACCATTCTGCATCAAGAGAGTGACCAAACGGTGTCAGAGTACACCAACAAATTTCATACCTTGCGCACAAAGCTAGGTATCAAGGACTCCGACTGAAAACTAGTACTGAAATATCGCAGTGGCCTACACCGGTACATACGAACAGATATGGATTTCCTGGAAATCTCTTCACTCGGATCCGCATATCGATATGTTGTCAAAATTGAGCAGAAATTTTGGCAAAAGAACAAGCGTGACTTCGGACATGCACATAAGCAAGGCAAGGGAAACTCTGGCTCGCAGAAGATGGGGAAGTGAAAGGACAACTAGTCCAAACCAAAAGCGAAGAAGGGTAACGAAAAGACAAAGAAGGACACCGGGAAGTGGTGCAAGTTCCACAAAAGCCCCTAGCACAACACTGATGAATGTCGCTCAAAACAGTCATTGGTGGCTGAGATCAAAGCTTCTGAATTAGATCTTAGTTCCGATTTTGACTCAAAACCTAATTTCACAGCCGCGCAGAAAGGAAAGCGTATCATTGATGCAGAACCCAGTGTCGTTGTTTCCACCACACAGATTCAACCAAAGGAACCTGAAGGGTCGGAGGTAGAGGAGCACCTTTTCCACTCATAGATGTGGGTGAAGGGATTTCCCCTACACTTTGTTGTGGACAGTGGCAGCCAAAAGAACCTGATCTCAGTAGAAAACATCAAGAGACATCAACTACCAATAACGCCACACCCACAACCATACACCATTGGATGGCTGAACGAAGGACGCGGGATCTACGTCAGTCACCAATGTCGCCTACCATATGGCATCAAGACCTTCAAAGATGAGGCATTGTGTGATGCTTCCCCAGTTGAAGTATGTGATGTTCTTTTAGGACAACCATACATGTGGAAGTGTCATGTTGTATATGAATCACGACCTCGCAGTGTCATTGTCACTTTAAGAGGACAACTCTACCGGATACTAGAGATAGTTGCACCTACCCCAACCAAGCAGGGGAGGAAGATTATCTCCGACACTGGGAAATTTTCCCTACTCGCAATTCTCACTAAAGGTGGACATCAGATTACAGAGACATCCACAACCTATGCACATTATCCCTCTACTCAGCAGAAACAAGAAGAACACAAATTCAGTGTAGCATCGCCTATTCGAGTGCCTCTGCAGTGTAAGGCAACGCATTCAAGATGCTCCTCCAAAAAGAATCCATCTACAGTAGTGCAGAACAAGGACACCACAACAACCAAAACTATTGAACAGCTCCAGCACATCCAACAACAACAATTACAACCCTCTGAAGATTTCAAAGAAAGATAACCTTTCCGCTTCAGCAAACGCCGCACCAGGAGCTCAACTCAACACATAGTTCGACAAATAAAGGATTTGATGCAATGGAGACCATTGCTTCCTAAGGAGGGACGATTGATCCAGGTGGATATCGATGGCGACCCACCTCTTCCAACTAGCTCAAAACAATCTTTTGGCACTTTTGGAAATTTGCTATTTTTAGCAGTTTTTTGAGTCCTAAACTTTTGGAGCCGTTTTGAGGCCCTAAACGACCTTTTTTGGCTATCTGGGGGGCCATGTAACTACCCTTAGCATGCATTTCCTAATACTCAAAGAATGTAAATCTCGGATAGACCTTTCCAACGGGCTACCGAGTGCCCCAAACGGAGATTGTATGCAAAATTTATGACACCGGGAAGTTGACTGTTCAACTAACCAACTTGGGGCCGCAAACTTTATGACGATTCATCTTGTAGGGTTAGGTATTTGGATGTTTGGGATTCTTTCCCTCATGCTTATGATAAATAGGCCCTTTCGGCCTCTATTTGCATTGATCTTGGCACGAATGAGCATAGCGGCAGAGGAACCTGAAGAGTCGGAGGCAGAGGAGTGCCTTTTCAACTCACAGATGTGGGTGAAGGGAATTCCCCTAGACTTTGTTGTGGACATCAGCAGGCAAAAGAACCTCATCTCAGCAGAAGTCATCAAGAGACTGGAGCTACCAATAACATCAAATCCATAACCATTCACCATTGGATGGCTACGCCAAGGACGAGGGATCCGCATCAGTCACCAATGTCGCCTACCATACAGCTTCAAGCCCTTAAAAGATGAGATATTGTGTGATGTGGCCCCACTTGAAGTATGTGATATTCTTTTAGGACAGCCATACATGTGGAAGCATCATGTTGTATATGAATCATGACCTCGCAGTGTCATTGTCACTTTGGGAGGACAACTCTACTGGATACCAAAGATAGTTGCACTTACCTCAACCAAGCAGGGGAGGAAGATTATCTCCCACACTGGAAAATTTTCCCTACTCGCAATTGCCACTAAAGGTGGACATCAGATCGCAGAGACATCCACAACCTCTGCACATTATCCCTCTACTCAGCAGAACCAATAAGAACACAAATTCAGTGCAGCATCGCTTATTCGAGTGCCTCTGCAGTGCAAGGCCATGGATTCAAGGTGCTCCTCCAAAATGAAGCCAACTCCACTAGTGTAGACCAAGGATGCCACAACAACCAAAACTGTTGAATAGCTCTAGCACATCCAACAACAACAATTACAACCCTCTAAGGATTTCAAAGAAAGACAACCTTTTCGCTTCAGCAAACGCTGTAGCAGGAGCTCAACTCAACACACAGTTCCACAGATAAGGGATTTGACGCAATGGAGACCATTGCTTCCTAAGGACGGAGGATTGATCCAGGTGGATATCGGTGGCGACCCACCTCTTCCAACTGGCTCAAAACAGTCTTCTGGCACTATTGGTAATTTGCTATGTTTAGATGTTTTTCGGGTCCTAAACTTCTGGAGCTGTTTTGAGGCCCTAAACGATCTTTTTTGGAGATTTGGGGGGACAAATGGGTGCCTTTGACATGCATTTGACTTTATTTAAGGGTTGTCAATCTCGGATATACCTTTCTAACAATCTACCGAGCACCCCAAACGGAGATCGTATGCAAAAGTTATGACCCTGGGAAGTTGACCGTTCAACTAACCACCTTGGGGCCGCAAACTTTGTGACAGTTCATCTTCTAGAGTTAGGTTTTTGGATGTTTGGGATTCTTTCCCTCATGTTGATGATAAATAGGCCTTTTCGGCCTCTCTTTGAATTGATCTTGGCACAAATGAGCATAGCGGCCACATCTCTTCTCAGAGATAGCTACCACCATTCCAGCTATTGTATTTTACAATTTGTTCTATTTCCGCTATTTAATAGAATATGTGTTTACTGTATCACTGTGTTCTTGCAATATATCTATGTATATGATTCTGTATATGCTATATTTTGTTTCATTCCCACATAAATCCAGATCAGTGGTATCAGAGTTGTTTTCTCTTTGATTATTTCTTGGTGCATGTCCCAAACGAGGTCAAGATACAGAGAGTTCGGTCTCGAACTAGTTTCACATGGGGAAGACCACTCTCGCCACCCCAAACGACCTCCCATGGCGGAAGAAAAGAGAGACGACGAAGCAGTAGATGGATAATTTCGCCCAGATCCTTCGACGCATGCCAACAGTGGAAAATGCACCCTCAACGAGCAACCATTTCGGAGAAACGCCTCCCTTCAAGGTACAGGTTAATTTTGATATCCCTTTATTTGAAGGCCAAATCGATGCCGATGCCCTAGATAAATTGTTGAATCTACTAGAAGGGTATTTCTCTGTCCACAATTTTTTCGACAGGGAAAAGATCGTCTTTGCACTCCTCAAGGCCATCCCCCATGTCAAAAATTGGTGGGAAACTTATTGTGAGAAAAACTCATCAGACAAGTCTGGATTGTTTGAATATTCCAATCCTACTTGGACTTCTTTTATAGATGTCATCAAGGAACAATATTACCGTGTTGGAAACTATGATGACCAGTACACAAAATGGACCATTTTGCATCAAGAGAGGGACCAAACGGTGTCGGAGTACACTAACAAATTTCATACCTTGCGCACAAAGCTAGGTATCAAGGACTCCGAGCAACACCTAGTATTGAAATATCGCAGTGGCCTACACCGGTACATACGAACAGAGATGGATTTCCTGGAAATCTCTTCAATCAGATCCGCCTATCGATATGCTGTCAAAATTGAGCAAAAATTTCAGCAAAAGAACAAGTGTGACTTCAGACTTACGCAGAAGTAGGGCAAGGGAAACTCTGGCTCGCAGAACACGGGGCAGGGAAAGGACAACCAGTCCCAACCACAAGCGAAGAAGGGTAATGAAAAGACAAAGAAGGACACCGGGAAGTGGTGCGAGTTCTGCAAAATCCCCTGGCACAACATTGATGAATGTCGCTCAAAACAATCATTGGTAGCTAAGATCAAAGCTTCAGAATCAGATCCTAGTTCCGACTCTGACTCAAAACCTAATTTCACAGCCGCGCAGAAAGGGAAGCAGATCATTGATGCAGAACCCAGTGCCGTTGTTGCCACCACACAGATTCAACTAGAGGAACCTAAAAAGTCGGAGGCAGAGGAGCGCTTTTCCACTCACAGATGTGGGAGAGGGGAATTCCCCTACATTTTTTTGTGGACATCGACAGCCAGAAGAACCTGATCTTAGTAGAAGTCATCAAGAGACTGGAGCTACCAATAACACCACACCCATAACCATACACCATTGGATGGCTAAGCCAAGGACGAGGGATCTGCGTCAGTCACCAATGTCGCCTACCATACGGCATCAAGCCCTTCAAAGATGAGGTATTGTGTGATGTGGCCCCAATTGAAGTATGTGATGTCATTTTAAGACATCCATACATGTGGAAGCGTCATGTTGTATATGAATCATGACCTCGCAGTGTCATTGTCACTTTGGGAGGACAACTCTACCTGATACCAGAGATAGTTGCACCTACCCCAACCAAGCAAGGGAGGAAGATTATCTCCCACACTGGGAAATTTTTCCTACTCACAATTGCCACTAAAGGTGGACATCAGATTGCAGAGACATCCATAACCTCTGCACATTATCCCTCTACTCAGCAGAAACAAAAGGAACACAAATTCAGTGCAGCATCTCCCATTCGAGTGCCTCTGCAGTGCAAGGCCACACTTTCAAGGTGCTCCTCCAAAAAGCAGCCATCTACACCAGTGCAGACCAAGGATACCACAACAACCAAAACTGTTGAACAGCTCCAGCACATCCAACAACAACAATTACAACCCTCTGAAGATTTCAAATAAAGACAACCTTTCTGCTTCAGCAAACGCTACACGAGGAGCTCAACTCAACACACAGTTCGACAGATAAGGGATTTGATGCAATGGAGACCATTGCTTCCTAAGGTGGGAGTATTGATCCAGGTGGATATCGGTGGCGACCCACCTCTTCCAACTGGCTAAAAATAGTCTTCTGGCACTTTTGGTAATTTGCTATTTTTAGCGGTTTTTCAGGTCCTAAACTTCCGGAGCCGTTTTGAGGCCCTGAACGACCTTTTTTGGCGATTTGGGGGGCCAAATTTACACCCTTGGCATGCATTTAGCCATATAAAAGGTTTTAAATCTCGGATAGAACTTTCCTACGGGCTATGGAGCGCCCCAAACAGAGATCGTATGCAAAAGTTATGACCCAGGGTAGTTGACTATTCAACTAACCACTTTGGGGCCGCAAACGTTATGACGATTCATCTTCTAGGGTTAGGTTTTTGGATGTTTGGGATTCTTTCCCTCATGATTATGATAAATAGGCCCTTTTGGCCTCTCTTTGCATTGATCTTGGCACGAATAAGCAAAGCAGCCACATCTCTTCTCAGAGATAGCTACCACCGTTCCAGCTATTGTATTTTACTGTCTGTTCTATTTCCACTATTTAATATAATATGTGTTTACTGTATCACTGTGTTCTTGCAATATATCTCTGTATATGATTCTGTATATGTTATCTTTTGTTTCATTCCCACATAATTCTCATGGAAGTGTTACCCAACTTCACGTTTTCACCCACACCTTGAGTACTATATTAAAGTACAACTAATAAACAATAGAATCATGATAGAGTTCATCTTTTTTCCCCGAAGTATTAGAACCAGTTAGAACACTATCATTCTAATTATTGTTATTTGAATTTCATTGTAATATTACTTCTAGAAATGGAATACTGTTTATAAAATAGTATACTGCTATCAACTTTATTCAATCACTATAATGCCAAAGATGATTGGCGATATCACTCTATTTTAATAAACAACTTATATATTTGCAATGCAATTTGATTTCATTAAACCAAATATAACCAATCATCTTTCAATCGAATATAACTATTCATATTTTTTTGTAGGGTCGACCGCACACAATATTATTATACTTTTCTCATGATCTACAATATCTTATGCTATGACAAATTTGCAAAATAATTTAAATTCATCATAGATATTCTACTCATCTTTATTCAACACATCTATCTTATATGTTTCATAAAATCAAAAGCCGTTGTAATCCTATACATCATAGTCTACCATCATTCTAAAGCAATATATATACATTTCTTGTGGAATATGCTTTGAATTTGAATTTCATTTGATAATGCTTCAGAAATAAACATAATGGGACTACTTACTTGTAACTCACAGATGACTTATTGGTTACTTCTTGCCAAACTTTGAAAGTGAATTTTTTTCTGTTGCGCCTTACAGGTAGAGTCCCTTCATTAGTTCAACCAATTTATATTCGTTTCCTCATGCTAGGCCCAAATAGGCCTGAGTGTTGTAACTTCTACTCTGATACCATATGTAACATACCCAAATTTAGATGTTTAACTTTTGTAAGGACTCTGATACCATATGTAACATACCCAAATTTAGATGTTTAACCTTTGTAAGGAATGAAGTGTAAAAAAAATTTTCCTTGACAACAACATTCAAGGTATTAGTCGCATTATTTATAAGAACATAAAAGTACTTAAGTCATAAATAGTAATGCATATAAACAACTGTTTAATCACCACCTTTTTCTCATTCCATAAAACTTATACATCAAGGATGATTAGCCATAACTGTATAAAGATTACTTCCAATCCAACCCATGGCTCAATCCCTTCTAATAATTAGTATATTTGTACACAACAAATAATCTATAGCAATTTATACAAAAGTGTAAACCTTTTCAAGTGGTATCTTAGTTCCAATACTCGAATAATCCTCATGATTATAGCATAAACCAAACACCCAAAGTATCATTTTACAAGTAAACTTATGTAATAGACATTTAACATTCTTTAGTGAAATCACTCATAGTTCCAAAACCAGTTTAGATCACAAATATCAAGTGGAATAAAAAACATAAGGTGCAAACATGAGAGAGACCATTTCTACGTGGTTCACCCAAATATATGGGCTATGTCCACAAAGAATAGTCACATCTTGTACAATTTATCAAAATAGAGGGGTTACATCCTGCAACACAGTTGTTGCTATATTTGCTTTCCACTTTCTCAAAACCTCTCTCATAGAGAGCATTTTCAAAACATCCAAAAGTCTATATCAGAAGCGTTATAAGGATCTTTCCCACGCTGATTACAAATAGATCATTATTAAATATAAGTTTAGATATAGGGATCATGCCTCTACTAAGCCGACCCTTCCCCAAGGGTCCTATGAAAAAAAATATAATATATACTGGACATATGTAGAAGGTTTACCCTACCCGGACTAGCATATTTATATACACTAATAATTACATTCTATGTGCAAAGGGTTTACCATACCCCAACCAACATATATCTACATACATCAATAATAAGTATTAACACAACTAATTGTGAAAAGTGTATATACTATACGTAGATGATGGAAATGGATTTGTTGTTAAGGAACCCCACCTTTTATCAATTAGAAGTATGTAGACATACCCTATTCGTCAAACGAAATTATAAGTACATATCATACTAATGATAATACAAGGGTCGATTATCTAAACTTTTCGAAACAATCTAGATCTCTGTCAAGATAAGGATCCTCTATTAACAAGAATAAATAAACACATACACTCAAAATTCAATCCTTTAAACTCTGTCGAGAGGCGTAAACTCTTTCAAATAATAAACCATATTTGAGGTTTATATGTAAACAGAGATCAATAGGGGTCAATGAATTCGTTGCAACAATATATAAGCAGAGTTCACAGGGATCAACGAATTCGTTGCATTAATAATAAGTAAAGATCATGGCAGCATAAAACATATGTAGAGATCGTGGCAGCATAAGACATATGTAGAGGTCGTGGCAGCATAAAACATATGCAAAGATCATGGAAGCATAAAACATAAACAAAAATCCCACGATTTCTTAGCAGCATAGTGTATATGCAGAGATCAACAAGCAACATATTATATAAATAGAAAAATAACGATTTCGTGGTAGCAAATAATTTATAGCATAGATACTACATGGATCATATTATATGAACATAAATCCTCACGATTTTCCCTGGGGGGCTGTTGTGGTCACAATAGTGGGATACATGAGCCATGAGTAGTTTTTGTAAACTGAAACAAGGGATTTAATCCCTAAATGACCCTCTCAACCTCAAGTTCCATGAAAAAAACCTAAAATCCACAACGTGATCCATCTATAAGGTGTCTTTGGAATCAAAGTTGAATGCGAGTGTCATTACAATGTCTTGGGAATCGTGTACAAGTATTAAACAAGATCCTTTGTCAATAATATTTTCTTCTTGGGAATATGAACACCATTGGTTGTCCAATATAGATTATCCATTACATGCTTTATGTACTGTGGATGGTTCTTGGGCCCTTAACCCTAGTATTGGTAGAAAAACAATAGCCTCAAGCCCTTGGCCATGGTTTATGGAAGGAAATAAAAATATTAGATCCGGAACATATTTTTTCAATATCAAATGCAATGAATGCATCCTCAGACTACCATGAAATACCATGGATATGTTGCAAGGCCTTGAACAATGCCAAAGAATGAAAATAGTTTCCTTGAGATCTTATTGAAGCATCATGAGCTCAATTGAATTCCACTTGAGCCTTAATTGAAATGTCTTGACCTCAAGCGTCGTCAATAACACATAGAAGCCATGAAACTAGCCCTCTACAAGGAGTATTTTGCATATGAATTGAATATGGCTTCCATTATGATGTCTTCGGGTTCAAGGATTTATCCTGGCTCCTTCACCATGGCTAGTGGAGGGAAACAAGAGCCTCCAACACTAACTCTTGCTTATTAGTCACAAACACCATGAAAGAGTCCCTGGACCACCACATTTGAAATCTATAAGGTATTAGTCAACTCAAGTGTGTTATGTGTGCCATGACTAGGTTAGTTGTGAACCAAAAATGGGTTTCAAGGTCTAACCAAGGTAGAGGGACAACAATAAGCCCCTCATGCCTTAAATGAATCTTCTCAGGCTCAAGCACCATGAACAACACCTACAACTCAATAAGCTTCTTAGGATACGATGTTGATTGCTTCTTCAAACCACCACACATAACCCTTGTGGGGTATCTATAGCAAATGCATGGGGATACATATACCATGATTAAGCTACATCGCATTCCTTAAAAAATATTATGTCATCATCATCATCATTCTCATCGTCATCATTGTCCTCATCTTCATCATCATCATCATCATCATCATCATCACCATCTTCATCATCATCATCATCATCATCATTGTTGTCATCATCACCACCACCACCACCATCATCATCATCGTCATCATCATCATCCTCACCATCCTCATCATCATCATCATATTCATCATCTTCATCATCATCGTTGTCATCATCATCATCATCATCACCATCATCACCTTCATCATCTTCATCACCATCATCTGTAAGAATCTGCAAGAGATCTAGCAGTTGTAGCAACTCACAATCAAACTATCAAGAATGTTGCAAAGAAGAAGAGAAGGAGACACGCAATGATCACTCATAAACACAGTAGAATAGAACAATATCTCAGTATCATACAATGAATAAGAATGTAAGTGAATGAATACAATAGAACGGTAAGGTGCATAATATAGGATTCGAATAAGCCAAGTAGGGCATTTGAATTCCTAACTTAGAGTCTGGCTTGGATAATAGTGGAGTCATCATCCAGTTAATGTCTCAGTCATCAATGGTAACAATTAGTAAAGTGTGGCTAACCGAGTCTAACTGAGTGTGGTAGGTGTAACTCGCACATGTAGGAACTAACTGAATGAAGGAGGCTCAGTGGCGCATAAGAAGCTAACTGGAGTCAGAATGGGCAGTCTAGTCTCATTGGAGGTCCATCAGAGTGATTGTTGACTCAAACCCAGTTGATAGGGGTTCCCATCACTGTCGACACCAACCCACCGTGATCTCCTTGAGCACCGTCCCGGACAGGTTTTAACCCTGCCTAGGAACACTTGCAGAGCAGATGAGGTCTCACCCGAGGCAATCAAGGGAGAGTGGACAGAACCATGTTTCTGCCGAATGAAGGAGGATGTTGCGACATCTGCTTGCTTAACTTATTTATCGCAGCATTCAAGACAGATCTATGCATTCTAGATTAACATCATTCGTATTCATAGCATTATTCAACATAAACATTCATCGTGACAAGTACAACATTAAAGTATTAACTGCAGTAATAAATCATTGCAACATGCATTAACAGAGAAGGTACACAAAGGATTTCACCAAACAGTTCCTTCATGTCATATTGCTTCAGAAAAACCCAGATACAACATCTCCGCAAAACCAAATCTCAAAAGTATCACTTGATCTTACATACAGACTCAAAGATGCACATAAACAACATCCAAAGATCGTGCTCAGCTCAGCTCTAAAAGTTCCAAAATTTATCCAACACATATGACTCTTTGACTATAAATAGGATTCCACCTTTACAATGCTTGCCCACTTACTAAAAACTTCCTAACTGACTCCTAGAAAAATGACCAAAATCTAACTGACACAGTCCAAATGACCCAAAAAACCCGCCTATTGCAGTATACTTAACTTGAAATTACAGCTCATATGGTCCAATGACCCAAAAACCCACCTATTGTGGTACATTGATACGAACCGTTACACCAAAACCCCGAGGTGCTAGTGAAGGCCGCCCACTAGGATCTTAACATCCCATCATACTCCGCAGTCCAGACTCTGGGTTGGATGTGCGCCCGTACAGTGGTGTCCCCTTTGCACCGTACGAGCCCCGAGTGAACACTACAATGTCGGCGTTGCCACCCGCTCTGTGACTCGAACCTGGGTGGAGGCTCTGATACTAGATGTGAAGAACCTGCAATAATTAATTAATGCAAATACATGAGATATTAGAAATAATAGAACTCAGAATCATTTTTATATTGATCACGGGCCACTTCGAGGGGGCAACCTCCTTTGAGCAAGCTCAATACAATTAACTTCACGGTGCCTTCAATGACCTCAACACACACTTATATACTAAGTCTATGCCTAATACTATGAGTCAAAACCATGGGACATATAATACTACGGGACGACTTACAAAGCATATGAATCCAATACTATGGGTCAATACCATGGGCTAATATAAACTATGGATCACCAAATACTACGAGACGACTTACACAGCATATGCGTCCAACAACAATATACTAACAAAGTAAAGAGAAGGGTTGACACGGGTTCCTAACAAAATTTTCCACCAGATATCTAGTCTTGTTATTGTAGTTGCTTTATTTATATATTTTTTTTCAACAGTAATATCAGAGACATGCTCTTCACTGGTATTGTTTCCTCTTAAATGAAGCAATCCATGTGTTGAAGAGCATTAGAGGACGCTACCTTGATGAGCATTCGGTTGCGAGATCTGTTGAGCATGGAGTGCATATCTGGGTGTATGCCATAAATTGAAAGAAAATGGTGTTGATGGAGGCCAATTGTGTAGCCACCCACTACCCTGCCAGCAGCGAATCAACTCGATTTAGTGTATATGGATATTAAAATATGATTCCATATTTGCAGTAAGAGCGAAGGATCTGGATATATTATGTGCATGATTCTTGATTCAAGATCCATTGAATGTGGTGGGTTGGGATAGCAGGTTCGGATAGAGAAAGGTTTTCTTGTACTAGACAAAGCAAATTGATAAACAGTGAGACAAGGCTTTAGCAAAACCAAATTGATAAACAGTGAGATTTTATGTCAGTAATACATTGTCAACTTTACTTTTGTCAGACAATAACTTGATTTGATAAGTATAGTACGGAAGGAGGAATTACCTATTCTTGTCAATACTTCCCCTTAATTCCGACCATAGTCTGCTATAACAATTACAAAATTTAGATGAACACTAATATCTACTTCAGCAATGCCTCTATGGGCTTTTGACTCAACAAAATCCAGAAATTTGATGCCCGCTGGTCTTAGTCTTAGTCGGCCTTACAATATACAGCAACGCCTCTATGGGATTTTGACTCAACAAAATCCATAAATTTGATGCTTGCTGGTCTTCGTCTTAGTCGGGCTTACAATATACAGCAATGCCTCTAGTATTTTGACTCAACAAAATCCAGAAATTTGATGCCTGCTGGTCTTAGTCTTAGTCGAGCTTACAATATACACAAAAGAACAATTCAAAATTTGCTAAAGTATTACTGTAAACTAGCACAACTTATCCTTTACGCCTTACATGACTTGCCTTCTTCTTCCTTTAACTCCAGACTTTGTATTCACTTCTTTAAATTCTGAATTTCTTCATCTTTAACTTCATAGTTTTCTTCATCCTTTGTATTTTCTCAAGTTCTTTAGACTTGATGTCTATGCCATCTTTTTCAGTTTTTACACCTTTGGCATTGCCATATGCTTCAACATCATATTTATCAATCTTAGCTTCAAGACTTACATAATCAAAGTCAAATAAACCATGAACAATAACATAATTTTCTTTAATTTCAGCATCAATTTTCACACTCGAATTTTGCCATATCATGAGCTGATAATAATGCTCCATTTCTTCAAGGCTCCATTTCTCAAATTGTTCTTCATTGAATTCTTCCTGTTCATAAATAAGCATATACGTTTCATGTTCAACTGCAATATTTTCTTCCACAATATATTTAGGCTTTTCAAGCCAATCTTCAAGAAACCTTATTTCATCATCAAAGTTTACTAGCACTGTGACTGGGTGCTCTTACTTCTTTTCTTGAGTTGTTGCTTTCACCACCTGTAAACTTGGAAACATTTGTTAGATTTTTAAATAAATAATTTTCATTTTGCTCTACTAGCTCTTCTTCTTCTTCTTCACCTTCTATTGGATGCTCATAAATAACACTTTGATTCTTCTCATTTTTCTTTATTTCCTTAACATTTTATTCATTTGTTGCAGCTCTATGGCTACCTTCATCATTCATATTTTTGAACTCTGCTGCAGCTTTAGTGCCACCTTTAACTAAACTTCTAACATCTGTAACTATAATGCATTCCACTTCAACATAGTTTGGATTTTCAAGTCATTCTTCAATGAGCTTCAATTCAACATCAAAATCAGAAATGCTATCATTTTCTTCAACTTGTGCATCATCTTGGATGCATTCATCTTGAGCTAGAATGTGGTCAAATTCTACAATAAAACTGCAATCTTCATCATCTTCAATTTCCTTCTCAATTGTTGGTTCATTTGTCTTTGTACCTGCACATTTACAAACAACATGATTATTATGAAAAAAAAATTCCTTCATGGGCTTGGCCTTCACAAGCTCTTCTTTTCTATGTTTACGTTTTTCTTCGGCCTAAACTGGCTATCTTGCAACTATCTCGGTTGCACCTTTGTCAACTATACAAGCCTCTGCTTCAGCAATGAGGCTGTCAACTTCTTTGTCATTTTCATCCACATGTACCTCTATATTGTGGGATTCACAATTGTCAATTTCTTTAGTCTTCTCTGCTTCTACAGATTCCATGACAACATCATCATCTTATACAACTAATGTTGTCCCACCATAGGTACTCCCCCTTACACCAAAAGTTATGTTCAGAATATCCCAAGCCTCTTTGGTTGCTTTGGCTGCTGCAATTTTAGGAAAAATACTCTCATCCATGGCTTGTTGAATGAGACACAATGTTGCTGCATCATTCCTTATGTCTTCTAATAAGTTATCTTTTTGAGTTTTTGGCATGGCCTCATAGTCTCCTTGATCTGGTTCTTCAAAACCATCCAATAATATCGTCTACAAATCATCAACAGACAGCCTAGTCTTCATTCTGACTTACCAAATCTCATAATTATTACCTGAGAAATACGAGAAATAATAAAAGATGTTCGAGTCACATCTTGTGACTATTCTTCAGTGCCATCTGCTTCAGCAGATTCTTCAATACCTATCCCAAGTATTTCTGCAATAACTTGACCAATTTCTTTTGCATCATAAATTTTCTTTTTCATTTGCTTGAGCCTTCTCCGTTTTCCCATTTTTACTTTATTTATTATCTGGTAATATTTTTCTTCAAAGTTAAGCTTCTTAAGGCTTACTCTCAACCTATTCAAGGCTGTATTCACCTTAGAATACTTCCACCAAGATTTTGCCCCATCTTTCAAATGACAATGCAGACCTTTCTTCCTTTTCAAACTTTTAGAGTTGCCACTCTTTGTCTTTTGTTTTAACCATTTGCAGCACATTATTTTTATGTATTTTTTTAAAAATAAAATAGGCATCCCTTTTTAAAATGCGGCTCAACCAAAAATTCATTCCCCTTTCTATATTTTTCCTTTCTTGCACTTTTATTTTTAAGACATGTGCACTTTTGTTTTCATGTTACTGGCTTTCTCCATTTTTTAATTTTTTTTTATTCACCACTAAAAAAGCCTTTTAAATAAAACATAGTGGATAATCAAGAGGCCCAATGCCGAGAACCTCTTTCTTTTCCTTTTCTCATTTTTCCTTTTAAATAAAACACAGTGGATAATCAAGAGGCCCAATGCGGAGAACCTCTTTCTTTTCCTTTTCTCATTTTAAAACCCAAAGAACATTCATCTTTCCAAGAAAATATTGGGGCTCATAAAAAACTTCCCTAATTTTTAGGAGAAAGGCGGCTTTGACTTTAACCAAAATTAATTTTTGCATTTACATCAGTAAATCTTGTTTAGGGTGAGTGAAAAAATCTTCACAGATGCAAAATGAACCTTTTTATAATGATTTACCAACATGCCCTATATTTAATGGGCTCATAACATATTGTGGGCTTAATTTGCACGAAATTTTACCACTTTTTACGGACCCCAAATAGAACAACATACTACTAATGAACAACATACTACTAATATGCATATAATGGGTAAGTAGCATATGGCACTGTACAACATTCCATTGCTACTTATCTAGAATGAAACCTCTTTGCTGACATGTTGGGAGTAGTGCAAACTCTTAACAATGTTCTGGTAGAGATTGGAAGGCATCTAGAAAGTTGCAGGAAATGGATGAAATTTGTATTGAAGGATTGGCTAAAATAATTGCATGACTGTATGACATATTTCTTTATGTGTAAGAATTTATTCTAAAAACTATGATATGTTTCTAATCATGCAATTTAACTTGTTTTGTAGGAAAGATCGTATACGAGCACCTACAAAAGAAGGACTACAACATTTGTTTCAGCAACAAAGTTATTTATTGAAGATATTGAATATATTGAAGTTCCCAGGATTCGGGAAAAATTCCATGATCGAGGAGTACCAATAGAACATGAAGAATGATGTTTGGGATGCAGTCCCAAGACCTGAAGGGAAGTCTGTTGTGACTTCCAAATGGATCTATAAGATCAAGCATGCTGCAGATGGTAGCATGGAGAAATACAAAGCGAGGTTTGTAGCTCGTGGCTTCTACCAGAAAGAGGGATTGAGTATGAAGAGACTTCTACACCTATAGCCAGGTACAGTTCCATTAGATCAGTACTTGCTCTCGATGCAGTGATGAAATGGAAGATACACCAAATGGACGTCAAGACAATGTTGTTGAATGGTGTAGTCGAAGAGGAAGTGTATGTGGAGCAACCACTTGGTTTTGAGACACATGACGGGAAGTCATATATGTGCAGAACTTGGTATGATAGGATATATAACTTTCTATCTAGTTTGGGCTTTACCAAGAGTAAAGCGGATTCCAACCTTTACTACAAGGTTGAGGAAGGAAATCCAATAATACTACTATTGTATGTGGATGACCTATTTGTTTCAGGTGAGAATAGATTAACTGTCGACACACAGCGGAAGCTTGCTGCCAAATTCAAGATGAAGGACTTGGGGATGATGCACTCTTTTCTAGGCATGGAGGTGTGGTAGAGTGCAGATGGAATATTCCTTCGACAAGGGAAGTCTGTAGTAGAGATCCTAAAGAGGTTCAGGATGATGGACTGCAAGGCCATTTCCACACCTATGGCATCGAACCTGAAGCTTCTGTGTGATGCTTCATCTGATCCGGTTGATGTCACTATGTATCGTCAGATGATTGGGTCCTTGATGTACTTGACGAACACGAGACTATATGTTTTCTTTGTGGTGAACACATTGAGCCAGTACTTGACAGGTCCAAGAGATGTTCACCTGGATATTGTAAAGCATATTCTGAGGTACCTGAAGGGTACAATTGATTATGGGCTCAAGTATGATGCGAATCAAAAGTTTAACCTGCAGGGTTATGTTGATTCAGATTGGGAAGGCAGTGCTGCAGATAGGAAGAGCACTTCTGAGTGCTGCTTCAGTATGGGATCAAGTGTGATCTATTGGTTTAGCAGGAAGCAGTCCTGCGAAGCACTGAGTATAGCTGAAGCAGAGTATGTTGCAGCTTGTTCAGCTAGTTGTGAGGCAGTATGGATTTGGAAGCTACTGTCTGAGTTATTTGATCTCCCGCTAGAGGCTACTGGTATCTTTTGTGACAACTAGAGTTGTGTGAAGCTGTCTGAGAACCCAGTGTTCCACGATAGGTCGAAACACATTGAGATCAAATATCACTATATCAGGGATATGGTGCAGAAAGGAGCAGTGAAGCTCCTGTATGTTGCGACAGATGAGCAGATTGCATATGTGCTGATGAAGCCACTAGCCAGAGTAAAGTTTGAGTACTTCAGAGAGAGGCTTGGTGTCCTTCAGATCAATGATACTTCTAGGAAGAAGTGATGGAGACATTTGCTGAAGCCATTCTGAGCATGGTGAGAGGAGGATCCTTCTAGGGCTGTGGATATAAGCACTGGATGATGAGCATCAGGACGATGCTCCAGTTACTGCTCTATATATGCATCATGTTGGATGTTGGATATGATTAGTTGGATCATTTATATGTATGTATGCATCATGTTGGATGCTAGATATGATCAGTTGGATCATTTATATGTATGTACGCATCATGTTGGATGTTGGATATGATTAGTTGGATCATTTATATGTATGTATGCATCATGTTGGATGCTGGATATGATCAGTTGGATCATGTGTATGTATCTATAGATGTATCAGGTGGATACATTGTATGATCAGGTAGATCATGTATGTTGATATGTATCAGGTGTATGTTGATATGTATCAGGTATGATCAGGTGGATCATGTATTTGTATATGTATCAGGTGGATACATTGTATGATTAGGTAGATCATGTATGTTGATATGTATCAGGAAGATACTATGTATGCATCATGTGGATGCATTGTATGATCAGGATGATCATGGATGACAAGCTTCAGGATGTTGCTCCAGATGACATGCATCAGGACGATGCAGTGATGATGATCAGGATGATGTATGGTGAGTAGCAGGTTGATACTCTGTGGCCATGGAACAGGTTGTGCAGTTAAAGCATATAATCCTACCCTTGGGAGGTTTGCATAGATTCTTTCGAGGCTTTTCCTATGGCATGTAATACTGGCCTTGGGATATCTGGAAAATGCTCTTTCGAGGTTTTGCTTTGGAGGACATATAATCCTAGCCTTGGGAGGTTTGCAGATTATCTTGCTAGGTTTTTCCGCTGGCATATAATAGCTCCCTGGTGTTGATGTATATGTAACTTCAGAATGTATTTCACATATATGTATATTGTATTCCTATAGAGATGTTATTATTCCTCTATACAGAAGTGGTTGTATTCCATAGAGATGTTATTATTCCTCTATACGGAAGAGTCGTCATTTATATTGTAAGTGTCGTAACTTATACTTGATGGGTTATTAGACCACCTTGTTGGGGTCGGCCCTGTATAAGTCATGTGGGTCAAAGGGTTATTAGACCAACCTTTTGGGGGTCGACCATGTGGGTCAAAGGGTTATTATACCACCCTAGTGGGGGTCAGCCTAGTCAGCATTATGTTAAGTGGTTAAGTTGAGGCCGACCTAGTTGAGTAAAGGTCAAGTCAAGTTAGTGTATAAATAGAGAGTGTGTCTCTCTCATTTTATACATTCTATTCTCTCACTCACACTATGGAGAGTGGCACACTTGTGGAGGAGGAGGCTCTACTGCTAGGAGAAGAATATCTCTTGTATTCTGGTTGTATCATTGCTCTATCTATCTCTGAGGAAGTTATTGGGGTTTTTCACCTTTATGGTTTTCCCCAAGTAAACTCGGTGTCTCTTCTGTGCTTGCATTATTGTGTCCATGAATGATATGCTGTAGATTTGCTGTACATGTTGTTCTCTCAGT